>BROE01000018.1:10822882-11241413 GCA_036571765.1 Plecoglossus altivelis
GAGGGGAGGAGAGGAGGGAGGAGAGAGAGTAGAGAGAGGTGGATTGGGTGGGGGAGGGACTGACCATATGCGAATTAATCGGTTTGCCTGTACTTCGGGTTGTACATGACTTTGCCTCCTTTTTTTATTACCCTGGCTTGGGGGAGGGGGGTTGCCGAGAGAGAGAAGAGAGAGCAGAGGGGAAAGCATGGACCAGCATTCTCCGCCTCCCACCTCTCGTTCCTCTCGTGCTTACCTGCGTCTCACGCGATCTGTGGTGGACTCTAATCAGGAACGGCGACTAGATAGGCGCCTCCTATATGTGAATATCGAGAGCATGAGTTTTTTCAGGATGGAAGGGGGAGGAGAAGGGTCGTACCGGTGACGGTGGCCATGTTGGATCCGATGGCGAAGGACTGGGTGGTGGCGCCGGCAGCGTCCGACGCGCTGGTCAGCAGCTGCAGGTACTCCAGGGCATCGGCGTACTCACTGAGGGATCCACAAAAACCAGAGAGTGATCCTTCGCTCTTGAGGTAAATGTGTGTGTGTTCTTGATGCGGGGTGTATATGGTGCGTGGTGCGTGCGTGGCAAGGACTCACCCCTCCCCATCGCTGGGGGTCTTCTCGCCTTTGGGCTGGGCTACGCAGTACAGAGCCTTCTCCAGCAGGTGCTCTCTGAAGGCCTGCGTGACCTGAGCCAAAGGGTCCACTACACAGAGACAAGACATCACTCAGACAGCGCCTGTGTGTGTATGCTGTCAATATACTGGTTCGTTTGTACCCCATTAAATACTAACGCGCAATCCATTTTCTATATCAGAGTTCCACCCATTAAACAAGTCTTCCAGAATCAGAGCAATTTCCTGAGAAGAAGTACAGTATATATCACACACACGTATGTGTTGTTGTGTGTGTGTGCTGTGTTGTGTGTGTTGTGTGTGTGTGTGTGTTGTGTAACAGCAGCACGGCGACCCGCGCTTGTGTGGCCCACCCTGGCTTGTACGATGCTCTGCCATTGGGGGTGCTGCGCGGAACGGCGGCCCAGCGTCCCGCCCGCCCACGAAGAAGCGGTCGCCCAGGGGGTGGAGCGTAGCACTGCACTGGCCGGGGGCACTGCTGCACTGGAGGACAGGCTAGGCCTGCCGGGTTCCGTCTGCTCAGATACTGAACACATCGCTGAGGGAGGGTGGAGGTGCACGCTTTAAACACAGGCTCGAAACACACACGCTTTTAACACAGGCTTGAGACACATACGCTTTTATCGCAGGCTCTAAACACACACATTTTCAACACGCGCTCTAAACACACACATTTTCAACACGCGCTCTAAACACACACATTTTGAACACACTCTAAAAACACATACTCTAAACATACACTCTTAGCACACACTTTCAACCGACACCACACACAACCACACACAAACTTAACACACTAACTGGGAGTGGGGTGTTGAGCTATGCTCGGTGAAGAGTTCAGGAGTGCCAAGGGTTAAACATGTTGTCAGTACCATGAGATAAGGGGAGGAGAGATAAGGGGAGAGATACGCAGGGAGAGAAACCCAGGGAGACAGACAGTAAGAAAGACAGTGAGAGACAGACAAAGAGAAAGAAAGAGACAAGAAAGAGAGATACGAGTGAGAAGAGATGGGGGCGATGAATTGCAGAGAGAGATGGGGGAGACACAGGAAGAGAGATGAGGAGATCACAGAATGGAGAGATTGGGAGACTCAGGAAGAGAAACTGAAAGAGAGATGGGGAGACTCAGAAAGGAGAGGACTGGGGAAAGAGAGATGGCGGCAGACTCAGGGAGAGAGATTGGGGACGACTCAGAAGAGAGACTGAAAGAGAGATTGGGAGACTCAGGAAGAGAAACTGAAAGAGAGATGGGGAGACTCAGGAAGAGAGACAGCAAGAGAGTGGGAGACTCAGGGAGAGAGATGGGGAGACCTTAGGGTAGACGAGATAGGGGATGACCTCAGTGAGAGAGACAGCAAGAGAGATGGGGAGACTCAGGAAGAGAGACAGAAGGATGATGGGGAGAACTCACGGTAAGAGGAGACTGAAAGAGGAGACAGTGGAGGACTCAGGAAAGAGAGACCCGCATGAGACAAGTGAGAGAGACCCAGGGAGAGACAGCGCCAGGCTCTCACCGAGGTGAAGTGCAGGAGGCGGGGCAGACTGGCCTTGACCCTGAGGGCAGCAGAGACGTACACCTCAGCCAGGGTGGACACGGCCAGGCAGGGGCCCGAGCACTCTGCCAGGTTCACTGCACTCAGCGCCATGTGGACCGCCGACAGGTGGCTGCCGCCAAGTTTACCTACACACCACACAACACACACACACAACCTACACACACACACGATACACATTCTGTCCCTGAGCGTCCGTACAGACGATCTATCCACTGCTGAAAGGATGATCGGTAAGTATTCAGTCCAATTTAAAAACAAGTGGATAACAATCAGCTTAGCGGAAACAAAACACATGACATCATGTAGATTAGCCATGTCTAGAGCCCACAGTTAGAAGTGGAACCAGGCCATCTTCATCGGCCACGTGACCCACACATGGCGCCCAGAGTAGGAACCATGTTCCTCATCTCCCTGACCTGTCCCTCACCTGTCATGTGGAGCTGGTGCAGGCGGTGGTAGACCAGCGCGGCGTCGCGGCTGCTCTTGCACGCATCCTCCTGCAAGGGGCGATCCGCGCGGAGCCCTCCAGCGCGGCCGGCCAGCCAGCGGCCCACCCAGAGGCGCTGCAGGCAGAGGCGGAGGAGGGCCCAGAGGGCAGCGCACGACAGGTCCAGCTGGGAGGGGGGCAGGGGCCGGCCTAGCGCCTTCAGACACGTCCAAAGGTTCTGACCCGCCTGGGCAAAGTCTCCCTGAGGGAACAAGAGGGAGCAGGATGAGCTAACAGGGACGAACGAGACGCCAACATACTGAATGTTTCCTCCGGAGCATCTGGCTAACGGACTGTTCCATTTCCTGGGTTCGACCGTGTTAAATGTGACTTACCCGTGCCAGGTCCAGGTCAGCCTGCTTGCGGTGTCTCCAGAACAGCACAGAAGAGCCAGAGTGGGGTCTGGTGACCGGCTCTCCGTACACCAGCAGGCGGATCAGAACCCCAGACACCAGCACGCCGTTAAGGTCCAGTCAAGCATCATCTTAGAGCAGAAGTTGGGCAGCCATCCAGGTCAATCCAGCCCCAAGAATCGGCAGGCAGAAACACACACACACACACACAACGACACACACGTAACATTTCTATTGGTTCATTCTTTTTCATCTTTCCAGCTCGGGGAACCACCCCCCTCTCCCTGCTTCTCTCTGCCCAATGACCCGCTCTCGCGCCCAGATATGCCCCTCTCCCTGCCCCCTACTGCCCCTGGCCCTAACAACGTCTGTACACTCACGTCCTCACACAGTTATGACACCTCCAGCATGGTCCTGCCGGTCCCCATGTGTGCTGGGCCGCTGGCCGCGGCACTGCTGCTCCCCATGGCTCCACAGAGCATGGCGGCCAGGGGGTTGAAGGACAGGAAGAGGAATGTGAAGGCGCACAGGGCCATGCGGGAGCGGTCGAGCATGCCACCTGCACACCGTCGGTCCACACTTTTCATTGGCTGAGGAGGGGAGGGAGGAGGAAGAGATAGAGATAGGGGGGGGGGAGGGGAGGGGCCGAGAGAGAGACAGAGGGGTATGTTAGAGAAAGATAGAGGACAGGAACTGGAGCTGGACATGGAACCACTTCAGACCTGAGCCGATCACACATTGGAATCCTACACGTAAGGAACAAGCAACGGGGAAATGCAACGCTTGTTTCAATGTCATTGCCTACCTTCAAGACTCAGCTAAAAACATCTCTTTTCAACATGCATTAAGGATAGTGTGGCTAAATCTGGATAGTGTATGTTGAAGGCCAAGTTTACTGTATAGCACTATGTGAAGCGACCTTGAGCTACGGAAAGGCGCTATATAAATAAAACTTCTACTTATTCATTTCTACCGAGTACAGCTTGATTCTATCATGGCGTCTCCAGGGTGCAATCGTATTAGTGGCGCTGGGGGCCAGGGCATTACCTTGGTTTCCTCCGCCATAGGGCTGTCAGGCTCCGAGTCGCTGCCACAGTGGGAGAAGGAGGAGGGCGAAGCCCCACGTCCGAGCCGGGGGGTGGGGGGCAAACTCACTCTTTCACGTCCTGTCTGTGACCCGTCCACCTCCATGGCAACCAGGTCCTTGAGGGACTCTACAGGCGGGGAGGAGAGAGGAGAAGACACGTGGGTGAAACGAATGTTTGAAAGCACAGGTGTCATTTCAACCTCGTCTAATTTCTTGTGAAGAAATCGGGATGGGAACTCGGTGAAATAGTCACCTTTTGCAGAGTTGAATCTTAGTTATGAATGGACAGGAAGTGTACGTGAACATTAGTAGTGTTCGTGGAAGGAGGAGAGAGAGAAAAAAAACCTACTCACTTTCTTTCTGGGCGGCCATTTTGAGAGCCATGTTCTCCTGTTTGAGCTTCTGGTTGGTCTGCTGAATATAGCGAATGTAGTCGATGGCTTTCCTCAAGACTGCCGACTTATTCAGCTTCAGTGGTCCCCAAATAGAAAACAAAGGTGGATGAAGTTATAAGTCTTGTACTTGCCAGAGAATAAAAGAATGGCAAAATAACCTCCGGCACAACGACATCTACGACTACAAAAACAAAACAGACTCCACGTTCGTCCCACATCAAGTTTGGTTGAAGAGTGTGACAAGAAAAAACAAGAGGGGAAAAAAGCCCCATTTCTAATAAGAGTTCTTGTCGGTGAAGGTGTGTGTGTGTCTTCGCCTCACCTTGGCCTCCGTCCCAGCCACAAGGTCTTTGAGCTCGATGATCTTGTCGTTGATGGAGGAGCGGTAGCGCTTCTCGATGGCGTTGTGGGCCGTCCGTTTCTCCCCCTTGAAGGGCGGGCCCAGCTGCTTGCTGCTGATGGCGATGCGGTTGATAGGCAGCTTCTCGCCGTCCACCATAATAGGCATGGTGGTGAGGATGGTGCCGCCACCCATCAGAAGCTGAAGACGGCCAGAAGAAACAAGAAAGATGGAGGGAGAGGGGTGAAAGGCACTATTAAGTAGGATACAAAACATAGGTGTGTTTCCATGACGATATTACAAAGGAAGAGCGGTTTTGGGAACCTTCATTGTCCTAATTTCCAAGGTAAAGAAATCTGTGTAATTCCGTAGCAGATGTGAATTCAAAGCTGTGATGCGCCGCTACGCAGCATGGTGTTGGAGAGGAGCGGGGTGCGGGGCGCCCCCTACCTGCAGGGAGGTGTTCTGGACAGAGGAGGTGGTGGTAGCCAGGGAGGTGATGCCAGGGGAGGCCACAGTGGTCACAATGCAGGGCTCGTGCTTCAGGGTGGTTAACAACACAGACTCGGCCTTGATGAACTGGGGCTGCAGCAGCACCTAGAGGGGAGGGAGGGAGGGAGGAGGGAGGGAGGGAGGGAGGGAGGGAGGGAGGGAGGGAGGGAGGGAGGGAGGGAGGAGGGAAAGGGAGGGAGGGAGGAGGGAGGGAGGGAGGGAGGGAGGGAGGGAGGGAGGGAAGGGAGGAGGGAGCGGAGCGGAGGGAGGGAAGGAAAGGGAAGGAAAGGAAGGAAGGGAAGGAAATGAGAGAGGCCGATTAGACACGCCCAAAAAAGTGTCATTGTAGTGTCAGTGTACAAAACAAACTCTTTTTTTCCTTCTTATCTTATGACATTATTATATTTATTGTATTATTTTACAAGATTTCTCTATTTATGCACATTTTTTATCTCAGTTTGCCACCTTTTAATCTTATTTCATTTATAAACTTGTGTACTTATTTAATGCACCTGAAAGGATGACATCCAATTTAGTTGCACAGTGGACAATGTAAACTCTAGATATTCATTCATTCGAACCCAAGATGAGCACACACTCACGGGAACTTGTTGTACGTGGGGGGCGATGTTCTGGACCGGGGTGCTGGTGGATGTGGCCAGAAGGGGCGGGGTGGAGGTTAGACCCTGCACCTGAGCTTGGATGGTGATTGGCTGGCCGCTGGGTGGCGAGGACGACAGACTGGTCATCGGTGAGGGGGAGCCTGCTTGATTTAAAGCTGGGGGGTGGATGGAATTCAAACATTCACAATTGTGGAAACAATCATTTTATCAGGAGCACATTATTAGGTCTGCTGGAAAAGGCATTTCAAGCAATTGTTCATGCATCTTGTAAACAATTTAACTCCTGGTGAACCAATGAGCGCAGCGTAACAAACAGGTGTTATATCATTGGGGTTTCCAAGTCTATGTAGGTAAGGGGTCACTGGGTTAGCAATGCTGGCAGGGCGTGGCCATTCCTACTATGCATAGACAGATATGACTGTGTGTGTCAACACAATTGCCTCACAGTCATTCCAGTAGTGAGGCCAAAGGGTATTATATTAGGACTTTGACACGCAGTCAGCTGATGTTGAGTTACTGACAGCTCAAATGCTTTGGTGAAACGTGATGCATGCTAACCTGTAAATAAAAGCACGCGCACGCACGCACAAACGCCAAGCCAGCCTGTCCTCACCTGTGTAGCCATTCTGGTTGGTGTAGTTAATCCGGGCCTGTGGCTGGGGCTGAGCCTGGGGCTGAGCCTGGGGCTGGAGTTGAGGCTGTGCCAGGGGTTGGGGTTGCTGCTGTTGGGGAGCAGGGGAGGTGAACCGGCCCTGAGGCAGCGCGCTGAACGCTGGACTCTGGCCTCCCGCGGCGAGGGGGGAGGCGGCAGCTTGAGGACGAGTCGGCGTCGGCAGAGAGACGACTGGTGGGTCTGCTTTGGACTGCCTGGGTCCCAGGCTGGGAAGGGGAGCCTGGGAGGGGGAGGGCGGCTGCTGCTGCTGTGGTTTGGGGCTGGCTACCTGAGCCAGGGGGGACTGCTGGAAGGTAGGCGGGTGGAAAGCCTTGTCCGGGGAGGAGGAGCTACGAGTGATGGGTGGACCCAGCAGGGCGTCCAGGTGAGGGCTGCTGCTCTGGAGGGACGAGGGCGAGGAGGAGGGGGTGGAGGAGGGCGGGGAGGGGGCGGAGTGGGCCAGGACAGGGAGCTCCGGAGGGGATGGGAACTGAGGCGGATCGAAGAGGCTCCCGAACTCCATGTCCTGGTTGTTGATGAGCTGCAGCATGTCTGGAAAGAAGGGCGACAGAGAGGCGCTCAGCGCTACTGTTCCAACAGCCCCCCCACAGACCAATGACATTTTGGATGATGACACGATCAGTTTGTCTATCGGGTCCAGATTAGTTTCATACATGCTAGAGCAAAAGGTATGAAAAACCACCTGTGTGCTGTGTCCTTCTCTGCCTCACCCAAGCATGGTTTTTAAATAATTATCCACATATACACACACCCACACACTCAAGCGTGGCACATTTATGATGGGTGGTTTGAAGGATCCTGATGCATTTGGGACAACTGGATTATGGCCTTGCAACAAACTAGGGATTGGTAACACTATCATGGCTCACAGTGTGTAGCCTATGGGAGGAATGAGACTGGCTATATCTAAAGCTCGGGTCAATACTGCAGTTAGGTCTATCAGTGATGGCCAACAGTGGTCCAGATAGACATATTACCAGCCCCTATTCTATTCGGTCCGATTTCTAACCTAGGTGAAACTGCAGGAATATTGTCAATAGCTACAGTTGTTTTTTACTCTGAAAAGAATCAAGCAGTAACCATTGAACTGTTCAGAATCAGTCTTACGTCCAGTACTTCTAAGTTGCTTACTGGTTACATGGATATCAAAATGAACAGCAAGTTTCAGATTTGTCAAGCTTTCGCTTTCTCAGAAAGTGTAAACTAATGGAAGTTGGACTCGGACTTGTAAAAAATAAAAAATAAATAAAAAAACGTAATTCAGGAATATAATACCGTGAAGTACAAACTATTTCGTGTCCCTAGGTTATGTCTACGCAGAGCCTCTCAGAGCAGCCTGGATTTGTAAACCATGTTTTGTATGAGGTGATCGCTCCCAACCAATCAGCGAGAGCCTCAGAGACTTGCTATGCGAACCAGCCCCCAAGAAGGGAAAAGAGAGCGCTTGTCTATAGCTGAGGTTACTAGCGGGCATCAGCAAGCAGGGTTACTTTCGGTCAAATGTTGGGGTGGATGGCATTCATAGCAGGCGCTGGCTAGTTTATGCAAATAAACAAATACTATAGTATATTATAACGATATCCTAGCAACGTATTTGAATACGTCATGACAAGATTATAAGCGTTGGTGGGTCCGTTTCACTATTTTGTATTCATATATTATACAGAGTACACGTTACGGAAAATGCAGAATCGTTGCATCAGTTTCACTAGGCACAGATCCTACAGCATGTAAATGCATAATAGATCGTTACAACAAGAAATCTTCGTCTGGCAAGTGCTTAATCAGTGAACAATCCGGTTTTAAAATGTGTTTTTTTTAACCAATGAGTTTGGAAAGCTTCTAATGAGAAGCATCATACCCCTGTGAGGTTGTGTTTGTACTGAGTCCTACAAATAGTATGGCCTCATGAATTGAACCCTGCCGAGGGAATGCACGATAGTAACCTCATCTATGTCACTAGAGCGAGGTGGAGGGGGCGGGGCGCAGACAAAGCGTGGCTAGGCGGACGAATGGATTTCACACACCTGATGCAACTGGCTGACAAGAATCCGACATAAAATGGAATAAAGTATATTTAAGCAAGGAGCTATCTACCTCTGTTATTTGCTCTCACATCATTAAGATACAGGGGCAAGATGATAAGCGACGTAGTTTAACCTTAATCAAGCCATCTGGTGTAATTGACTGCACGATCAGTAACGTTATAACCACAAGGAACCCGAGTAGTTCCCCTTTGATAATGGAATCATAAATCAGCAATGAAATTCCTATTCTAAGTCTGTGGAATCGCAGTACTGTTAACGTTTGGCAATGCAGAAAGACTGCTTTAATTCTTTAAACAGCTGCTGTAGACTGTATACAGATAGCTCGTCATTTGCCTGCCGAAGTTGAGCTTACAAGCTAACTGAGCCTCAAAAGCAACAACTTTTTACATGGATAATTAGCTAATAAGCTGACGTTAGCATAACATGCATGTTTCTGGCACTCAGCATACATGTCTCTAGAATCAACACTCGGGTTCATGTGATGTTTGTTTGACACACAAGTTAGCCAACTTTCCTTACCATCAATGTCGTTCAGCAGCGCCGTGTCAATATCGCTTGGGTCATTTAAAGAAAGGGTAGGATCCAGGTTATCCAGTGACGGATCGTCAAAAGACAAGTTATTCATTTTAACTATCGTTCGGTTTCTTGTTTATTCCGCGTAGTCACGATTATAACGTTCGCTTAACAGCCATTAGAAATTAACTCTACGTGCAGTATCCACTTCGGTTGACACCCGAACTGCTTCATGAGCTAAATTGCCAGGTTGGAAATAGACGTCAAACTCGAAAAAAGTGTACTCCAACTTTTTTTTTATTGATCTGTCAACTATCTGCTCTCCTGTGTCTCCATGGTCTTCCAGGCAAACTTGTCAAGCTAAACAACAGTAGTGCTCAATGCTCATTGATGATCAACAAACATGCTAGGGAAAGCCAAGCAAACCCCAGTGCGCAGAAAATGATTGACACCTGCGTTTACCAATCCCTGCCAACTTTTATATGCTACCTCCCCAGTCCGCTACCGTCGTATTGACTGTCAAATCGCAGACAAAATTCTGGTGGCCATTTATCATTAAAATCTGTATATAACTTGTCATTGCATTCAATTACCGTGATTGAATTTATCTGTTGGGGGGGGGAAATCACACAGGATTAAAAAACAACAACAACAGCTGTTAAATTCAAATATGGCACTCTCTGCTTTCAATTAAAGGAATGCACTTCTTTCTTATTTTCGGCAAAAACAGGAGGTATATCTGGTTAATTTATCACTGGAGGAACTAAAGCTTGGATATGTTTATCGTGGGTTTGTCCTAAACAGCCTATCAAAACTCAGCAGGGGTGGGCAACTTATTAGCCACGTTTGTCTGACCGGTAGCGGTGACTCCGCCTGTAGAACCAGAGAAATCGACCAATGCGGTGCTCAGAAACCGAGTGGGGTGATCTGACATCACAAATTCGGTTCCAGTGATTACGTCATGTATTTCTCCCAGAATAGAGGAGGAAGGATACAGTTAAAACGATACACAGGTTGCACCAGCCATAGCGGTTAATATGCAGCAATAATGAGCTGTCTCAAGTAAAAAAATTATATGCACATACATATGTATTTAACTCTGAGGAAGAAAATACAGACCCAAAATTGTATAGTATAATGAACTGATTTCTGGCAATTCATCAAAACTGAATGTTCCAGCCCCATTTAAAAGATGCAGTAGTATGTGATCTTATCTAAGCACCGCAGAGGCATACAAAGGCCTGCTTAGGTGGGTAAATGGGTCAATGATCTACAGTGGCACAACAGACAAGTATCCAGTACCAGTCAAGCGATATGGAGCTGTCAGCAGGACTGGTGTTGTTGCTGAGGGGGATGGTTAATAGATATCCCTGCTTATTGCAATCTGGAAACATCCCAGCAAGATCTCACAGACTGCCTGGAACTCACGTCCAATTAAGTCCTTAATAGATCTATCTAATTGAATGAGTGGATGTCATCATCAGGTTGACTAGGAAAGACTGTTCAACTCCATACTGCAGCTTGTGATGTGCTCAGTGTGGAGAGCATCAACACAGGCTGGCAGCGACGTCTTGGATGTGAAAAGAAGGGCTATGCGACAACAGCATTAGCAAAGGTAGTGCAACATGTGGGAGGGTTTCATCCACCTGCATGTTAATGTTAGAGCGAAGACGATGGATAAAAAATCTACACTGAATGTTAGTCCCAACCATTCTCTTTCAAACACACACATTAAAACACGACAACAAACTTGAGAAAGGTCACACTTTGCTAGTGTTTTATTGGGCAGTTAAATACGTGCAATAACCATACGTTATAATGGAGAGAAAGCACAGCCAGCTAGAGGCATGGGAACCCCACATCTGAACCAAACAGATGACGATGTGACACGGCGGCCCACAAGTCAACAATCCAGTGGGATCCTGCTGAACGTCCTTGTCCCGCGGAATTCGGAGACATTTTCAGACCACCATCTTTCGAGTAGTTTAGAGGAATACATGTTGCAATCCGGGCTTAGCATCGGCAGTCATAAAACCAGTTAACACTTTTTAGCTGTTTTTAAAAGCAGGGCTAATTAATACACACATTGTACAGACAAAGTCGTACCGAAATAAACTTTCAAACACCATATGCTTAGGTCTTACTATTTTAAGTACAAAAGTCATATTTGACCTCTTTCATTTTATTATCCTCTGCATGACGATCTAGAAAACAGGTAAATGTAGCTTCTCAAGAGGCAGTTTATACAGTAAGCTTTAAACTAAAGCAACATCAAAATAATAAATTACAGCTCGTTAATAATTTATTCTGATACTGTAGTCCAAAATACATCTAAATTATTTTTGTAATGTAAACTAAACAAACAATTTGTAAAAATTGATTATCACAATCTTAGCTTTAAGCTAAAAGAAATCCACATTTACTGTCCATTCTAGCGTCTCATAATAAATGAATGATGAGATGTGAATTCAAAAGGTGTTTCATACATAACACATGAGATTTCCATGGAGAATCCATCACCATGACCTGAAAAAAAACGGCGTCACCGAATCATTTTGTTGACCAAAAAAAACAACCATTTTGTCTACAGCTCATGCAACCTGCAAGTGCGAAACCCATGGTTGACGTTCCATAGTAGCTGTCAGTCACTTAAGGTAACTGTCTCTGAAACTCCAATAAGTATGTCAATTCCAAAAGGAAGAAAGCACATGAACGGACAAACAGATGTGTGACACATTTACCATTTTAAACTGGGAATTTAGATGACGACACAAGATGGAAACATAAGATGGATAATACAGGTTCTTGTTTTGGTCACCCAACCTACTGAACATCCATGCCTGGTTATGGTTACAGGTGGAGGAGTTACTGGGAATAAACAGGATTTTTTCAAATGAAATCATGTTGCATGACATCACGCTGTACAGGAAGTGCCAGGAAAGAGACATGGCCTTCCATCCAGTATGACCTGATTATACAGAAGAATACTACATAACTCAGATGTATATACACATTTATATATATATATATGCATACATATTTTACATTTACTATAAAGTATTTGCATCCTTATCTTTGTCAAGTATTATATACCAACAATATACTATAATGTACTTTTCAAATTTGAATTCGTAGTGCTATACTTTGCTTGATGTCTTTCGTGTCACGATTAAATGGCAGAAACAATGGCTTGGAATACTTGAATCTCAGTCCTTCAGATTCTTTTGAAAGTGTGCTTTATAATCAAATGGACTGAAGCGAAAAGAAAAGGATGTGCATCTCATCCGAAAACAATATCTCATCCTCTCCACACGAGGACTACACCACCCAGTCAACGGTTCATATGAAAACGAATTTCCTCAACCTCCAATGGGAAGAAAAAGGTAGATAATTACATTATTGGGTTAATCCTATATTAAAGATAAAATTTATTGATTTGGTCGTTAAAGCCTACTCTTTGGAGTGCATTACCTAGCTACAGTGCACACAGCGTACACAAGCAGCGACTTAAGACAAGAGCTGTCTGGGTGTAGATGTTGAAAGGTGTAATTGGGTGTGGATGTTCTGGGTACTTTCCCTTCATGTGATGTCTCAAAGACTAGTACATAGCAACAAAAAAAAAACACATTTGAGACACTTGAGTTTTCCCTTTGACAGACAGAGCAGTCATATACAGGTTAACCTTGTTAACTATGAAGAAACCGTTACGCTGTAGCGAAGCAGCAGTAGCCATTTCATGTTCCCATTTCCGACGCGTGTCACAGACGCAGGATCCATCAAGAAGCATTGCAAGTATACTACACAGAATCAAAAACATGATAGGATTTGACCATGGACTACACAACACAGCGCTAGAACACAGCACAAATCCTTAAAATAATAAATGCATATATAATTCATTAGCTTTAAACACTTTAAAACAGTATATGGTAACACTTTAGATCAAGGTGATTGTAATATTACATTCAAGTTAATAAGGTATAAACACATATTCAGATGAATAAGTATCTTATAGGGGCTTTGTTACCTATTGACTAATGCTTATTACAAGCACCTAGATCTTAAGTGCTCCCCACTATTTTCCTATTTGTCTTTGTTTTCTGTTCTCTGGGGGAGTGTGGGGGGGAGGGGGGGCAGTCCCTGTTCATCTGTGGATGAGAGAGCCCGAATGGTTGTCAAGTGCATCAGTGCTATGTTGTCCCCCTACGAGCCCACAGCTGAGACGCGTGACAGCAAACACCTTTCGCAAGGATCGATCCGGACGTCAAGGGTGACGCACGACGCGACGCAGCTAGCAAGCACGTCCCCCAGCGCGAACGAGCAATGACGGCAGGCGAGAGGAGGGACACACAAGGGTGAGGGGGGGAGGTCGTTAGCTCTTCTGTTGTGGAGGAGGACAGATAGGTGGGGGTTATGGGGGAGGGGGGCACAGATGCAGTGTGTGCCCCAGACACAGAGGTCTGCCGGGGGGGGGGTTAGGGTTCAGTCTACAAGGCAAAGAGGGCATCCTCCGTCCGCTCCGCTTTCTTGCTCTGCCTTCTTGCGTTGCCCGGGGCGCTGACGGGCGGGCCAGGGTCTCCGCCGGGAGGCGACGGTAGGGAGTCTACCACCTTGGCTCGCTCTTCCAGGAACTTGTCGAACTCTGGAGGAGGAAAGGAGGGGCGAGTCTTGAGCGCGTTGCAATCGAGACGTTCTCCAATGTTTGTTTTTTTTTATTCGCACATCGGGGAGAATACGATCACCTGATATTTCCTTGTCAAATAAACCAAATTTCAAAGGTAGATCTAAGTTCCATGTTAGAAGCGTAGATTCTTAAATCCGTACCTTCACTGGTCACTCCTTCCTCTGCTCCATCGCCTTTCTATTCAGGAGGAGACAAAACAGCAATGAGAGCGAAGCTCGGATTCCTGGTAGACTCTGGCCATACCATACAAACGCAACGCTAGCGTTCCATCGTGTTAAACTTCCTCAGAAAGTATGCACTTTTTCCTTCAAGAGCTGTCAAAGTAAACGTATCAATGTATTTTCCGTCACCCCTTTGTAACGTAAAAAAGAGAGCTTGTTCTAACACCAAGCACTCTTCGTCTTTGGATAATGTGCAGTTTCCTCCGCTCAGGAATCACGTGCATCTATCCACACATTCATCTTCATTCCGCAACACTAGTGAAACAGGTGGACAAATGGGCTTCCTTCACATTGACAAACAGACAGTGCCTTCCACAGGTGCATGGCATGCTGTTACTTAGAGGTTAAGTCTACATCTTAGAGTCTGAAGACTACAGCTACGATCTCACACTGTAAAACAACAACCATGTTTTTATTGGTGGAAGATTAGTAGGGCTAGATAAAGTTGGTAGGACGATGGGTCAAGTTAAGAATAAATAAATAAATACAATAATAAAAAACGGGATCTACCTTGTTATAATACATGAATAGAAAAGTAATATGGCCAAAGAAAAATAAGAGATGGGAAGGAGAAAGACAGAGAAGGAGAGCGAGAGAGAAATCAAGGTAAAGAAGTCTCACCACATCAGTACAGAGCCACTCCTCAATGTCATCCATGACAGAGGACTGCGATACAGGGATCTATGGAGCAAAGCCATGGACAAACAGAGCACCGGCCAAAACCACCCCAAACCAAACGGGCGTGGCCGCCCGACAACAACAAACAAACAAAGAAACATAAAACAACAAAAAAAGGTCGATTCACTAGAGGCTCAGAGAGATAGATGACAACCAAATGAAGCCATCAAACCAAACCCATTTAACGAACATCCGCACGCACGCACATACACACACACACACGTCTTCCAGAGGCCTGTAGGTTTCAGGGGTATCTATAATGATGAAAAGGATCAACTTAGTTGATTGAGGTCATGAGTTTCACTGTCTCATTTGGGGCTATCACGAATGGTCCCAATTTAGCCAATGACCAGTTCACAGGTCACCACAAGGCAGTGGAACAATCTCAAAACGCACAGGCTTCCGAGGACTGAAAGTGAGGAGCGACAAGCACACGCTGCACACCGAGCATAAGCAATGTTGCATGGCATGCAGCAACAGTGTGGATGGAGAGGACGATGTTTGTCCCGGGGTTGGTGAGGTATGTGGGGGAGCGCTGACACCCAGGGGCAGATGGGGGAGGGGTCAGAGATGCCGCTTCGCTGACCTGACCCCCGATAGGTCAAGACCGTTGCAACATCTCGTCATGTGATTTCGTCTAGGAGTCTCGGTCACACGTACAGTGACTCGTGTGATCGAGAATCCTTTCAAGATAGGTCACAGCAATAAAGCCCACAGATCTTAAAAGGTTGGTGTTTCGTAAGAAAAACACCCGAGTACTCCAGTGAACAATATCCATGATTTAAAAATAACAGTATAGGGACTGTTGAAAGGACGAGATATAAGATAAGGAAAGAATACACCAGAGTGGAAGACCAGCTCAAGAGCTTATAAGTAACTACATCCACTGTGTTTGTAAAACGTCTACGTGTTTCTCTTTTCAATTTTTAAAACAAAGTCCTGTGGTTTTTGAAGTTTACGAGGGCTCAAAGGTTTCCGTGGACTTGAAGATTTGGCCGGATACCTCTTCTTCCTAGAAAGGCCAAACCCGTCCCTGACAGGACTTTGATATCAACTTCCAACCATTTCCTAGAAGGCTGTTCGTTGACAGAAAATATCAAAGGTGACGCAGGTTTGCGAGGATCACTGGCGTTCCAGAAATGCTTCAGAGGGGGGAAGGAGAGGAAGTTTGGGTGACTGCGACTTCGAATCCCCCGCAGAGATTGGATTCATGTGGAGGATCTGTCGCATGTCACCGAAGGGACTTGTTGTGACTCATTCATTAAAGGGGAGTTTGTGGTGGGTTCTGGTTTTTGCGCGTCGCAGTCAACAGAACGAGTTCAACGAAGGTGTCGACGCGATCAAACTCAACGACAGCGGCTTATCTGCTTCTGAGCGCTATCGCTCTACATCCACATTGATTGGTTAGAATATTAACCGAACGCTTCCCGTTAGCAAGGGACTACTTTGCTAGTACTTAACGTGAGCTAACTAGTATTATCAGGTGTGAAACCCTCAGTTCTCTACAGGCTGTTAGCATGCATTTGAATACGGTGGGAGGTAAGAGTCAATGACACTTTCTGCTAAAATGGCGTTGCTTGTATTATGCACCCCGATTCGGGCCACACTTGGAACATTCCGGCCCCTCCCAATGTGAGGCGCAGGGTTTGGGAGGGAGACCCTGGTGCTGGGTAGCAGGAGCGTCGCTCACTCTTTTACCTGTTGGGTTTTAGCGTATGTCTGTTAGACTGGGTTAGGTCTCAGAGGGATGCCAACCCACGCTCGGAACCTACGGTCCCTCCATGGAGGGGATGGAGAGGGGAGAGGGATTAAGGGAGGAGGACTGACAACAGTGGAAGGGACAAGGAGAAGGGGAGCCCACATCAGGTCATCCGTGCGTGAAGTTGTTTGGCTTGCAAACTGACCGGAAAGTAGCGGCAATCTCTTGTGCATGGATCCAATTTGCATTGTAGCCATTCGCACTCAAATATTCCCCCCTCGCGGGTCATCGATAGGTGTAGGACTCGGACCAGGACTAGGCTCTCCTGCCTCCTCCCTTCTACTGTTGGAGCTGGCTGGGTTCAGCAGGGCTGGGGGGGGGGGGGGGGGGACACTGAGGATGGTAGTCCTCACCATTCCTTGGGTAATGAGCCAGCTGTCTATGGGCTCCAACTCTGCGTTATCATCCCCCTTTACCCTCAGCTGAATCAACAACAGAAAAGACCTTACACAGGAGAAGAGGAGGCCTGCTCGCCCAGCGCAGAGAGAGAGAGAGACAGAGGTCAAAGTGCTACACAGAAGCCTACTGAGGGGGAGAGGGCAGAGAAAGAGGGAGAGAGAGAGAGAGAGGGGGGTGGTGGACCAGGTTCATTCCATAAAGATGAGGACATGAGGAAAAGAACAGGGAACATATAAAAGAGTGAAATTCAAACTTTGACCCTTCCTTGGGTGATCGCTGATAAGGTGACATTTCTGGCTGGACATAAAGTATCTGAGTTCACCGGCACTGTGTGTGCTTATTTGCACGTGTGTCCTTGAAGATATTAGACATTCATCTAATAAGCCATCGGGGGGGAAAAACTGAATGTTCTAGCAACCTTTAAAATATTTAAATATTCCAACATTTTCTTCCATGAACTGACTGATTGAGCACAAAGAGCGACATTTGCACTATTAATAGATAAGCAAGATGCATTTTCTTGAAAGAACATATCTTATCTTACAAAATACAGCCCCTAGAAAGTCTCTTTAACGAAAAATAGGAGTTTAAAAACCTAAATGAAGCTCGTTAAATGTTCCAATTAAAATGCCAATACGCCGTTATCAGCAGTAATGCTCCACTTGTCCTATGGTCTTTGGCCGGAGGGTTATCCAGAGCTTTGATATGCTGTGTATAAAACAGATACTGTTACACCTCACTGCACGCTTCATGCTCTACCATGCAGAGAGAACCCAGGGCCAGACAGGATGGCCGTCTCAAAACAGCGGCCGCATTCCACGTCAACGAGAGAGAAAATGGGGAAAGGTGCGAGTCTCAAACGGGGGAGTTTTAAACTCCATCCCCCAGCATGCTTTTGGTTCACTTACCCCTCCAGCATTCTGTTGTCTCACGCCCAGCGCGGAGGCCAGGCCTCCCAGTGCCTGAGGGTCCTCGTACTTCACACTGGGAACACGTGTACACACACATACACACGTTAGCAGACAGAATTAGAGCCTAAACGTCTATTTTTGGAAGGTTGAGACCTACTTTTTGCGCTGGTCTGCCAAAGAGCTAGTCCTGGTGTGGGCAAACATGTCAAAGTCATCCTGGTTGGGTTGGCTGGCCAGAGAGGACAGAGTCCCGCTGACGCCGTCTGCTCCCACATCTGGGACGGGGGGGGAGGGGGGGGAGGGCGACAGGAAAGAGACAGAAGAAGAAAAGGACACGAGACAGGAGGTTAAAAGGGACCGAATGTGTGAGTGGAAGAAGAAGATTAAAAAGTTGGATAATGCGAGAGAGAGAGAGAGAGAGGGGGGGGGGGGAGGAGAGGGACAGAAAAGGAGACGGAGAGAGAGTGAGACGCACACAATGAGGTCCCTTTCCTGAATGTCAGCCATCAACTTTAAGTATCACCTCTGTGGTCGTTACACCTCTAAAATCCCTCCCCCTGATCCTGGCCCCCACTTGGCCTAACAGTCCCTAACCCCACCCAGCCCTGCTGCCTGGCCAACAGGGGAGCTCTCTTCTCCCAGGGTAGGACCGGGCCTGGGGAGTGGTCATCATGATCATCATCATCAATATCATCATCATCATCTGGGAGCAGTCATTTTCCCAGAGTTAGACCTTCATTTCCCATTATGGCTCTTATTATGAGTGCTCTTTACAGTCCACTGCCCCTGCTGTAGGCAGGTACGCCGAGATTAGCGAGGATTTATTCTGTATATGCGTGTGTGGGTGTGCGCATGCAAGGAAGGTCGCTGATCGACAAATGAGGTGGAAAAAGAGTGGGAACGCAGTGTGTATGTGTGTGTATGTGTGTGTTATGCAACGTGTGCATGTGTAGCCAATGGTACACAAAAGTGACAGTGGGCGTCCATTCCCCAGCGAGTGGCCCGTGCTCTGAACAGCCCTTACCCAGGCCGGCCAGCTGAGTGGAGAGGGACGCCGGGATGCAGGCGGGGGAGGCGCTGGCACCCGCTGGAGGGCCGCTGGGCGGGGGGTTGGGGCTGGCGCTGACCCGGGGGCTGACTACGGCGGGGGAGCCTGGACCCAGGTCAATGAGGTTGTCCTCATTGGCCTCGCTCAGAGTCTAGAGACGTAGAAACCGAGAGAGAGAGAGAGAGAGAGAGAGAGAGAGAGAGAGCGAGAGAGAGAGAGAGAGCGAGAGAGAGAGAGAGAGAGAGAGAGAGCGAGAAAGAGAGAGAGAGCGAGAAAGAGAGAGAGAGCGAGAAAGAGAGAGAGGGAGATGGAAATAAAGAGGCAGACAGGCAGATGAAGAGAGAGAAGGCACGGTTTACAGGTGGACGTGATACTGAGTGGTACTAAAACCACTCCAAACAAACCAGAAGGTTTTAAAGACGTTTCTACGCTGTGCATGACAAGGCATCAGGGTCAAAGCCCACGTAAGGAGGAAGAGGGTGAGGGTTGTTGATGAGGGTGCACAGGTTTGGACAAGTGTTTTTAGGAAGAGACACTCGAGGAGAGAGCAAGACAAGGATGTGGTCCTCTATGCTAGCTGTCTACTTCTACCCAGAGGGTTTCATCACATAGTGGGGGACAGGTCCGTAAAGACCTGACGAGAGACCGCGGGACTGCTTTTAACTGGGACAGTCGGTCGTACTTGCCTCCTTTAGCTGAGCACCAGCCAAACACACAGAAGCAACAGAAAGGAAATGGGAGGAAAAAAAACAATAAAAACAATAGGTGAGGGTGGAATCTTCTATGAGGAAGAACGGACGTGGGGAACCTGACAGAAGTTTAGGTTGTCATTTGCGAGGGAAATCTTGAGCGCAAATGAGTCAAAAGACCAAATGAGTCAGTCGTCAGGACAGCATGATAAAGACTAGACGAACAACACAGATTACAGATTGGTTGGGGTTAAAAGGACATCTTAAGCTGGGTGTAAACAAGATGATCGTATCGCTCAAGACAGAACTCACCCCATTGTTCTGGGCCGCTCTGCCTGACCGGTACCTCTCGTACCTGAAAACACACACACACACACACACGTACACACACACGTGTGTGAGCTTGAATAGAATGCTGATAACAATTCAGACTACATATCCACGTGTGGGTGTATTCGCACAGTTGGATGTGCGGATACATATCAGAGTCATATATATATATACACGTGTACGTGTGTGTGCGCGCGCGTGTGCACCTTTCGTATCGCAGGAAGATGTTGTTGAGGTCATCGTTGACGTGTAACAGCTCCTCGGTCACCTCCTCGTTTGACACGCGGGAGATCAGCTCCACCACCCTCTGCTGCATGGACCTGCAAGTGCGGTTCAGCTCCTACACACACACACACACACACACACACACACACACACACACGGATCAATGCTAAAAATGAACACAACAGCAATCAAATGATTATGCAGGTGTGAGATCAGCCCACGGGTAAACGTTCTGTGTTTAATCCACACCTTCTATCCACAGGGGCTGTCAAGAGCTGGCCAGAGAACCACGCAAAGGAGGTCTGAAAGAACCCATCTAGGTTTTGCGTCATTGACAAACGACACGACTGTTGATTGTGCCAAGATTGTGCCATCTCTCTGAGCGGACTTGAAATGTGGCACTACCTCCCCCACACCTCCCCCCCCCACACAAACACACAAGTTGTGTCACACACACCAGCCCACTCTTAGCCTAGATACAGAAGCCACAAGGGGATTCAAATCGGACCACGGCTTATGCTCTCCTCATGAGCTTCTGAACTTAGTTCGAAGGCGTCTGTCATGGAGACACTTCTCCCCCTAGTGGTCATAGAGAGATCCCACACCTTGCTGTTGAGCAGCATGGGGGAGGTCTTGCTTCGACACGCATGTGTCACAAACGGGGGATTTACAAAACGGATTGAGCTTGAACGGGCAGTTTTGCTCTTTAAGTTTAAGACGCCGGACATCAGCTGTCACAGCCAGGAAAAGCTGCCAGACTTTGAGGGAACTTCGGCTTGTTCGGAGAGAAAAACAGTGGTGTTTCGAATGAGCAAAGTATGAGTCTAGTCTAGTCTAGTCTAGTCTAGGGCATCAAATCTATAGTTAAAGGCTGAAGGAGAATGTTGCCAAGCGAGACTTGTATCTCTACTTAAGTGCCCAAACCATAATCCTTCTAGCGACTGCGGCGAACGCTAATGTGGATTTACATGACATAACTGGAAGGAACGTGACTTGGCCTAGCTCAGGCTCTGTACCAGGTGTGCCACTAACCTGAAGCAGCTCCAGGTCCGAGGTGTCCTCCTGTCCTGGCACCATCTCTGTCAGCATCTCAGACATGACTTTGGTGTTTCCCCTCACGATGTCCAGCTCACTCCGCAGCCTGGCAATCTGGGGACAGGCGAGGTCACGTTATGAAGGGAGCGCAACGTCACTCCCTACCGCACGCGCCTGCTTCGCTCAGCTTTTTAGAACATTCTACCGCACAGGATAAAACCCAGTGTTTCATCATCCTTCTAAAAAGGGTTGTGGTTCTTTCTGTGGGGGTGGCAGTCATTTCGTGGTCCGACCAACGGGGTCACGGTCTTTCTAAAAGAGTTGCGGTCTTTCTAAAAGGGGTTGCGGTCCTTCGAAAGGGGTCGCGGTGCTCCTCACCTGTTCAGGGTTGGCGGTGATTGGGCCCTGGGTCTCAGGGATGTGGGGAATCTGAGAGGCCGAGGTGGGGCCAGGCGACTGAGTGATGAGCGGTGGGGGCGGGGCCGCGGCGGCCGCGGCGGCAACGGCGGCGGCGTGCGGCTGGATGGGGGCCCGGTACTTGAGCACGGCCGGGTCCACCTCGGGCACACCCTGCGAGAGACGCAAAGCTTATTAGGTCAAGTCAGGAGGGAACTCATACAGGAATGTGTGTGTGTGTGTGTGGTGTGGTGCTCACCCTCTGCGGGGTGTGGATGGGTGACAGAGCGTCCAGGTCTGCCATGGGGAACTCGATCCCTTTCCTCTTCAGCTCCTCATAAATATGGACCACGCCCGTCAGGTCTGGGCTGCTCCTGAAGGCATCAGCCCAGGCCTGACACGCACACAAACACACACATGCAGACACACACACACGCAGACACACACACACGCAGACACACACACACGCACACACACATACACATTATGTGAGGATAAACCCCGAATACATAATGAAAGGCTTTTGACAGCTGTGACCCACCCAAGCGTTATAGATGCCAGGCGTTCCTATGAGTGTGAACTGCCTCCGACACCTAGACTATCAATAGACGCTGGTGAGAACGCACCTGGACCACACCTGTTACCAGAACCACCCCCCTCACCCTCAGCCAGCCCTCCATGGGCCTGGAACCCACGAGTTAGCTCAACACCTGGAGCACTATACACACACCTGGCCCCCGATCAAAAAGAATTCCATCTATGAAGTCCATCTATGCATGCCAGCCATTTACGCCTCAGTCGAGCGTAAGCCAGTTTAGGGAAGAAGAGAGGAGAGGCAGATGCGTGGAGGGGGGGGGGGGGGGGGTCGAACGAGCATGAAGCTATTGAGAATAGTCTCTGCTCTGCTCTGCTGTTCCAAGGTCAGTTTCAGCAAGGTTTCGGGAGGTCAGAAGACCCTCACGGAAGCCAGCAGACGTACCTGGATCAGCGCCAGCACTTTGTCCTGGACGATGGTGGGAGGGTTGGTCTTAGGTGAGATGATTTTGACCAGCACGCCATCGATGAAGTCCCGGTTGGCTACGAGCACGTGGAACCTGTGGCCACAGTTCTTCACACAAGTCTCCAACACCTGCCAAGAGGGGCACGGGAGGTGGGGGGAGCGGGGGTGGGGGGGGGGTTAGCGGATGGAGAGAAGTCAGAAAAAAGACCGAAAGGAGAAAGGTAGAAACAAAACATCAGAAAAGCTTTTTAAGAAGGAGAAGAGAGGAGGGCAGACGAACAGTCGGGCGAACACAAAGGAAAATACCCGTAAAGACACTTCCGCTGTGAGAGAAAGATCTCACAGAGGAGCGGCGTGCTTTCATCTGACATGGAGCAAAGGAGGTTTTAACTAGCTGGGATATCAAAGCGGGAAGGGTGAGTGTTTGGGGCACCAGATAGACTCCCTAACAAGCAGAGTGAAAGAGAGCCAGCGAACAGATGTCCAGAAAGATTAAAACCAGAGAGAGAATCCAGATTAGGTGTTCCAATATGCATAGGCCACAACACATACAACCTGCTCTTTTATAAACACAGGTCGTTAAGTTGACCTGAACTGAAAATATATCTAATTAACTAACAATATATGAACTTGAATGTCACTGTTGTTGGGGTGCACATTCCCTACGGATGTCCAGTAAGCATGATGCATGGTGGGTACTGTAGTTCTTAAGATGGCCGTTGATCTTACCGTCAGCGCCAGCATCACCTCTCTGTAGTTCTTATTCCCGCCCAGCCTCTTCTTTAGCGCTCTCATCGCGTCTTTGGGCCTGCAGAGGCACAACAAATCACAGAGAAGAGCGCGGTCACACGGTTTCCCTGCTGCGTGGCTTTCATGACTCAAACGTACTGAAGCACGCAGAGGAATTCAAACCTTTCGGACAAAACGTGCAAAGGAGAGCTGGTCCGCACATTCTTGATGATTGTTGCTTGGTTCCCTCCCGCCCGCTCGCCCGCCTGAAGTTTTCTCCAGTCTCACTACTAGATCAACAGCTATTCCTCAACAGAGGCCACATTGCCTCACGTACTTGTCTCTCTGCAGACGGGAAGTAACAAGCTTTTATGAACTCCTTTATGAACCCCTTTATGAACTCCTGGCTGAACTCCTTCCTGAACTGGGCACCATGTGAAGTTTGAGAGCAGAGCAGAGACAGAGAGTAGGGGGAGAGAGTGACTATATCACAGCGTGTCAGTCAGGGCTGTGACTGCGTACTGAATAAAACATAGTCCTCCGGAGTTCTGCGGAGGGAACTCTAGTCTCCCAGACTGTCTTGGTGATACTAGAGGTGCAGAAAAACAGGGTACACTGAGAGAATGACAAAGCAGGTGGGAGACGTAGTCGAGCAAACCGTCTAGACGGCTCTGCAAGCACCACGTCTGAACAGGCCAAAAGTTCAAAACAAAAGGTTGCAAGTGCTCATAGACAACATATATATATATAAACAAATCTACACTAAAGTAGCTAGTATCCTACATTCAGTTAATATACCGTGGTTTGGCTTTCAGGTCATCTTTTTTTCAATGAATTGTATTTAAGATTTCCCTATGATTTCCTTGAGATTTCCCTATGAGCATGGTAGACTGATTGATAATAAAAAATAGGAGATCGGCAATTCTGGCACAGCGCTGCTGCAATAAACGCAAGACAGGCTGGACAGGCCCTGCTTAACTTGTTGAGCATTTGAACACAAGACGCCGCAGTGTTCTATCAAGCAGAAAATGAGCTCAGTGTGTGTGTGTGTGTGTGTGTGTGTGTGTGTGTGTGTGTGTGTGTGTGTGTGTGTGTGTGAGAGTGCATTCATCCAGCACGCCAAAGGACAAGTGCATGTGGGCATAAGGAATGTGCGAGAGAGATGGAGAGTTCAGAGGCAAAAGGAAAGGAACGGCAGCCAGTCACATCCTTCCTATTTGATACAACAACCCTCCCAGCAGGAGAATCAAAACAGCCCTCATCTCAGCATATCAAAGAGACTTGAAAGACCTGAGTAATGAAACAATGTTTCTGCCTTAGATGTCTCAGTGCTGTTTGTCTCCAGTCTAGTGGAAACACGCAGTAAGCGTGTTTGACAGAACACCCATCTGTCAGTCAGAGAGGGTGTGTGTGTGTGTGTGTGTGTGCGCGCGCGGATGTTTGATGAGTGAGTGGGACTTGAAATTGTGAAAAGTTTAGTTGCATGTGCTCTCGAAATTGTGTCTGTGCATACACAAGAAATATATATTTGGGAGCATTTGTGTGAGGAAAAATTATTCTTATGGTGAGACCCGTTTTAATTTTTTTACAAACTGCTTGATAATTAGCCTACTGCAGAGTATGTATACACTGACCTGTCCACCATTCTATTCAACGTTACATAACCAATCGAATTTCATCTTTGCGTTCCTAACTTTAATGACATTTTTGTTGGTTAATATTACCCATCCCTCCTTATGACTGCACTCCGCTGTCACATGGCAGGAGAGTATATCTACATCAACATTGTGCATTGTAGCTTTTTTTCCAAAGTTAGAAGCACAAAGTCAAAAAGTGCATTTCAAGCTCTGGTGTGTGTGTGTGTATGTGTGTATGTGTGTATGTGTGTGTGTGTGTGTGTGTATGTGTGTATGTATGTGTGTCACATCCAGGCTGGACGGTGCAGCAGCAGTCGCTCACCCGTCCTCCGTTTCGTTGATGATGTCACAGATCTCCATGTTAAGGGTCCAGTCCTCGTTCTGCAGACCGCCATCTGTGGCCCTCTCTGTGGGAGACAACAGGAAGTCAACCTGGCTGACAGGAAGTGACATTCGCACCTGAAGGAGGACATTCTACACAGGTCTGGCTGGGTGTTAGTTGGGGGGGGATGTAGACTAGACATAAAACCATGGTGAACGAGGAGAAGAATAGCAAACTAGACCACTTGATTTCAGTTCCGACCGTATTCAGAATCTTTTCTATTAGTAGGTAGAGAGAAAAGCGAAACGTGAAAAGAACTTTATGGATGAAAAACCTGGTGTTTCAGGACATAATTGAGCTGACTTCTAGTCCATAGGTCCATCAATGATTCGGGTTGATTGTTCTTTAGATTTCCTGCTGCATCCAAATGCATAGGATGGTCTTGCAGAGAAGTGGCCACAGACGCACCTGGACATGCGCCAACAAGTGCAGATCGGTTCGGCAAGGCAGCCGATGAGTGACGCAAGTCTTAGCGTGCTCAGTTGTGGAACGTTCAATAACAGGACAGCGAGTCCTCCTCGTTCGCAGCCGAGCGTGGTTGGGCTGTTTACTTCCTGCTTGCTCTAGTTCACGGTGAGAACAATGAGGTGCGTGTAACAGCAGACTTCTCTTTGGCAAACAACAACGGGCTCTTGAGCGACAACACGGTCAAAACAACAAGGCTGGCCTTGGCATCTAGGCCGCCATGATTGAAAATGCTTTCGAGTGACACCCATCCATTTAGGTAGGGGAACACGGGGTGAATTGAGCCAGTGGGTAAGTTGAGACACCCTTTGTTTTTAGTTGAATACAATGAACACATTTCTGAAAAGGACCACGCATTTTCGAAGACTCCACCTATTCACCTGCACAGTGAAGAAGAGAAGCTCATGAATGAGGTGGTACGCACATTCAAGTCATGAGTCATCATTTTTACGTCTGAACAATTAAGACAAGTTTGAAAGCAATGAACACGTGTTAGTGCTTTAGGTAGTTACAACATGAGGCTCCACTGTAAGCATAACAGTAGCCCTAAACTGCTGGATGATGTTAGTTTGTTAAACGATGGATGTGGGGTTTAAGCCAAAAGGGTAGGGGTAAGTTGAGCCAGTGGCCCATTTACCCTAAAAATTATGATTATCATTATACTAATACAATTCTACAAAGCATTCTTACATTTGATAACTCAAATGATATGACATATTGAATAGAAGACCAAAAACCATCATGTCTCTTTCATATAAAGTTTATTTTCCTTTGAAGCACAGATAAGTGGAGTGTTTAGTAGGGCTATTGAAGAGAGGGAGAGAAGAGAATGGAGGAAAGGGAGGGGGGATGGAGGAGATATGCTGGGAAAAGGGGAGGGAGGGATGAAGCATGGAAGGGAGGGAAGGAGGAGGTATGGAAGAAGAAGGGGAGGGAGGAGGTATGGAGGGAGAAGGGGAGGGAGGAGGTATGGAGGGAGGAGGTATGGAGGAGGTATGGAGGGAGGAGGGGAGGGAGAAGGGGAGGGAGGAGGTATGGAGGGAGAAGGGGAGGAAGGAGGTATGGAGGGAGGAGATATGGAAGAAGAAGGGGAGGGAGGAGGTGTGGAGGGAGAAGGGGAGGGAGGAGGTATGGAGGGAGAAGGGGAGGGCAAATCTAATTTACATCTCTAGTCTACATTTCATGCCCAGTTTTTATTTTCATTTTTATCAAAGACATACTTTGAAGACAAACTGTATTTCTAAGTATTTCAAACAGGCCTTGTTTTAGAAAATTGTTCTCTAAAGTTGCAATTTGTTCATACTAAACATTTGACACGTTATTTTGTATTGATTGTGTCTTATTTTGGTAAAGCATTAAACGAAATGAGGTAAAAATGTTCTGTTTACTTTAACATAAACATTGTCACATTCTTCTCTCATGTGGCTCAACTTATACTCTCATAGGCTCAATTGACCCCTTCTAGGGAGCAAGTTGAGCCAAGAGACCCCTTTTGGGAAAACGGTCATTTTTAAAACAATTGATTTTAGATCCTATGTGATTCTTATCAGGGATGCACAACATCTTGAACTATATGTACCTACTTTAGTACATACTTTTGTACTTACTTTAAGGTAGGGACATTACTGTTATGTCATTTCTTTAAAGACACACTTTCTTTATTCCCTTTCTTTAAATAAACTAAAAATTGGCTCAACTTACCCCATCCTCCCCAACTCACTTGGAAAGGTAGCCTAGGTCTAATATGACAGAGACATTGAAAGTGGCATAGGGTGTCTAGCCTAGCCTCCCTGTCCCATTCATTAAGAACCGGTATCACATAGAAGACTGTAACTACCGTATCTCTCTGGTTAGGTCATGCGGCCTGTATTTCCAACCTGAATAGCTGAGAGAACAGGCAGCGGTTTATCGACAGCTGAGCAAAGCAGAGCAAACCGATGCCTGACTGCCCTTCTGATTCAGCCCCCAGGTGTTAACAGGAAAACGTGCCACAGTCTGATGACGTACAGGGCAGAGAGATGTGCCCACGGTCCCTCTCAGCCTCTTGGCATCATCTACCTTCTTGCAACAAGTTGAACTTCTTTTGATTTCTTCTGAAAAAAAAAGAGCGTCCATCTTCATATCCGGATACCAACCTGTTTCAGGGCAAGTTCGAGGGCTTCCTCAGGCCTGTTCACCTCCACCAAGAGGGGCCCAGAGCTGGAAGTCATGCCCAGAATAGCAGCCTCTCTCTGGGCAGGGTGCTTTCCCAGAGGTGCCTGTTGGCTCACGACTTATTAAACGGTCTCTCCAGTCAAGTCAGCCTATCCAACCACGGCAGAGTACTGACATTCCACTGCGAGTGTGCGGACCTCTGGAGGCTGCAGGCCTGGTTCTCTATCTGGTGCTTGTGTACACTGTCACACCAACTCTCACTGCCAAAGTGGCATGTGCTTACAGCACTTCGGTTTGAAGACGTCTGGGGCAGGTCACCATGAGCAAACTAGCTTGAATAACATGAGTTTAGCAGCTCAGCCCCAGTGTGTGTGTGTGTGTGTGTGTGTGTGTGTGTGTAGGACTGAAGCCTATATCCCAAGTAATCTCCTCAAGAGGATTGGAACGTGGACAAAGCAACAATGAAGGTACAGGACCCATGACACGTTCAAGAACCATCTTTATCCTGGCTGTGCCACTCTTCAGCAGCCTTTTGCAACCCTTGTCCTGCTGCCGCACACCAGAGCAGAAGCATGAACAGCCAACCACTCTTTTGAAGCAGCTGCGTTTCAAATCAAAGTTTATTTGTATAGCCCTTTTTACAAGTAATGTCACAGAGGGCGTCACATACGCACATGAAACTGCCCCTCAGCCAACCTAAACCGTCAAGGACGACAAGGAAAAACTCCCTGAAAAACTGAAAAAATAAAGAAACCTTGGGAGGAGCAGTCCAGTGAGGGATGCCCTCCTCCAGAGACGTGTTTGAAGAGGAAGCCATCTAGAACCTTGAGCATTGTAAGGCTGGGTGTCAAAAGTCATTTTGACCTTAGACCATTCTTGCTCTGATGTAACCCATAGGGTCAAATAACTAATCCCATTGGTATTGACATTATTTGGTCTCTGTTCCGTTTCCCATCGTTCTTTAAACCATAGGGGAATATATTTACAGAGCAGGGAGTCCCTGAGGACCAGGGTTGAATGAGGCTGCTCTGCCAGCATCCGGTCTTCCCCAATGGAGAGAGGTTGGTTGGCTCTTTACCCCTGGCCTGACCAGGCTGCTGTGAACCGCCACCAGCACAGCCAGCACCAGTACAGCCAGTCACGAGGACCACAGGGGTGGCAGGCTGTGCCATCCACTGCCAACAGCACATCAATATCCTGCCACTTTCTCTCTCCGTCCCTCTCTCCGTCCCTCTCTCCTCTTCCCCCTCCCTCTCTTCTTCCCTCTCTCCTCTTCCCCTCCCTCTCTTCTTCCCTCTCTCCTCTTCCCCCTCCCTCTCTCCTCTTCCCCCTCCCTCTCCCCCTACCTCACTCTCCCTCTCTCTTTTTCCCTTTCCCTCTCCTCCCCCTCCCACTTCCTCTCCCTCTCTCCCTCTCTCTCGTAAGTAAGCATATCAACAAACTCCCCTCATTCACTTTTTGGTCAAGCTTTCCCTTCTCTCTCACTCTCTCTCTCTCTCCCGCTCCATCTTTATACTCCTGACAAACAATTCCATTTGTTTATCCCCATAGCTAAGCAACAATATTCTGGGAAAGTTTGTCTCATTATATTGGAAAAACAGCAGCAAAGGTAGATAACAATCCTGCTTGTTTAATCCCACCGGATGCTTCAGTCCATGAGGTAGCATCGAGACACTCCGTTAATGGCCTTTTCAGATTTCCATATCTTTCAGGCCATCTCGTCTAGACGCGGACAGTCTCAGTCTAAGACAGCAGCTGGGCAGTCTTTGCGACGCAACAGTCTATTTGTATAGCAACTGTAATAGAAAAACGCACCCAGTATGGCGAACATGCTCCAAAACAATAGCTAAACACAGTTTACGGCTGCTCCAGCATACGTGCACACACACGCACACACACGCCTTTCTCTCTCATCACACATAACCCCCCTGTCTGCCACTTGTGCGATGATAACCCCCAATTACGTGCACAACAATGCAAAGCTCATTTGCGGAGCTGTCTCTCCAGCTCGCTCACTCGCTCGCTCGCACACTCCCGCTCCCTCTTGTGTCTCTCGTGTCACCTATCCTGCTGCTGGTGTGTGGTGTGGTGTTGGGTACCACCCGTTGCCTCCGACAGCTGCAACACAGTACAACAGACCAGGACAGGAACTCAACCAGAGATAATGACAGACCTAAGAGAGCTCAATTATATCTACTGTCAAACCAGTGAAACTCTAGATGTAGCTGTCCACTGCACGACCTGAAGAGACCTTTTGTAACATGACTCGTCAGGAGTTCACTTCGCTGGTGCTGTTCGGCAGCCATCTTGGATGACTTGGCACCACACAGCTGACCAAAGGAGCAGAAAGGACAGAAGCAAAGGAGAGGGGTGCAGTCTGGGCCCGTTAGAAGCTCTCAAGACCAGATCGTATTATTCTATAGCCATGCGATTCCATCTAATTCTTCCCCCTCACATATTCGGCAAAACGAATTGAGCTCCTTTTGCCGAGGGCAATCATATCAGCGTTTCACAAACGCTGTCAAAAGCATTCAGAGCGTTCAGGAATCAGGGTTGCGGTTCGGGAGAGTAATGTGGTGGCCTGTCATACTGCGGTGAGAAACCACAAGACAATCTGCCTTTATGACGAAGGTTTGGTGTCCTTTAGGATTTGGTGTTATGCATAGGCCCAGGCCATGCCTGTCCCTAAGATTACCCTGATCGATGCTTATTAACATCTGTCTTACATACAAATACTGTTTCTTGTGTTTCGAAAATCTTTAGACCAAGCCTATGTCTAACAAAGAGTTACTGATTCTGCAAGTCACTGTCCACAGTCAATGAGTTCTTTATGTGATAGCACTTGCATGCAAACAGATAGTTTCACGAGTGGAACCAAGCCAAACAATATTTGGGGATTTACCAGTACCAGTACTCAATTCTCACTCTTTACTTAAGAAGTATACGTAAGATTGGCAACAGGATGGAAAGAAATGTCCACAGCCGGTTTAAAGCCTGATGCACCTGTTGAATAACCAGGCCATAGACTAACCAACTATCCACTTCCAAGTACACATGGCCAATCAAAACATTTACTAACCGCTTTTAGCAAACCCTGCGAAAACTGTCAACACTGCGTCGGAAAGGAATGTTAGCCTCCACAGGAAATGCTACCATGGTAGAACATTCGTTTTTAGTTTATATGAGATGGTTTATGCTGGCAAAAATAACAGCATTTTTAACCTGTTTAGAGATACAGAAGTCACTGTACAAACACAGAGCCGTCATTTGTTTAGGAAAAGGGAAGAGGTTGCTACAGTTCTGAAAAAAAGAACTGCAAGCTTTGTGAAACTTTAGGAGACAACTGCAGCTACCTACACAACCCACACCCCCAATGTTAAGATCTGTAAATGATCGCAGTGTTTGTGAAACAATTGGATCATATTACCAAGCCCTGACCATGACGAATATATGCTGATCTTTATGTTGTCATCTCTGGTACAGTAAAAGATGCATTCAGGGAGTTGCTAGGTTTAATTGATTCGTCCTGCATGCGCTCTGATAATACAAAACCAGCAAGAAAGAGACATATATAGCAGTAAGTGTATTGTCATAACCACAGTCCACATCTGAGTCATTGTCACAGTATTCACAGATATGCAGGGAAATATTTGCTTTGAAGGAAAATAGTTGTACTTCAGGTAGCAGTAGAGACTGGTTATCAACACCTATTGACGAAATACATGCATCGGAACATCGGGAATTGAATTAGCACCTTGCTGTTGACAAAACTAACGAGCTAACTAACTTATCCGCAAAGCTTTAGCCAACTAATGTGTTTAGTCTGGGCGTAATGTTCTGTGAATGTAAACGCTAAACTGCACATTCCAGATAGCTGACGACGTTTGCTGGCAGTTGCACTCTGTGGCAGTGACTCGCGGTTTGAGGGGTTGCAAAATGATGCTGATGCTGTTGCTAGCGTTAACCCGACTGCTATGGATGTTTGATAACAATTGTATAACAATTGGTTTAAGTACAGACTAACATTATGTGCCTGTAATTACAAAACGCGTTACACTCCAGCATAACCGCTCACTTACCTATACACTGGCCGACAGGAGTGCTGTACGGGTTGCCCAGTAGGAACTCCATCTTGATGACAACAAACAATCCGCACAGACTGACAGAAACTGAAGCGGAGGCGTTAAGTCCCTCCCATAGTGAACCCTATTGGCAGATAGGTCTGTGCGTTAAATGTGAACGGCTAAGTTTCACGTCGATCAAAGTGGACGGCGATCCATGATTTGTTCTGTAATACCTAAACCTTTGCTAGAGTAAATTACAGCGTTTACTAATTTACAGTCATTTACATTAAGTTAAGGCAAAAATGTATAATTAAATGGCAACCTTTTTTCAATTGTTGTACAAAAATTAGACTAATTTATAAACTAATCTTTGTTTAAAAAGAGAGGAAATTCAATACAAGTATATGGTGAATGTCAAATGAAACATATAGGCTAACAGAACTTCTGAGTTTACGATCTATCACCTTAACAACTTTTAAATGACAGATCCTCCTATTTGACTGTGTATTAACTTAATTTTTATTTATTAAGGGATCGCTTTATTTACAAATCTAATTTAAGATATTACACGCATTGCAATCATCATCATTTTACAATATTCCGTGGAGAAACGGTTTTCTCCGCTTGTCTGCAACGTTTGAATGCCTTGAATACAGCTTGGACATACAACGTTGCTAAGCAACCGTTACATGTATTTTGGCAGTTCTGGATACATACAGGTAGGATGGACTGTGGCTGTGTCTAAAACCACTAACTTGTTCACTCATTCTCGACCCCCCATATAGTGAACGGCAGTGAGTGCACTATACATCAGCAGCGATTGAACTAAATGAGAGAGCAATTTCAAACGCTAACCTGAATTCTCTGCCAGAAAGAGCACTCGGGAGTTGTCGCAGACACGTTGTCATGAACTTTTCACTACATTACTCAGAAATAGCAACATGTTGACAGTTGTCGTTAGTTTGTTCAGCGTTCTGTTAACTATACGTGAGAGACTAGTCACTAGATTCGATTTCCCAATAATACATCTTACATTGTCATCGTCATCATTCTGCTATAAACAGTGGAGAAACGTGTTTCTATGCTTGTCTGCAACAGCTGATTGCCTTGAATGCAGCTCAGACATTCAAAGTTGCCAAGCAACCATATACATGTCTCTCTGCAGGGAGGTTCTGGATAAATACAGGTAGGATGAACTGTGGGTGCGTCTGTCTAACTTGTTCACTCATTCATTATCCTCTATATTGTGAATGGCAATGAGTGCACTATATTTTAGCAGTGAGTGAACAAAATGAGTGAGTGATTTCAAACGTTAAGGGAATTCATTGATTCAGAGAGCATTCGGGGCCTGTCACTGATATGTTATCATGAACATTTCTTATTATGCAGAAATACCAATATGTCGACAGTTGTCATTGTCGTTTCTCTGGTCCACGGTCTGGTAGCTGTGCGTTTGAGACTATTTACTAGATACGATTTTCTTTAGCAAGGGAAGGTGTGGTGAGAGGTTGACATTGAATAAACCTCAACCATAAAAATGTGCCTACTGTTGCCAGGCTAACCCTGATAGTTACAGGTCAATGAATGCAAGGCAAAAAGATAATCCCGTTTGGGTAATGAATGATGATTAAAAGATGCCCTGTATGTGTTGCCACGCTGAACAGTGCAGGGGATGCACATTATGTTACCCATTGGCCTATCTACCTATATAAGAATGAACAGTCCCTGTTTTTCCTCTGTATCTTAACCACGTTTTTATTTCTCTCATAAGTAACCGTAGACAGAGTACATCATCAGTCACATTTGCAAGATGAGTTGGCTATTTGACACTGTGAAGCTTAATGTGGTGGACGAGGAGATGCTGCAGAAGGCTGTGGAGGAGCAAGGCCCTCAAGAGCAGGCTGGGCGCATTGCTAAGGAAGAAGGCATCCAGTTTAATGAAGTCTACCAGCTGAGTCTGGACTACAGAAGTATGTCATGTTTGATTTCAATGATATGTTATATGCTTTTAAATATTTAACATGATTTGTTTTACACTTGTGCACTTTGCTTCTGCAAGAGCAACAAGCTTACATTCACTGTTTGCTGTTTCTGTATAGACATCAGGAAGATTGACCACCTCTGGCAGTTTACGGCCCTGACTAAACTACAGCTGGAATGCAACAAGATTAGCAAGATTGAGGGACTAGAGACACTCATTAATCTTACATTTCTGAGTAAAGAGGCTTTAATCATCTTGTAGTTACATTTTTATTGAACTGAAATTGATTTTAACTGCAGCTTATTCCATGAAAAACACTTGATCTCGGCTTCGTCCGATCTCTTTCTCTGTTTTTCTCTCTCTACCCTCTCCCACTCTCTCTACCCTCTCTCTCTCTCTCTCTGTCTCTACCCTCTCTCTCTACCCTCTCTCTCTACCCTCTCTCTCTCTACCCTCTCTCTCTACCCTCTCTACCCTCTCTACCCTCTCTCTCTCTACCCTCTCTCTATCTACCCTCTCTCTCTCTCTACCGTCTCTCTCTCTCTCTCTCTCACTCTCCTTTAGACTTGTCCTTTAACAACATCGAGGTGATTGAGGGGTTAGACACTCTGGTGAAGCTGGAAGACTTGAGCCTATTCAACAATCGCATCGCTGTCATACAGAACATGGACACCCTTCTAAACCTGAACCTTCTCTCTCTTGGAAACAACTGCTTAGCCCAGCTAGAAAATGTGAGCTACCTCTATAAAATCCTCATCATGATTCTAATCCATCACATATTATATACCGTAGGCCTACTTTTTTTGTTTCGATTATTGTACATTTCTGGATGCTTGATGTTACCTTCTCCAATTACTTATTTGAGATGTATGAATAAAATAAAACATTTAGTCTTTTTGCAAGATATTAAAGGCATATTGCATGAATCTAGCTATTTAGCTACTTTTGATTCAAACCAAAATATCTACCTCCTCCCTTCAAAGCCACTAACACAAAACAAGAGTAACAAGAATTTAGCACAGAGTCAGAGTGCAGGCTGGCTGGCTGGCTGGCTGGCTGGCGGGCTGGCGGGCGAGCGGGCAGGCAGGTCGTCCAATCAATAGTCCGGGTACCCATTAATGTTTGGTCGTGTTTATACAGTATTGCGACGCCCACAAATGTCGGAAGATTTCATATTACCATCAAAACTTCAGATATATTGGTTGCTATCAAGATGTGAAGTTACTTTTGGCAAATTTGACAGAAAGTGCTTCTCAACAACCTTGCCTACCTTGCCTCTAAATGACACATTATGATTATGGGGATACAGTGTAGATAAGTTGCTCAATTTAAAGGTATTTTGATCTTTATCAGATTAACGAGTATATGATTCAATTTGTTCATAGTCCCTCCTTTGAATGTGAGACACACAGTAGTGGTGACGCAAATTAAATTGGCCAAAGCTTAAAAATTGGAACGATGTGCTTGCTATCATTTCTAAATGGTCTGTTTGATATGTGTGAACATACCTAAAAGTTAAAGCTGACAGTCTTGATTTTAGTAACATGCCATACCGAGTGCAGAATGATTATAGTCACATGCCATACTAAGTGCTGAATGATTTTAGTAACATGCCATGCTAAGTGTAGAATGATTTTAGTAACATGCCATACTAAGTGCTGAATGATTTTAGTAACATGCCATACTAAGTCCAGAATGATTTTAGTGACATGCCATACTAAGTCCAGAATCACCACAGCAAAGCATGGTCCAGTGTACTTGGACTTTACTGTACTTATGTTAGAAGCCTAAAAAAACATAACCTTTACCATTGATGCTCTGACCAGGTGATCTACCTCAGAAAGTTCAAGAATCTCCGCTCCCTCGATCTAGCTGGGAACTTCATCTGCGAATCAGAGAACTACAAGCTCTTTGTGACTGCATATCTCTCAGATTTGGTCTACCTGGACTACAGGTTACTGGACAAGGAGACGGTTAGTGGCAACTCATAAAAAATATCTCCACTTGAATCTTGCTAGATTACTTCTTACTAGTTCTCACTACTTCTTACCCTAACCTAACCATGACCAAGCTTTGTAACCAGAATTCACATGTCAACCATGAGCATGTCAAGCATAGTGTACCATAGAATAGCAAAAACTGCTGGTCACAAAGTTTCACAATGTGCATCCTCTGGTTGTTTACTGCCTACCATCGCTAGGGAACTGAACCCCTCCTCCTCCTCCTCCCATCCCTGTTCTCCTATGAAAAGTCACAGACAACAGTGTTAACATGATACAATTCCCAGTGCGAAGCCCGATCCCACAAAAGCTACAATGTTGTCTGGGAATTAAACCCAGGCGTCTCGCATGGACAGGCCAGGCTAGTCAAGGAGCCAAAGGTTTACAGGCACCTCTGTCATTGGATTGATGTGGTCTTCAAGAGTGATTTGAATTACAAGGGTTTTCTGTCCATTGGTAAAGACACGGGCTGTGACCTGAAAGGAGTCACGCCAACTGGAGGTGGAGGATGAAAGGGAATGTTCGTCGGTCCTGAGGCTTCTGATTAACCTTTTGGGGCAAGTTGCCCTTGGAAGCGGCTATGTTCTACTTCCTCCCAATTAAGATTTATGACCTTAGGGGGAACTTAGAGTTTGTGCTATTGAAACAGCTGCGTGGCCTTTTTTTTAAACATAGCTTACTTAAGTTTACAATTCTGCACATTTCTACTTTTACATGAATTCAACAACTGTTGTTTAGGATGACCAGATATTGTGAGTCTATGTAAGATCCAGTATGTTTTAGGTCGGTATCACTCTGCTGAAAAACACATTGCGCTACATGTCCTGCAGCGCTGATAAGTACCTCACGGTACTGATTAAATCATTTGTATTCATCTGGCATCTTGACTATATGAGTGTGCAGTGTCTTCCGAATTCTTCCACTACACCCTGCCCATTATTATGTTGTGGCTGCCACTAAACCCAGTTTTCTTGTCTAGCGAGAACAAGCTTATGTAAAATACCAGAATTCTATTGAGGAGATGAAACACAATGAGACTCAGGAGCAAAAGGCTTTGGAGGCTAAACAAGGCCTAGATGAGGAGCTGCAGCTACACAAGGTAACCTCCAGACTCCAGTGCCACTTTCTTTTGTGTATATAATTTGAAATAAGGGCGTTCTCCTTTTCACATATGGGAAATAAGTGCATGTATTGTTTGTGTGTATGTGTATGCGAATGCATCTTTATTTTCTCCCTCTCCCTTCAGGATGCTTTTGTGGAGTTCTTGAATGGGCCACATCTGTTCGACAGTATGTATGCTGATGACCCAGAAGCAAACAAACTGGCCTACCTTCCTGGAGTAGATGTCCTTCTGGAAACATATTCTTTTTGGTCCATTCTCAGCATTTAATAGGCACTAGTATTTTTTTCTGTCAAACGGGTGTTATCGATTGGAAAAATCCAGTGTAAAATGCTCCTTGACTTTGTCCTTACGTATAAAAGCCAGTTGGTGGTGCTCTGTGAGCAGGTGTTTGAGATTGGCTTGGCTCAGCAGGGCCGCAGGGAGAGTGAGGTCAAGTCCTTTTTTGGCTGTTCCAAAGAGGCTGTGTCTGACAACCAGCTGAGAGCGGCACAGGTAGCCGCTGACTTTGAGATGACCAGGCGTCAGGTGAGCTACTGCCATAAAACGATATCCCCACATCCATCTCTCATGACATATAGTCTTTCATGAAACCAAAAAGGGTATCAAATAGATACAGAACTAGTTAAGAACACTCAGTGACACTGTTAATGCCTAAAAAGAAAAACATGGGCTTAATGTTTATTTGTGCATGTGCAATTCCTTCCGATCAATTGTGGCTCTGTACATGAGTATTAATTGGGTGGCAGATTAGCGGGTCACGGTTGCAGGTTTTGATGTTTAATCCTATCAGCGGAGGAATATCGGCTAATCAGCTTGATGCCACCTGGGCCTCAGCTGGCTTCTTTCCGTCTCATCTCCTCATTAGCAAATAGATTAAGACAGATGAAAAATGTAATCGCATTCCTTAATAAGATGGGGGCTTATTAATGAGAAAAGTTTCTCTGTGAACTCAACATTTACCGAAAGTTAAAGAGATAGTAGGCGAGTTTTCGCATATCGTTATCTAAAAGTTCCAGTCAGCTGACCCTTTTAAAGGGGTGGTCTTACCATCTCAAAATACCCAAGTTATCGTCCCTGTCCGCAGTGGATGGGAGAAATGCAGCAGGCTACAGACGTACGCCTCCTGGAGGCCCAAGGGACGCAGTGCAGCGAGGCCATCAGCTCGCTGTGCGACCGCCTCATGACCCTGGAGCTGCAGCTGGTGGACCAGCTGGAGGTGAGAGCAGAGCACGGCAGAGTGGACATATATACAGGATACATGAATGGAACTGGATGGTTACATTGTTGCGTGTGACTTTGTTTTAGGTGCAGTAGCATGCCACTATAGGTTACATTTGATTACTGATTGTGTTTCCTGATGTTGCAAACTCAGCAGGGAAATCTATGTAGGATTTACTTTGTTGGAGAGAACAGTATACTACACATATTTCTAGAGACATTCAAATTGATGTTTCTTTATCGAGAAATATACTCACACGTGTGTATATGTGTATATACGTGATATATAATATGTAATGTATATTATATTTATATATATATATTATTTATATATTATTTATATATTTTATATATATATACAATATATAATATATATATATAATTACACAAGAATACATAATAATAATATTATAAACAAAATATATATAATATACACAATATATAGGGGGTGGGAGGGGGTCATATATATATAATATAATTATATAATATTTATGCAATTATTTAACATCGTGTAGATATAATAAAAGACTTTGAGAGGAACATTTCAGACATGGTTGCTGGGTTCGTCGAGATCGTTCAAGGAATATATCCTTTATCCAGTAATGGATTCCCTTCCCTCACTACCATAAGTTCTTAAAGGGTTATGGGAACACAATGTGTCTATCTATGTCACACACAATACAAACACAGAGGAAAGTTTGACTGACTCCGAAGCACTTTGCCCAATGTCGAGACCTGGAGAACCACCACCACGAGAAGCTACTGGAGATTGCTGTGGCAACACTGGAGAGGGTGGCAAAGAATGAGCTGGATGAAGACATGCCTTATGACGTGAGGTATAAAAGCCAGTTGGTGGTGCTCTGTGAGCAGGTGTTTGAGATTGGCTTGGCTCAGCAGGGCCGCAGGGAGAGTGAGGTCAAGTCCTTTTTTGGCTGTTCCAAAGAGGCTGTGTCTGACAACCAGCTGAGAGCGGCACAGGTAGCCGCTGACTTTGAGATGACCAGGCGTCAGGTGAGCTACTGCCATAAAACGATATCCCCACATCCATCTCTCATGACATATAGTCTTTCATGAAACCAAAAAGGGTATCAAATAGATACAGAACTAGTTAAGAACACTCAGTGACACTGTTAATGCCTAAAAAGAAAAACATGGGCTTAATGTTTATTTGTGCATGTGCAATTCCTTCCGATCAATTGTGGCTCTGTACATGAGTATTAATTGGGTGGCAGATTAGCGGGTCACGGTTGCAGGTTTTGATGTTTAATCCTATCAGCGGAGGAATATCGGCTAATCAGCTTGATGCCACCTGGGCCTCAGCTGGCTTCTTTCCGTCTCATCTCCTCATTAGCAAATAGATTAAGACAGATGAAAAATGTAATCGCATTCCTTAATAAGATGGGGGCTTATTAATGAGAAAAGTTTCTCTGTGAACTCAACATTTACCGAAAGTTAAAGAGATAGTAGGCGAGTTTTCGCATATCGTTATCTAAAAGTTCCAGTCAGCTGACCCTTTTAAAGGGGTGGTCTTACCATCTCAAAATACCCAAGTTATCGTCCCTGTCCGCAGTGGATGGGAGAAATGCAGCAGGCTACAGACGTACGCCTCCTGGAGGCCCAAGGGACGCAGTGCAGCGAGGCCATCAGCTCGCTGTGCGACCGCCTCATGACCCTGGAGCTGCAGCTGGTGGACCAGCTGGAGGTGAGAGCAGAGCACGGCAGAGTGGACATATATACAGGATACATGAATGGAACTGGATGGTTACATTGTTGCGTGTGACTTTGTTTTAGGTGCAGTAGCATGCCACTATAGGTTACATTTGATTACTGATTGTGTTTCCTGATGTTGCAAACTCAGCAGGGAAATCTATGTAGGATTTACTTTGTTGGAGAGAACAGTATACTACACATATTTCTAGAGACATTCAAATTGATGTTTCTTTATCGAGAAAATACTCACACGTGTAGTATATTGTAATACGTGAGTATATATATGTATGATATAATAGTGTTTATATATTATATATATTATAATATAATATTATAATATATCATAATATAACTAATATAATATAACATAAATAATATATACAACATTATATATAATAATATATATAATATATATATTTGATTTGCAATTATTTAACATCTTGTAGGATATAATAAAAGACTTTGAGAGGAACATTTCAGACATGGTTGCTGGGTTCGTCGAGATCGTTCAAGGAATATATCCTTTATCCAGTAATGGATTCCCTTCCCTCACTACCATAAGTTCTTAAAGGGTTATGGGAACACAATGTGTCTATCTATGTCACACACACATACAAACACAGAGGGTATAGAGTTGACTTGACTCCGAAGCACTTTTGCCCAATGTCGAGACCTGGAGAACCACCACCACGAGAAGCTACTGGAGATTGCTGTGGCAACACTGGAGAGGGTGGCAAAGAATGAGCTGGATGAAGACATGCCTTATGACGTGAGAATGGTAAGTGCCTGACTCAAGATGGCTACTGTGCTTTTGGTATGGGAGACCCTCCCCCCTAACATTCATCTACTTGGGGTACTTAGCATTAAGTTCGCCTTTGGAGTGGTTTTGCACATGATAAAGGATGTTCCCCACCAGCTATGTACTCTCATAAGTATTTGGTGTATTACTCCAGCAACGCAGAAAAATTCTTTACAATTATTCTATCTCTCTTACCATCTTTAATATACTGTGTGTCTTTCAGCTGTTTGTAGACAAGGACACAGTGATCAACGCAGTCAGCGCCTCTCACGACACACACCTTCTCAAGATTGACAACCGGGAGGATGAGCTAGTGACCCGCATTAACAACTGGATGGGATCTCTCCTCAAATCGGTATGAAGGGGAAGACATATAGACACACATACCAAATGATCCAAGTTTTGCAGGTAGAGGAGCAGTGTTTACGGATTTGAACTCCTGCTTACTCATTTCTTCAGATCCTAGACGAGGAGGTAAAAAGGAATCGGAAGCGTATCTCGGAGATTCACAATTATGTTGACTATGTTAGAAACCAACTGGATGAGATGCAGCAGCAACAGGAACACCATTGAAGATGCACAATCCAGACCACAGTGACATCTATGATCATCATGTTTTGATAAATAAAATACAAATGTATTCGTTTGTTTTTTATTTTGTTTTCTGGTGATGCACTGGGATAAGGAATTTTGGAAGCTAAACTTCCTATCCAACGTAACAGGTTTGTTTCATCTGTCACATTCAAGAACAATCAAACCTGAAAATCTAAAAAATGCTAGTGAATTCCATTCACTGACGGAATGTTCATCATGTGGTTTTTTTTGTACAGCAAAAAGGCTACTACTGTTCAAGCCCTCTTATACGTTGGCATATAAGCAAATACATGTCCCAAAATCCATTTCGGTAAAGTAGCCAATAAGATTGTAATTCAAAATACATGTGTGTAACTTTAACCAATAGAATCAAATTATGCTGATTTCTGTTGCACCGTTGCAGTTTTCTAATTTCCACTAGTTTGGAAACCGTCAGCCGTCGTCAGCGTACCAACTAGGGAGACCAACTCTGGTACCGGGGAGGACCAGTTTTTTAACTGGCGGACCGCTGGGTCAGTAACCCCTCTTTCTCCAACTGCTTTCTGACTGAAGGTTCATGACTGTTGCGGTTGGTGACACTGACGCGCTAGCGCTCATCATGCCGGTCCGTACGGAGTGCTGCGGCAGCCCAGTTGCGGCCCGTCTATCCTCGGCCTCACTTATCCCTCCTCCGCCGATAAACACGCAACAGCCGGGCGTAACTACCTCGCTCCTGTACAGTGGGTCACAGTTTCGGGGGCATCAGAAGAGCAAAGGAAATTCATATGACGTTGACGTCGTTTTACAGGTAAAGTACAGACTATACTGCCATATGCATGTAGCACGACAGTAACCGATCAACACGATGTTGATTTCCCGAGAACAAATGTTTATATTTTCGTTTTACTAGGTGACCGGCAGTTGGTTAGCTTGCTAGTCAGCATGAAAGTAGCATTGCGTGAGCTTGCCATGTATGGATGACACTTTAGAAGTCTGCATTTGAGACCCGTTGGCATACCGTAGCAAATGCCACAACTGACACCGTGACCTGATTTAGAAAACAAGTCTGGTGAACTACCTAGCCTTTTCAAACTGTTGAAAAACGAATATGCTAGCTAGTTACCGACCGACTGGCATTGCTTTTAGCTATCTGGCGATGTAAACAATCGTGATGCTGTCCCCTGACAGTTAAACTGACATAACCTATGTTTGCAGATGTAGTCGTCATGTGTCTGGGAGACCTTTAACTGCATTTTAAATTCATTTGACACAAAATAATTGTACGTTTATCCCTTAAAACGGATGTTTTTGAAATAGACTCCTGTGCATGACAATTGACACTGTCCTTAACTCACAGCACGTGACAATGGAGGATTCCTATCTGTGTGGATACTTGAAGATCAAAGGTCTAACAGAGGTAAAGATGACGGACTTCTTACTTCAGGCATGGATTTATGTTATAGCTTGATTGGTGCTTGGTGGTCAGTTGTCTGTGAACACGTAGGCTTGGCTACACATACAGCCTTTCACAAGAAATTGCACATCACAAACTAACAATTGTAAAGGAAGCACAGAAGTAATTCTGCGCCAGAAAAATAGCTCAGACTCACGTTTACAACAAGCTATTACCACTGAAACAAATATTATGGGCTCTTCCATACAATGTCCTACACAAACACAATCACCTGGATTCTCACCTGAATTCTGGCTTAATATACTGTGCTGTATAGTCCCTATGCCCCATGGGGAAAATGTGAATCCATTTGACAGTCAGTTCGAATTTAGCTTGGGGTATTTCATAGAAGTAGCTGGGGTTAAACGATTTTCTAATTGGTTTTCTGAGTTGTCTGTTTTTTGTTTAGACGTTGGCTTACTCTCTCTTCATGTTTTCTCTCTCTTCCACTCAGGAGTATCCTACTCTCACCACTTTCTTCGCCGGCGAAATCATAAGCAGAAAGAGGCCATTTTTAACTAGAAAGTGGGATGCTGATGAGGATGTTGACCGGAAACACTGGGTAGGTATACTGAAACACTGAGTCGGTATACTGAAACACTGAGTAGGTATACTGAAACACTGAGTAGGTAGACTGAAACACTGGGTAGGTAGACTGAAACACTGAGTAGGTAGACTGAAACACTGAGTAGGTATACTGAAACACTGAGTAGGTATACTGAAACACTGAGTAGGTATACTGAAACACTGAGTAGGTATACTGAAACACTGAGTAGGTAGACTGAAACACTGGGTAGGTATACTGAAACACAGGGTAGGTATACTGAAACACTGGGTAGGTATACTGAAACACTGGGTAGGTATACTGAAACACAGGGTAGGTAGACTGAAACACTGAGTAGGTATACTGAAACACAGGGTAGGTATACTGAAACACAGGGTAGGTATACTGAAACACAGGGTAGGTATACTGAAACACTGGGTCGGTATACTGAAACACTGGGTAGGTATACTGAAACACAGGGTAGGTATACTGAAAGGCTTGAGAGTGTCCAGGGTATTAAGTTGGTCTGCTCACTGTTACCAATGGAGGTTTTTTCTGTTTTGCCAGGGCAAGTTTCAGGCTTTCTACCAGTATGCAAAAAGCTTCAACTCGGACGATTTTGACTACGAAGGGCTAAAGAACAGTGACTTTGTCTTCATGAGGTGGAAGGTACAGAGGAACACTGTCTCTCTCTTTCTCTCTCTCTCTCACTTGCCCTCTGTGTGTCTCTCTCCATGTCTCTCTCTGTCTCTGTTTACTTGTTTACCTTTGACTTCACCCAGTGTCTCCGGCCTACAGGAGCAGTTCCTAGTACCAGACCATACCATCAAAGACATCAGTGGAGCCTCTTTTGCTGGCTTCTACTACATCTGCTTCCAGAAATCCACAGCTACTATCGAGGGCTACTACTACCACAGGAGCTCTGAATGGTAGCAAGCTACACTACTACTGCTAGTGATGCTAGTACTCCTGCTACTACTATTGTAACTATTGGTAGCATTGCAATACAGCTGCTGTTTCTTCTCTGCATCTGTTACCACTGTTGCTAATCAAACTTTAACTACAACTAGTGTGCAACATTCTAAGAAGCTATTAGATATTCAGAGCGGTTGAAAAATCCCACTTGCTTGGATTTTACTCCCATTGTTGTGTTTTTCTACCCTAATCTTTTCTTCTTCCCTTTTGTTTCTCCCAGGTACCAGTCATTAAATCTCACTCATCTCCCTGAACACAGTATGCCTATCTATGAATTCCGGTGACACTCAAACCCCCTGACACTACTGGATAGGATGGGTTGATTGGCACTGCCCTATAGACAAATGAAGGGAAGAGGTCAACTAGCCAAGCATGCCAAGGAGGGACGTACTGGTCCGGTCTGTTGACTGACAAGAGAAACACGCACACAGAAGGGGCAGGCGGATGGAAATGCTAGGTGAGATGACGGACGGGGTTGCTGACAGAAAGGCACATATCCCGGTTTGCCTCAATCTGGATGTTGCATCATCTGGGATACTAAGCAACGTGTCTGGGCTTAATTCAACACCCCCCCCCCACACACACACACACACACACACACACAGATCTCAAGAAATCCTCTGGTTTGCCTCTTTTCAACTGCTCTCTTCTTTCACGTTGGGGAGTCAGAATGTTAACTGCCAATGTTTCTGTTGTTGTTTTCTTTCTGTCTTGCCTTGTGGTTTCTGGGTTTCTGGGTTATTGGAGCAGGATCTGTTGAGGAGAGAGTGGAAAGATTGGATTTTCCTTTGAGTTTGATGTTCATGTACTTTGAAGACATTGCAATGAGGCTTTAATGAGTGTGACGTAGTCTGAACGAGGGATGTTTCTGACATGACCGTCGGTTAGAAGGTCACATGAATAATATTGACAAGAGTGATCTTTTGCAAGTGTTCCACAAAAGCAATTGACAAACTGGGTCTAGTACATACTAGAAGGCCGGCGACTAGGTCGTTTGCTGTCGATTTTATGAACCCTAGGTCGTGGTCAGGCTGTTGCTACTGGGCTATAGTAAGAGGGGTTGCTACCTAGCGAGGGAGTCGGAGAGAAACTGTTGAAGCACCTTGAGGGCCATGCTGATGTCTGGGTTGGCTGTGTCCCAAGAGTGAAGGAATAGCTATATTGTTGAAGCAAATCCTTCTGAGGGTAGTAGGACCCATTCATAGTGTATTTTAGTGTCTGTTTTCAAGCTGCTACTGTCATTAAAAGAAGAAAGCTTCTCCTACCTATCGCCTCAAGCAAACAGCTTGCCGCTTTAACATTGCTTCTCTCATTGTTCTATGCAAATATATAATGGCCGCCGGTGAACAATCCAGTGGCCCTAAAAACGTTCCATTTTTATTTTCAGAGATGATTTTTAAAAATATGATGCTAAGTGATCACACAGAGATTTATTTATTAACAGTAAATGTTGTTGATTTGTAAAAAGGAATATACATACCTATACAGATGGAATTTAAAAAAAGATATTTGTTTATTTTTATCCACCTAATTTTGAAACAAAATACTCAGTTGTCTTCTGCCGTGGCCCTGAATTTGAGTGAAAATGTCTTTCTTTTAAATTAAATTGGCCAGTCAGCGTCGTTCTAATTTGATTATTATGATGACGTGGCATTGGAATACGAATGTGAACTGTGAAGTCATCAAGTTCCCTGCCTGTCATTTCCAAATGTATGATGTGTGCACTGCACGTCTCATCATACCAACGCACAACAGCCCCTACAGGATCTGATCGGTCGACTCCATCAATGTCAAAAACGACGTTCATCTTTCAACGTGCGAAGAGACCTGTTTTTGTGACTTAAGGAAAACTAAAAGACTCGACTTTCCTTGATGCTTTAAGGAAAACCCCAGCTGCCTTAAATGTCAAATGTTTGTACAAAGCACCATTACAGTATCGTTTCCCTTCTCTGTTGGGGAAGTTGGCTCTTGAGTGAAGAGACCAGTTTGTTTGTGTGATTGGGGAACTTTACGTCAAAGAGCGAATACACTGGCCAGGTAAACGATTCTGATCTCTACAGCAAACATTCTGTTTCACTCCATGGGTCTTGTCTGGAATTTGACCTGACCACAAGCGTTTTTGCTGTTGATCACAGCTCATTGACTGGAAGTTGGTCCGTTGATAAAGTGTTTGGTTTCGTGTTTTTGCTAATCCCACTGGTGATGCCCCATGGTTCAGCTAAACGAAAAAGGAGATACACCTGACATCGGCAATTCAGAAAGTCTGGAACGGGTTGACAAGTTTGTGAAATATGAAGTGGAACTACTAAGTCTACCTCAGTAGTCAGTCATGTTAGTAGTATTTCAGACAAGGTGTCATTACTGACTTGTGTAATGCTATGGATGTAGGCTGGATGGTGAAAGACTGAAAATGGCTGCTGTAGACAGTATTGCTCAAAGGTTATTTTAAGTTACAAACGTTATCAGGTTTGAAGATACATTACAGACTCAACTGCCGACTTTGATCATGTAATTCTTCTGACCAATCAAAGAATACAAATGCTATGTAAAATTTGACAAGACGGTGTTTGTTTAAAAGATATATTTGAGATTGTGAATAAAGATTGAATAATATTTGCCGGACACCGTGCATTTCTCGTTCAAAGACATGATGCAGACAATATCACTTTGTTATTTTTAAGATTGTTTATATCCTTTCCTGGTTTATTCAAACCAGCAAGAGGAAAAGACAAGCAGGACTCAACCTGGACCAGATTTGAACCCAGGCCCCTTCTGTTACTGCCTCACCTTCTATGGTACGTGCCCACCACCAGAGTACCAGAGAATATAACCGTCATTGAAGGACTCAAGTGAAAAGGAAACGAAAACTTCCATTACGTTTACTTGGATTCACACAAACTTCAGTGTGTACAAATGAGATCATAACATCGATAGAGAATTAGAGACGGGAAGTACTTCTGTTGTGTGACCATTAGATGGCAATGGTGTGCTATAGTCTGCTCTTAAACGTTTTTCTTACTTTGATGGGTTTTGAAGAGCTATTGAATGTTTACAACCCTGATGATATAGTGAGTTTTGTTAGAGTTTGTTAGAAAAACTCGCACTTTTTAAATATTTAAGTTATAGACGTTTCTAAAGTAGTATTCCTGTGCATTTTTGGTTATTCCAGAGGATCAATTTGGTCTTTCAATTAGATAAGGTAAACTACATGAAATGAGCTAAGTGGACATTAGACAAATGATCTCATGCTGTTTTAAAGGCATGGGACATTCAGATTACCACTGGTCAGTTATTAAATTAGTTTCTCAATTTCATATTTGTCTTTTATACCTCACACAAGTTGTGTGACTTTGTTGACTGAAACAAGCCGTTTCAGTCAACAAGCAAGCAGTTTTATGGTAAAATTTTGAAAGGTGGTGTATCACCAACCCCCTCTTGTCAAGCATTCAAGTATTATAAAAGTTTTATAACAGTATTCAAGATTTATTGCTGATAAAGGAATTTAAGGCTGAAAGCTGGAACGTTTTGAGAGAATATTTGATGGGAGAGTTGCTGTGTACAGTAAGGATAATGATTCCAAAGATAACACTTCAGGCCTACTTCGTGCTTCGCACGTACTCCACCGAGTCACGCCTTCAACTCGGATGAATATATGAACCTGTGCCACCCGCCCACCTTGTTCAAGAAGGTTATCTATCCGCTGTGCAAAGCGAAAAATTCACTAGGACGAAGCTCTACTGCAACAGACATGGAAGCGCAACGGCATCCAATCAGAGTCAGGATGATTGGCTTGGTGCAAAAAGAAAAGATCAACGTAAGGAGAATATTTACATCAACCTTTACGTGAAATGTTGTGTTTTTTTAAACTTTACTAAATTATTTTTATGTTATTATTCTATGTGTTTAAAGTTCTTTTTAGCAAATAGACCAAAACGTATAGATCTGAGAAAGATTTTAAAACGATTTTGCATTTTCTTTTATTTTTAGATGTTCATGACATCGGTGCTTTGGTCAGACCAGAGTGACATACTAGTTTACAGAAGTTGTGATGACTTCAAGAAACTGCACGTGAGTTACTTATATTGAAATGTAATTTAAATCACAAATACGTTATCAGTGCACACAATTGTTCTTAATCTTATGTTTAACAACTTGAACTTGAACAGAAGCAGATGAAGAAAGCGTTTCCTCCTGAAAACCAATTGAAAAAGTCGGACAGAATAATTCCAAAATTTAAAAGTAGGATTGTGTTCTTTTATTTTATAATTGACTAATTGTGTTGCTTTGTGTACTTTGTAGGCTACATATCCACTATATTATTAATCCTATGTTTGTCATTTTAAGATACAGTCAAAGGATTCCGCAAGGACACCAGCAAGGCGGTTATGTGCCTCAAATTTCTGGAGAAGTATTGCTGCGAACTTCTGAGCTGTGACCCGCGGGTCTTACAAAGCTCTGAGCTAATCCAATTCTTCCATCCCAAAGAGCAAGATCTCCAACCAGATTTCACCAAGAACAGGTAATTAGAGGTTACCGTAGACCATTCTGGTTGAAACTCTTTTTTTTTTTACGCACGCATTACGCATTGGCTTAACGTTCCATAGCGGTCGTGATCGTTTAGATCTGTTTCAGATCCCAAAAGTTCACAAATATTTTATTTCCGCAGCATTGTCATTATGCCCTCAGAGGACACCATCGAAGACAAGCCAGGCTCCGGTGGACATGATAGAAATGGCAACGTGACGCAACCATTTGTGACCGAGACATACATGTGTCTGGCCCCCTACGAAACCAAGGACACCAAGAATCGAGCCTTCAAAGTAGCGGTTGACGAACATATTGACGTGCTCATTAAGGACAAAGCAGGTAAAACCATTTCTGCAGTACGGTGGCGCCAATTACAATGGGCTTATATTTTATACTACCGTGGTCACAGAATCATTTTAGAAACACTTTTCAACATTCTCCAATGTGTTGTTTAAATGGCTTAATGCTCATTTACTTGTATTAACTTAGAAAGGATGAACCTGCTTTCATGTAGGCCTACTGCCTTGTCAAAAGGCTATGTCAATCAATCTTACCGCTTACTCCTCATCTTGTGCATATCCAGGCTGGTGGCTGGTCGAGAATGAGGATAAACAAATGGCGTGGTTCCCAGCCCCGTACCTGGAGAAGATAGAGGACGAGGGGGATGAACACAAAGGAATTGTGGCCAATGGAGAAGGTAAGTGACCTAACACATTGGCTAAAATTGCATTTTTTTAAAGGCACCTTTTATAATGACGCAACACTTTCAAACCAAAAGATGTCTGACTTGGGTCCTCTGTTTCTAGATTCCCTATACATTGCTGTGAAACAATACAAAGCTGCCAAAAAAGACGAGGTATCTTTAGAAATGGGTTCAGTGGTGGAGGTCATGCAGAAGTCTGATAATGGCTGGTGGCTCATCAGGTAGGTTACATCACAGTGTTATGTCATTCATTACCGTGTACTTAACAGATATCACTGCACTACTGGTTGTCTGGGAAAGATTGTCTAGCTATGGTCTGCTATACAACTTTCAGTGCTGTTTCTCAAAAGGAAATTGGCTTAACTGACTTATAAAACAAGGATGCAGTTACTGTATTGAGTTTGCTTAGATTTTATTGAGTTCAAATTACAAACACTAAAGACTAAGGGTTGGTTTGTTACCGTAATTTACATGTAGGTTTCCTGCATAAAAAATGAATCATAAAAAGCTGTCAGTACAGATCTGTGAATCACAATGGTTTTCTTTGGTATTAGTAAAGACCTGAGAGAGTTGCGCTTTGGTATCTTAGACATGAACTAAAGCTTGTGTCCATCCTCCCATCCACCTCCTCTTCTCCCAGACACAACAGCAAGACTGGGTACGTTCCAGTCATGTACCTACAGCCCTACAACAACCCTCTTGTGCGCATTGTCACCCTGCAACAAGACTTACGAGGATCCGGCCCCACGCTCGCCTCCCTGCAGGTCTCCGGTCCCTCCCTGGCCAGACAATCTCAGGAGCACAGCCAATCGCAGAGCACCCTCCTGCAGCCCTCTGACCTTCAACCCTCTGCCACCACCCACCTTCATCCTGCCAGTAAGAACCTGTCCCGCTCTCTGAACATGGTATCGGAGCCCCACCCTGAGCCACGCCCGGAGCCCCATCCTCAGGCAATGTCCACCATGGGCCAGCAAGTACCCACTATCGGGGTGGTGGACGTGAAGGGAGACCGGCGGGAGAGGAGCCTGACAGCCGGCAGCTGCGACAGCACCGACAGCACTGACAGCCTGGGCAGCGAGTTCAGCTCCTGCTGCTGCAGCTCTTCCCTCAACCTGAGCAGGACTCCGCCCCCGATGGGTTTGGCCCACCTCAGCCCCGGCCCCAATGGAGGCCTGCCGACTGGAGGAAAGATCACAGCCAGCAGGTCTGACCCCAACCTGTTTAAAATGCCCACCACGCCCAAGGTGCCTCCCAGGCCCCAGGCGCAGGAGATCCTGTCTCGCTGCACCACAGTCACCCGCAAGAACATGTCAAAGGCCAAGGTGTTGCCAGTTGCCACGGAGATAGTCAGCCACTGAGGGAGGGGTACCTACAACGTGGTGGCAGGAAGATCACATCAGGAAGTGAATGATGATTGGATTTGATTGACTTTGTATAGTGGATAGCACAGGGGTTCCCATTATCGTCCAGATAGCTCTCAAAGCTTATCAGGAATTTGAACGAAAATGTAGCTTTAATTCAAATGTCACAGTTTTACTATATAGCACAGCTATAACATTTCGGTTTTTAAATCCAATGCATGTTTTCATGTTTTTAATATCACAGCAAGAGGCTGTGATCTGATATGTAGCTATCGAAGGTGTATGCATTACGGCGAGTTACTTTCTATCGTTTTTCCATTGCTGCAGCAAATCAAATTAACAGAAGAACCGGTCGTGGACAAAAATGTAGAGTGGAATGTTGGAGAGTTTGAGTGGCCTATGACAGGTCTCCTCGCTCTAACCTTCCCTACACACTGTAGATAAGCCATAGTCTGTCATCTTGATGCCGCATGACTGCCAACCATGTTACTGTCAAGGGTGGATGGTTTAAGGGACTGTGTGCAGGATTTGGCTTCTTGCTCACCACTTGAAGCGTACCTCCACTTCTGGATGGTGATGCTATAAAGAACAAGGTTTAGGACAGTGTCCCAAGTGATTCAGTTCGCCAAACCGATGGGAATGTAGAATGTGTCAATAGTCCAGAGTTTAGGGTCTTGATATTGTAGGAACAGTCATTTCCCATGGTATTCTGGAATATATCTTGACATACTTTTTGGCAGTTATCTCCTGTTCTATTTCGGTTTATAAGCCTGAACATTTTGTGTACTTTGGTGATTTCCTTGTTGAAAATCCTGAATTGTGAAAACATATCTCAAATGAATGACTGCTTAAGTGTCTTTCTTATCAAATTGTATTATTCTTTTATGAACTTAAAGGACACTAAACAGAGGAAGGAAGAATTAAAAGACCGTTTGTCAGCTATGATACTTGTGATGTGTTTTTTCTATTGGATTCCATCCACACACTATATTTTATTCATATACATCCTTATTCCTATTTGATCAGTCAGAGAGGTTGTCTGTTTCCTTAGACTGATGAGAAATAATGAAGAATAATCATAGGACACTTGTCAATGTTTATATTTAGTTCAGAGATTCCATGAAACGCAACAGTAAGGAGGCTGGGCACACCAGCAATAGGGTCATTGTTCTCCGTGTGATCGTGCTACTTTTGACTGTCTGCTCTGGTATCTATTATCACTGCGCTGCCAAAACTCTACTTGCATAACAGTTCAGGTCTTTTTTGCATGGTTATTTTTTTTTTTTTTTTACCAAACAGACTAGTGGTGGTCAGACCAGACTAACAGACTTGCGTAACATGACAGCTCATGGTCAGAGCATTTCTTTGGTGTTGTGGTTCATCTCTGACAGATCTTCACGAAGATCATAGTCAGGGAATGTCAATTGGGGGGGAAAGGAGATATACATCCTCTTGAATATTTGGATGTGCCACAATAAACATGACTGCATATGTAAAATAATTGTCAAGCATCAACATTTAAAAATCGAAAATTACCATAAATGAAAGGGCCTAATCCCCCCCCAGGCCCCAGGGCCCCCCTATTCTTCACTTTGAACTTGTGATTTAGGTAGAAATTCATCAAACTCTTTCAAATTAAAGCTATGAGGCAACAAATGTGCAATCACTTTAAAAAGTGAGCTAAATCTTTTATGGTCACTTCACATCCATGAAATAGACCGAAACGGTATTGCCCATTTAGTTTCGCTGCAAGATAGTTCAGTGTGTTACAAACGACAGCTTTCAGAATTCCGCATGGTCACAAAGCATTTACTTCACAGGTGTGTTTGACACACCACGCGTGGAAACAAAAACTCCTGCAGGGCCAACACGTTTATTTCAGATTGTTGTCTCAAGCTAAATTCTTAGTTACATAAATCAACTTTTTTTTTGCCCCGAGGACAAGCTGGTTGAGCAGGATTACAAAGAAATGTAGATGGAAAGTTCCAGAAAGAGCTGCAGTTTCAGCCATGTGGGCGGGGACGGGGACGGGGGGGACAGGGGACGGGGGGACTACGTTTATAATTGTGTTTTTAAATATTGGACACTGCTGTCACTGTCATTTACATAATTAGAGTCGATGTTCCACTCTAGATATTTGTATCTGTCACCTGGTGAGCACAACCACATTCTCATCTTCAACTTCACTAGCAGTTCATGAGGGTCATTCAGGACCTGTCAGTCTGTTTGTCCATGCATCCACAGTCAGCGTGTTGCTTTGCGCAGCACTCAGTGGAAGAGCCCACCCCAGGATCCCCCCTGCAGGAAAGGGTCCCTGTCTGACGGACACGAAGGTCCTTGTCAGCTGCTGGGAATCTGGAGTGGTGGATGGGATTCGGCTAAAAGGGTGGTCATCTGAAATTGGGCTATCTTGGCTGATGTTTGGTCTCCCTGGACCCTCTCCGCCTCCTCCTCTTCCTCCTCCTCCTCTCCAGAGGCCTCCTCACTAGAGTGGTGTTTGCCATTATCATTCCCATTCTCTGCCTTTCCTCTGTTTACAGAAGTCTTCTGGCAGACGCTGACGTCCTCGTCATTATCGTCATCCCCGTTTCTGACGATCTCCATATCTGCTGGGCAGTCGGGCTCTTCCTCGTTGACGCTGCCATCCTCCTCCTCCTCCTCTCCACCATTTCCATGATCCTTGTCCATTATGAAAAGGGGGCGCGTCTGCTGAAGAGGAGCTGAGTCCATCTCCTCATCCTGGGAGTCCATACTGACAAACAATGGCAGATATAGATCAAATAAAGGACTGTCAAGTTCCCAAGTCCTTTACATACATTTACAGGCTGACATACCTGATGCATAAGCTTTTGTATACTTGGTATACAAATATGCGACATACTAAATAGTACACTATACTACAAGTGCAAGGATTATACATACTAAGTAGTATACTATACTACATGTATATATGCAAGGCATTGTACCTACACAATACTTTTATAAGCATATATATGTATATACATATATATAATTGTTTATATGCTTGTTTACTGGTATACAAGTATGCTTGTCCAGTTGTTGAAATGAAAGTGAATCACAAGCTCCTGATATGCCTGCCCACAGAGGTATATTCTGTTCTAGTTGACAGTTCTATTTGTTTCGTGAGTATTAATCATAGGTATCCGTCATTACTTCCTGACACCAGAGACATGTAACCGTGCTCAGAGACACGTAACCGTGCTCAGAGACACAATAGGCGAATAAAAACAGCCCTTAGGCATCCTAGCATTCAGACTGGAAAATAGCAAACTGCCTCGCATGAGTCAAACGTGCTACAAAACTGGTTTGTCACTTCCGAGGTGGGTTTCAAATTGCATTAGCTATCTCGGTATAAGGAGACACTACACGTTTTGATATTTGAATAATCTACAATTAGAGTTGTAAGACGTATTTCAGACTGTGTCAACGTGCATTTCAGAGTGTGTTTTGTCAGGCCCGTATCTAAATCCCTCTCGTGGTTCTGACTCACCTGGCGGGACCTCCTGTCACCCTCATCTTCTGCCACATGTAGTCCAAGAACATGGACGCCTGCAGCAGACGGCCGATTCTCTGCACGTGTCTCTCTACAGAGGAAGGTCAAAGGTCACGGTGACACCAGGGCAGGGACAGGAATCTTCTAGAACCGGATTTTCACTGGAAGACTGTGAACGCACCGACACCCGCCGACACGCATCCGCCCCAGCCTCACCTGTGTATGGTATGAGTCCCTCCAGGTGGGCGCGAGCCCCTTGGTACTGCAGAAGCTCTTCGGGAGGCAGGTGTGTGAGTAGCACCTGGATGATGGCCTGGGCATCTTGGCAGCTGCGGGCGTTGGTGTTCCATACCACACAGTAGCGCAGGATCGACTCTGGAGCAAGGAGGGAGGGTCAGTGTAGTGAAGACAGAGCAGAAGTGATGGGGTTTGGGTCTGTGTTATAATGAGGGTACCATGTTGGTACATGTGAGTTTCTAGTATAAAAAAAACATATATATATAGGGGGGAGGAGGGGGGAGGGTCTATTATGTTGCAGTTAGCAACGACCAACATCTTTTGACATTTACTAACAATAGAACGAAATATGCCTCCAGATATGAGATATCCATCAACACCCAAAACTGAAAATGTATCTCACCTTTCTGGTCTTGGCGTAGCTTCAGGATCGTCTTCTCCAACTGGAGATGGCCATCTTCCCCCTGGCGGATGGCTAAGGAAGTCATAGCAGAACAGAGGTTATGGAACCGTCATCAGGAGATGGAAAGCTCATGTTCTCGCTATCTACAGAATGGTTCAATGAACAGGACAGATCTTGCATCTAAGTGCACAGACGAGTCTTGTATCAGACCTTGCAGTGCAACAGCCATTTCAAAATCTTCCATATGTGGGTGAGTGCCATCCCACTATGACATAATGCACTCCAGTCCCAACCTTAAGTATTCTCATGACCCCTGCATCATGAATTGAGTGATGCTGACAATGATTAGCATGTACAGTCTTTTTGATGACCTGGCACGCAAATGTTTGCTATATCGCAACAAGGATCAACAGACTTGCAGCTTTGAATCTTGACCCTCTTCTCAGTGAGTAATTACAATTGTACATGTCCTTTGTGGACACGGTGTACTTGTAAAGGGTTGAGTTATGTATTCATGCTGATCATTCTTATTGTTTACAGCTTAATAAGCATCTATTGTTCTACTTGGGTACAGTCTGCATCCTGAAAGCAGACAGTATATGAGTGATGATAGGTGGATTTCCATTTTAAGTAACCTTTTAATAAAACCTGTCCGCAAAACCACTTTTGCCATTGTTCAGATGACATAAGAAGGCAGAGTGAGAAGTTCTGACGACAGGCGTGAACTTGGTATGACGAACATGACAGCCACGCGACGCCACACACCTTTGATGACTGTGAGCACGGTGTGGGGCTGATCCAGTGATATCGCTATGCCCAGGGCTTTTAGGTACTTCTTCTCATGGAGCAAGTTGGATAACTCCTGCTTCCTGTTAACACACACCACGACCCAGGCTACATCAAATGGCGGGAAATATACGTACATCCATTCACTCAACTTTGGGTAACAGGTTAGGTACAAAATAAACTCTTGGAATGCACTTTGACAGAAGCGGTGAAAACAGCCAGGGGGGAGGGGGATGTTCACTCAAAGTGGGGATACAAGGTGGTGGTGGGGGGGGGGCGGGTTGACAGAGCTCAAACAAACGGACTCACTTCTAGAACTACATGTTACCATGTGCTGCGCGTGCGCGCTATTCTCTATCTCTACATATACACACGTGACCTTACAAGTACATAGGAAGTATGATGACTGGAACAGTTGAGTGATTCAACTAATTAGCTGTAGCAGATTTTATTTACAGCACTTAATCTCCCAACTCATGGTTTAGGCTATTGATTAGTACATATTAACCACAGGGTTAACCTGACAACCTTTTCCCCAACAATTCAAGTATAATTTGCCTCAAATTCAAAGAGAGGGTTATGAAAAGGTGGGTTTGTGCTTACGGACCGTCCATATAGTGATGTTGGAGTCTGCCGAAGCGGTCACCATCTTGTCGTCCTTGCGGCTGGCGTGGAGACCCCACACCTTATCCTGGTGGGCGTCGAGGGTCTTCACGCACTCGTTGGTCTTAATGGTCCACAGCTTGACCAGCCCATCTGAGCCACTGGAGGAGAAAGAATGGTGTGTGAAGGTGTTGAATACACCGAGCAGGTAGAAGTGACGGAACTGGTATGGTGCAAAAGCTGCAATACGTTGCGAGCGCAAGGTCGTAGTTCAGTGGGATACCTCGTAAGCAGCTGAGTCCCTCTGCACACGAAGATGATTTTCAGCACTGAGGCATCGTGACCCTCGAATGTCTATCGGATAAAACATCATCGGAGTTAGGTACCCATTTCCAGAAAACCTCTACATTGCACGGATGCATCTGTTTCAAATCATTGCCTTTAGTTTGTGTCACTGACGTATAATTTGATATGACAAAACTCAAGCCGTGTTACATATCTGAGTATTCATTCCAAGTGTTTGATATCTACATTCAGTGTGCTGCACTTATTATTCAAATGCATTCAACAACAAATTCTTCTTTGTATATTATGTACTGATCCAAAAACGGACTTTTGTACATTGTTGAATAAAGTCCTCTTGAATGAGAGTGTGAGCAACTGGTTTAAAACCTACTGAATTACAATGACAACGTTGATCCTTACAGGCCTTTACTGTAAGCGCAAAAACATCACTCAAATGTTTTCTTGTATAACTTGCTTATGTAACTTGAGGGCCTCTTTTGTTGAGCGTCCATGACTACACTAATTTCGACAGCTGGATTTACTATCCATTACGTGTGACTGTGTACATATGTACGTGCATTATAGATAAATGGGTTTTCTAATGACGCTTAAGCTAACTTTTGCATTAGTTCTAACTATATGAGCAAGCATTTGCAATAGCTTGAACAATGTTGGGCAAACAGAATCAGACCCGCTAAATACATCCGCGCCCCTCCCCAGCCCTTCATCCGACCTTAAGGCAACTGAAGTCCTGGAGGCTCCACAGTTTGACGGTGCCGTCGGCGGACGCTGTAGCCAGAACCTGGTCCATGGGGGAGAAGACCACGGTCCAGATGCCCCGGCGGTGGCCACGGAACACTCCCAGCAAGGACATGTCCGCCAGGGACCAGAGCTTAGCGGTGCGGTCTTGGGAACCAGACGCCACCAGCTTGTCGTTGGGTGACACGGCCACGCTGTTCACATCCTGCGGGGGTCAGAGGGTACGGACAGTGGGTAGCAGGCCAGGATCGGCTTAACGGGAGCACTGAGAGGATTCCCGGTGGGCCGTCTGGGGGGGGTTGCAGCGAGGGCTGGTGTTGTTGAGGCACTCTATTGATTGAAATATAGATGCTAACCCTAGGTTACTTACACTCACAGCAGTCCCACTTTTTATTTCAGATTTTACCCCTCACTCTCATAGTGCAACCTGCAGGTTAATGATGACGTGTTATCTTTTGACTCCCTGGTCTCTCCCCCCCCCCCCCCCCTCCCCCCACGACAGCGGCACCTTACTCAAAATAAAAATATCAACAAAAAAACCCATCAGGGATAATAAATGGATAACAGACAGTACGAAGATGGCGCTGAAAAGGCCTGAATTTTACAAAAAAGAAGAAGAAAACTCTAGAAACTGACAAGGCCAAATGTTCTAAGCTCAGTACATGTTTTCTCAGAACAACAAATAAAGATGACGGTAAGCTAACGTCAAGGTAGTTTGGAGCAGCGCAAGACACTTGCGGCAACAACGTTGTCTGCAAACCACCGTTCGTTTCGCAAAAAATGTTCTTGTAGCTCTTAATAGCAGAATTAGCAGCCTCTATTCCTGTTTGCTGCTAACAGTAAAGAGCCAAGCCCATTAACGTTGCCAAGCTCTAGAGAACAGCGCACCATTACCGACTTACATTCTGAGGTCTCAATTACATAATTTTATATGGGGGGGGTGGAAGGGGGGGCAGGACAGGAAATACACCTTTACAAAAACACAAAGGGGGGGGGGCAGGACAGGAAATACACCTTTACAAAAACACAAAGGGGGGGGGGCAGGACAGGAAATACACCTTTACAAAAACACAAAGGGGGGGGGGCAGGACAGGAAATACACCTTTACAAAAACACAAAGGGGGGGGGCAGGACAGGAAATACACCTTTACAAAAACACAAAGGGGGGGGGCAGGGCGGCAGGACAGGAAAATACACCTTTACAAAAAACACAAAAGGGGGGGGGCAGGACAGGAAATACACCTTTACAAAAACACATGTTGATAGTGTTCATACTAGACAACACTTTCTGATCTGTCCGGCTGATTCTGACTGCTGATTTCAGTCTGACTCACTGCTGGACAAAGGCCGTGACGCAAGCTAGTTCATAGGAAATTCCTACGATACATAAGACTATGGCACCACAATGAAAGCAGGTGCATGTGAAAATGACTTATTTGTTCAGAGGCCATCCTTAACGACCAATTACGATAAAGGAAGCAGCAGCTGGTCTGCCATTCATTTTAAAAGCAAAAACGTTGCGCTTGTAAAATAGGTTGCGCAATAGTTTCCTAGGGAGAAGCACATCGAACGTGCTACATTATAACATGTTTCATTCTCTGCTTGCTTGAGCTCAGCTATCAAACAATTGCATCCGTGCGTATTTTCATCCTCTTAGGATACGATATATATCTGGGTTAAGGCCAGGCACGGATTAGACAATGACAGGTTCTGCTGCATGTCATTTTATTTTGCCGTCAGGGTTATATCTTTATCTTTATCGCCAACTGCATCACAGGGACTGCACACTAGCTCCTGAGAAATGTACATAACTGAGGCTTTTGCCATATAAGTCATAGGACAAAATCACACAGCCAACACCCTTCCCTCTATAAACAAACTAATACAAAATCAGAATGCACAAAGGCTCTGTGAGTACAGGGAGACTCCAGTTATGAAAACCTCCTTTTGCGAAGTGACACTAATACTGGATACATGCGAGTGCGTGTGTATGAACAAGTGAACGTCTGGGAGTACAATTGAGAGACCAGGGCATTGAGTAGGGATGGGTGTGGTTCTGAGAGCATAAATGCAGTGAACAATGCAGAATGGGTTGCTGGGCAACATGTCTAGTACCTTATCGTGAGCCTTCTCTGTTAGCCTGGCAGTCAGCTCATGCAGGTCACTTGCATTGTCGATCCCCTCTGGAAGATCCCATACCTTGATTGTGCAATCCTGACTGCCTGACACCACAAAGGTTTCTTTCATCCTGGAGACACACACACACACACACACACAAACAAACACAAACAGAACAAGGAAACCGTTAGGGTAGTGTATCATGATCAATCGGTCATTCTCGTCCATCTTGACAGATATTTCCTCTGTTGAACTGAAGATCAGTAACATGTTCTTTGATTTCACACCCCCATACAAGAGAATCCTACACGATGGGGTGGCCAGATTAGAATTGCATATCCCAGTTCCGAACCAGCTACAAATATTCTCTCAAATACTGCGTGACATGACCTCACAACTGGTGACAGCTGTGATGGGCAACTGTGGAGGTCGATCCTTGGGTAGGTTTACCTCGAGCATGTGACGGCGCCCACAGCATTAGCATGGCTGGAGCCCTGCGCTACGCAGCAGACCTGGCCGCTGGCAGCATCCATTCTCCACACACGCACACTCTTGTCCTGGAGAGGGGGAGGGGAGGGAGATGTGAGCGTGAGGGAAACGGTGTTCAAATTTGGAACAGTGCCTCTTCGTTAGCAAATACATCAAGCGAGCATGAGCGCATGGCGTGTGCACCCTTCTGAACCGAATCCACGACAGCTCGGCTCACCTTGGCGCAGCTGGCAAACAGGAGGCCCTTTTTGAACACATCTAGGGACAGAACTGTGTCTGGGGGGGGGGACAAACAGAGGGAAGAAGGAAATAAGGGGAAAGAATGTGAAGGGATTGGCTAACACAACCTTTGTAAAGACTGACCAGATTAAGTTACCACAGAGAGGAACAGTTATCTGAATATTCCAACCTGACAATTTTCCAAGCAGTCTGAAGATATAGTTTCCGATAAGTAGTAACGCTGCATAATTTCAACAGTACTAAGCGATGGAAACCATCTATGTATAAGTACTGTTACTGGCATAGACAAAATAAACACATACACAAAAGGTAACAGTAATTTCCTTATAGTATAAAGTGTACCCTGCCTATGGCCCGAAAGCTTCTGGGTTAGGCTCCAGTCACCCGTGACCCCTAAATGGGAACAAGCGGCACTGCAATCCCTCACAGGGATTAGCAGTAGATAATGGATGGATGTATAAAGTTGGTCCCTCAGCTTCGTCCTCTGCTCTGCTCCGATACCCCTGCAGCACAGTGGTGAGACACTGCCCTCTGCTGGCTTACCTGTGTGTCCATACAGGATCTGACAGCTGCAGGTGGCCAGCTCAAACACCTTTATCTGACAGCTATTAGTGGCCACAACAATATGGCTGTCCCCTTTCCCCAAGAACTTCACATCCAGGACCTCGTCATTGTAGCCCACGAACTGAGAGTGGGGAGAGAGGGACAAGGAGCAAAAAAAGTGAACGCGCGTGAGTGGGTGGTTATAGCATTGTAATAAGATTACCCCCCACAGCTGCTGTTTGAGATGTAATGCGCTGCATTTTAGCCACTCTGCACAACTGTTTACTGTTATTTTACCATATTGCATTCATATTTTTGCACATGTTTGAGTCTATGTCACTGGGCTGTTTACTGTTGATTTGTCTCTTTGCCTTAAAATCGCCATTCCCTTTCTCCCCATTGGCCCACCTGTTGCCGAGTGGTAAGAGTGGGAAGCTGGTACAGCAGGATGTTGTGCTCGGCGGTGACTGTGGCCAGGCTGGAGGAGTTGGGCAGGGGGATGCAGTGAGTGAGACTACGGGGGTCCCCATCCTCCTCCTCTCCCCCCTCGGAATCAGCCGCAGGGAGGGTCTGGGTGAACACGCACCGGGCAGAGCTGGCCTCCCACACTCTTAGCTCCCCTGGAGAGACAGGGAAGAACAGAGCGCGAGAATGGGAAGGTGATTTGACTTGACTGGGGGCACACGCAGCATAAGAAACCGGTGGACTCTTAAGATTGAACTAAGGATTCGAGTATGTTCAATGGTTGATGCTTGAGTTGGGGGGCATGGGACTTACCTTTGCTCCCTGCTGTGATGAAGTGCAACTCTTTAGCCTTCACTCCAATGTGGGAATAGTCTTCCTTCTCAGAAAGCAACACAACACTCTCCACTGCCTGAAGTGAGACACACACAGAGGCGTCAACACGCTGAAAAGCCACGAGAGATTTGTGCATCCTCAGCGAAGGTTTCCTCAGACGTCTCACCTCATAGACGGGTACGGTTCTCTTGGATGTCCTCGTTTTCAAATCCCAGACAGTGCAGATCTTGTCCCTGCCAGAGCTGCAAACCCCCCAAAAAACATGAATCCCATGAAGATCCCATTAGAATGACAGGTTGCACAACTTCTTCCATCATTAAAACCACAGTGGCTGGTTGCCTTTCCCTGAAGCAGCAGCAGCTCTATCCTTGGGGGTCCAGCGTACCTGACCATGGTGTCTCCTTCTGGCGTGAAGGCCAGGGAGGTGACGGCGCTGTAGTGGCTCTGCAGGACGCACACACACTGGCTGGAGCGCAGGTCCCACACACGGATGCCGCAGTCCATGGAGGAGGAGAAGAGCTGCAGCAGGCTTATGTCTGGATGGAACTGGACCAGACTACAGGAGAACAGAACCATAGAAAAACTGTTCAGGCTCGGGCGTAACCTACATGTAAATCGGCAATCATTTAGATTGGGGGTGTGTGCTGCTGGGGTAGTAACCGTGAGATGAGAGTATATGAAAGCGGGGACTTACTGTACGACTCCAGCAGAGCCCTTCAGGTTGTGTGTACAGTACTGCTTCAACACGTCCCATAACTTGATGGTGCCATCACAACCGCCTAGCAAGCAGCAGAAGATCGCGTCAATATAAGGATTCACTTCACCGTGATACTAGCATTGATCTGAACTCTCTAAAGCACACCACCCTAACCCGGTGTGCATCAACATTAGAGCATGCAGATATGAACGTCATGTCTGGAACTCAGGTCACTTTTGCTGTGTACGTTGTCTTGTCTGCTCACCTGTGGCCAACAGGGTTGAGGTGGGGTCAAAGGTCATGCTAGCAATAGGCACGTTGTGGATGGCTCTCCATGAGCGGGTGCACTGTGCCTGTTTCCAGTCCCATTGTTTCAGGAGCAGAGCCTTACTGGCAGTCACCAGGATCTAGGCAGAAAGGGATAGATTATCATGAGAAAGTGCATCTTTCCTTTATGGTGCTTAAAACCACCTTTGGATTGGAAGAGTTTTTATTTACCTCATCATCATAGCTGAGCGCAAAGGATGTGATGTCCTCCTGATCGTCCTGGAGTTACAAAAGAGGATGAATAGAAATGAGAAGTAATAACCACACGGAGACCTAAGATTGTTGTCATGGCTTCGTTAGACGTATATTTAACCAGTAAATTGTCTAACCTGTTCGATACTGTGGACAATTTTTCCGGTGACAATTTCCAGAACATTGACGCGTGTGCCACAAGTACAAAATACATATTTCTCATCTTTGCTGATCTGAAAAAACAAAGATTACGTCAAATGAGTCAAGAGCTTCAACATCTCTCTTTCGCTCAAATGTGGCAGTTCATCCCACACGTCAAATGATGAACAGTCGATCAAATACTTACTTGTACTTTTCCTCCTTTGTAAAACGGTTCGATCTTGCTGGAGACTGCATAGCTAGACACAAACCATGTGCGTTAATAAATGCAGTAAACGTATCCCTGCTATCGAGGTGTAATGAGTTAAATAGGTAGTTAGCTAGCCATCTAGCCATCTCACGTCGGTTTATACACGTGAAGTGAATTGACTTACTTGGTCTTGAACTGGAGATTATTATTAGCCATTTTGTTTTATGGACGTGCCTAAAATCACAATGTTTACAACTCCACTTGCAGTTGTATTGTTATATTAACTTTTTAAAATGAATTTACTCATCAATACATTCCACATGTGTTGTAGAAAAAATGGTGTTCGTCGCTCAGATTAGACGTCACCAGCAGCGAGATACTGGAAAAGCGCACCGTGCTGTGGTTGGCTAGAAAGTTATTCCATACGTTCGCCACGATTCATATTTATTTTGCAGTCCTCCGCTATAATTTATGTGAATGGTTTAACCCTGCTATAACTGCACCTTTAATTAAAACCTTTAGGGGAAACGATCAGTTTTTCACAAAAACGATATAGTATAACGACTATTTTGTTTACAACAGCCAATGACAGCGCGATTGAAGATAAAAGACGATGCTAGAGACAAAACTATTCAACCAGACAAAAAGTTGTTCTTCAGAGATGAGATCCAACGACCGATGCTAGAACAGAGACGAAACGACATGGTGCGTTACAAATGTCATACGTTGAATGCTTTATATAATTTGGGGGTTTGTTCGTATGTCAGTGCGCATGGTCACTCCTTTATGTTTGTTAAGAATGTTCATGTGTGTGTTCCATTGATAGTCGAGGGTGTGTTCTGTGGGGCTCGTGAGTATGTGCGATAGGGACAACGGGAATGTAAACAGGCTAAACAGAAGAGATTATTATGGTGAGTAAGGAACATACTTTTTCTGAACAAATATCAGAAATGATTATTGGCTCAATATGACGTTAATGTATTTGTTTAGCTACTAACGGCTGACAAATTGATATGTATATTTTTGATCATAGACATAGGCCAACCTTTCTGTCTAAAATATTTGGTATGAACTTTAAGTTTTAATTACGATATAACGATGTGTCCTACTAGTCAGTTTTCTTGAAACTACAGTGGAGCTTTTCTATGATATTCATTATGTCCGTTTTTGTTTAGTATGTTTCCGCTCTACTAGAAACAACGTTATTTTAGTAAATCATTGAGGATTATTTGTTCTTTTGGATAATCGTCTATGTGGCATGCAAAATTTAGAAGAGAATACTCACTCAAGAGACCATTACAACTGCTTTAATTAGTCACATGGTCTGGGTCATATGACGTTCTAGAACAAAACTATTGTTACTGACACAGGTGACTTGTTGACATTATCGTAGGCTGCAGCATACCTTGTTGACCAAACGGTGAAATAAAATTAAATTGTTGTCAAAACAATGTTAAAACTATCAACTGGAATGTGACTATATGAGGACCGTATTTACACTGCTGCGTGTATATTATTGTGTGTAGGCGGACCCAGATGCGTCTTGGCAGAGTGGCGGCTATGACGTGGAGCTGTTTGTGGAGACCCCTGACTATGACCTGATATGCACCATATGCCAGGGCGTCCTCAGGTGCCCCGTGAGAGCTGCATGCCACCACATCTTCTGCAAGAAATGCATTTTACAATGGCTGAAGAGGTATTGGTTGTGCCTTACTCTAAACAAACATGTTTGTTTTTTTCATAAAGTCCAAGGGATCCATTGAAAACAAACACGTGTCTTCCCCTGATAATATGTATGGATTATGATAACGATGTGTTGCTCTTTCCCACTTGTAGACAGGAGACCTGCCCCTGTTGCAGGAAACCTGTTAATCATAATTTGATATTTGTGATGTTTAAGCTGAGCAAATCAATTGGTCGCCTAAAGGTTAAGGTAAGCAGTTCTTCATGTATATAATGGTAAAGCATTTAGTCCGCTGTGTTATTTTCAGTGCGCACTGATGATGAAAATAATGCACTGTCTGTTTCTGTATGATAAACCTGTAATACAAATATGCAGTCAGGCTCACTCAATCTCTCTCTCGCATACACACACACACACACACACACACACACACACACACACACACACAGACAATTCAAGTCCATTTAATATTTCATTTGTCCTTGTTGAAAACATCCCCCGCTACTTCCATTTTTCCCGTCTCAGTGTAAAAATGAGATCCGGGGTTGTCCGTCCACATTCACCCTCTCGGAGCAGTACTGCCACAGCATGGGCTGCCTGTTCGAGCTGGTCCCCTGCCCTTACCAGGGCTGCCGGGCACAGCTCCTTCGCCGGGATCTGGAGACCCACGCCCGGCACTGCGAGCACTGGCGCCAACCCTGCCACATGGGCTGCGGCACGGTGCTCTCACACCGCACCCAGGCCCAGCACAACTGCTACAAGCAGCTGAGGCAGGAGTACGAGGCGAGGCAGAGGAACCACCGGGCCATCGCCACGGCCCTCCAGCGGAAGATGAGGAGGATGCAGAGCACCATGACCCACATGAAGCGGCAGATTGGCCTCATCTGCGAGAGCCTGGAGGTCATGGATGACCTGGAGGAGGTTGGGGTGGAGGAGGAGGATGTGGGGGAAAGCAGTGGCAGCAGTGGGACACTTAGCAGCAGCAACAGTAGCTCATGAAAAGGAGGGCTGGGACTCCGGCTACACGCCCTAGTTGACCTGATGTATTATTGATGCTTATTTGTCCATAGATGCTTTGAGTTTGTGTTGAATTTCACTGAATTTGTCTTATTAGGGTTAATTAAACCATTGAAACTTTTGTGTTTTGTAAATAAAGTGAGTAAATAATCTGAATATTTTGTGTCACTGAATAACATATGAACAACATCTGTAAACCTCAACACTGAATATCGAGGGATCAAAATTTAGTTTAATTGAAAGTAGTGTAGTATACTATACAACTTATTAGGGTCAACTGAATACCATAGTAATACATTAAACCAATAAAAACATGTTTTACATAAAACTATATTTATTGTTGAACATAATCTTTGCTGTAAATGCTGGACTAAAAACAACAGACCGTTTAGAAAAAGGACCTCGACAAACATCGCGAGGTTTGCTTCCTGATAAGTTCGAACGGAACCACGTGAGGGCCTTCTTCCTGTTATACAGATCACGTAAGTAACACGGATATATTCTCTGTCTAGACAATCATAAAATATCTAGTGCATCCTTTAGTGATTTGTGATCATCATGTTTGCGGTAACATTAGGAATCGCTGCCAAATTTAATCTGAATCGAATTTATGACTAGATGACTTAAATTTGATTGAATGTAGACATTGTTTCACGTTAAACCGGCGTAAGATGCTGAAAGCAAACATGGCGGAAAACTCGTGTGAAATTCCCTATAACAACCCCACATCCGTCGTTAAGTCTTATGTTTTACGCTTATTTCTTAACAGCAAATGGCGGACGACGCCGGTGCTAGAGGAGGTTTCCGTGGAGGTTTCGGCAGTGGAGGCCGTGGTCGCGGCCGTGGACGCGGCAGAGGCCGTGGCAGGGGCCGTGGAGCCAGGGGTGGCAAATCCGAGGACAAGGAGGTGCGCTTGACCAGCTTTCTCTCCATCTGAATAGTGAAAACCACAACTGTCTTATTATTGTGATGATGGTAATTACAACTAAAATGTCAGACATTTGGTTCTATACCTCAGCCAGTTAAAAAGTTACATGTTTCATTTTTAGTGGGTGCCAGTGACCAAACTTGGCCGCCTGGTCAAGGACATGAAGATCAAGTCTCTGGAGGAGATCTACCTGTACTCTCTACCCATCAAGGTAATTGAAGGTTGATTTGAAAATAAAATTAATTACAAATGATTTTGTGCTCGCTCACATGCTCGTTGATCGTCAGGAGTCTGAGATCATCGACTTCTTCCTGGGGTCCTCACTGAAGGATGAGGTACTCAAGATCATGCCCGTTCAGAAGCAGACAAGGGCTGGGCAGCGCACCAGGTTTAAGGTAACCATCCCGCTGAATAAAAAAAGCTTTGGAGTTATTCACTTGCGCAACATGCCCATTAAACGTCAAATTCCTTGCCATTCGCAGGCCTTCGTTGCCATCGGCGACTACAACGGCCATGTGGGTCTGGGAGTGAAGTGCTCCAAGGAGGTGGCCACGGCCATCCGTGGGGCCATCATCCTGGCCAAGCTGTCCATCGTCCCTGTGAGGAGAGGCTACTGGGGGAACAAGATCGGCAAGCCCCACACCGTACCCTGCAAGGTGACTGGCCGCTGCGGCTCCGTCCTGGTGCGGCTCATCCCAGCTCCCCGTGGTACCGGCATCGTGTCTGCCCCCGTGCCCAAGAAGCTGCTCATGATGGCTGGTATTGATGATTGCTACACCTCCGCCAGGGGCTGCACAGCCACCCTCGGCAACTTCGGTAAGATCCTCCCTATTATCTCACTGATTTAACCTGGATATTTGAGCCATCAAAAATGAGCATCCCCCCCCCTCCTGATGTGCCTTAAAAATATATTGGGCCAACTGAAGCAATTTTTGGAGCAAGATTTGCCCGGGCCTCTCCTAGCTCTGCTCAGCTTCACCTGTATAGTGGTGTAGTTGTCGTTATCCGGAGAGACATGAACGAGTATGAGAATGCACGGCAGAGAGACTCGCCAGTAGTCTCCTCTGTTCCCCTTTTACGTACTCTACATTTGATCCTGGCGCCTGTAGGGTAACACCATCTCTGCTCCTTTATACTAACCTCTGCGCTTTACAGCCAAGGCCACCTTCGATGCCATCTCCAAGACCTACAGCTACCTGACCCCTGACCTCTGGAAGGAGACCGTCTTCACCAAGTCTCCCTACCAGGTCAGCATGGAGACTTGTCTCATTTGCAGTAACGGTCCTGAAGTTACATAGCTATGGTATAAATGCCCACGTTCCTTGTTTTGTCTTGCAGGAATTCACCGACCATCTGGCCAAGACTCACACCAGGGTGTCGGTTCAGAGGACCCAGGCTCCTGTCCCTGCTGCCTCCTAAGGCTTTTGTACAGCGGAATAAATAAAGGTTGTGAAATACCAGTGCTGCTCCAGTTTGATTATTCCTACATGAACTCCTATCTGACGTACACTTTGGAGGTTGGAATCTTGATAAAGGACCAACGTTACTGTGTGGCATGAGTGGATGTGTAGTGTTTTGTGGATGCATGTGTAGAAAGTTTGTCAACATCTAAACCTCATTTAGACTCGGTAAAATGAGCAGTGCAAGATTTAATAGAGGATTAAATCCTATCAACATTTATTTTACATTTAATACATAGACAGGAGGGTTTCTAGGCTTTCTGCGCCTCAGCCATCATCCTTTCCTTCTGCTTCATCAAGCATTTTCTTGCGCTGGCATAAGCTCCCAGATCTCCATCTAGGAGGAAAAGAGGAGTTAGTTCTACACCATCACAGCCACTGAAGATGCTTGTTCACCATTGGCAATGCATTCTAAACTAGTGGTTCTTAACCTTGGAGGTACCGAACCCCACCAGATTCATATGTGCGTTCACTAAACCCTGAATTGGAAAACTAAAAGATTTTTTTCAAATTCATGAGTCAGATGTATTTCTTGACCTCTGCCGAACCCCTGGGGTCAAATGGAACCCAGGTTAAGAACCACTGTTCTAAACAGTCCACATCTTGACCATCATTGGTTTCACAAATAAAATGTTCCTCATCAGCTTCATTGCACATCAGTGTGATTACGTACAGCGTGACTGGTAGGCCTTGGCCACCTGCTCGAACTGCTGGAGCTCCTTGACACAGTTCTGGTGGTAGCTGTGGCCCTCTCTCTGCTGGCAAGCCCTCAGACGCTCCTGGACAACCTTCACAATCTCCTGATCCACCTTACTGAGAGAGGACACAGTAACAAAGCATAGGAAGTTCATGTAACGATCACAAAATACACTGTTGAAGTTACTTTGCTATAAAGCTGAATTTGCTTAATATCTGTATTTAACAGGTTTGCCCAACACAAGTGTTGGGAAATGTGCAGTGCTGTGAAATATATTTTTACACATCCATCTTGAAACTAATTCATAAACTAATTCATAAACAGCGCTGTACTAACCACAACAGTTTTAAATAAGCAAATGCCTCTCCAGCCTAAATATTCATGGTAATTTGTTGCAAGATGGGCAAAGCATGCACAGCCTTCTGGAGAAAAAAAATTAAATACTTAAAAAACGTACTGGTCTCTTCTCCATTGCATTTCTGCCTCATAGTAGCACAGGTAGTCTCCCTCCTGGCACTCGGTCAGTTCGGGCACACGACGGAAATTCTGGTGGTAGTAGTAGTACTTGTGCTTGGACTGAACTGCTTCAGCAAAACCTAAACGGTCACCGAAGAGGTTAATGTGATATTGGTCTAAATAGGCTAGATTAAGAGACAAGTATCCATAAGTGTCAGTTGTGTTTCTCTGAAATACATTCGGTGGTAAGTAATTAGCAGTTTGCAGAGAAGAAATGAATGAAACACGAACTTGTAACTAAGTAACAAATTGCTAGCTTAGCTATTATATTCAAATAATTGCATCTGATAGACCCATAAGTCTTCAGCTCTAGCTGAGCTAGCATAAACAGAATATTGACAGAGATATTGGTGGGGGACACTTAAAAGGAGCCAAAATTCTTGACTAAACGGCCGGTTAATTATACGTGCAACTTGTTTTCTAGATTGTTTTTCTTTTCTTTCGAAAGTAATAACACATAGACTCAAGGAAGACAGTCGGATACAACATGGATATAAATACTTAACGTTGTTAGCTCTACTGCAGTAGGCTGGCTAGACTAGCTAGCTCACCTTTGAGGGTGGTAACTGGTAGGTCCACGGAATAGTAGTACAGCTTTGACAAGATCAGAGCAGGATTGGGAAGCGATGTCTCCTTTTCCGCAACTGGAGTTTTCCGGGGAGACTCCGGATAAGCATCTTTATCGTAATCTTGAGGCATTGCGCTCTATTTTAGCAGTATAATAAACAGTCCCTTCTATTCGACCTCTTCTGCTCTTCGTTAGAGGCTGCGCGTGCGCGTAGTAATCAACATGGAGAATAGAGGTCATGAACATTCATCCGAGAATTCAAAATATACACATTTACGCAGTCACATTTAGTAGAATTTGATGAGAGTTTGTTCAATACATAATTGATATTTTATATAAGTAATGCTATCCCCAATGACGTTTCATAAATGTTTATCTTTTTTTGAAAGCAGAGTTCGAAGGTAAAAGGTCAGTGTGGGAGAGGGATGTGCAATTCTCACTGTGTCCAGTAGATGTACGTAAAGCATTAAAACAATTTCACTGTAAAAATCGGTGGAATCATTTGGCCAACAAGTGCATGCTCATAAAACTATATATTAAATAATGAGTATTTAAATTTAAGTTTTCATCAATAGGGCTACATTATTTAATCTAAATGGCAATGAAAAGATTTGTCACTTTAAATGGCTGGAAAATGGATCAGAAGACTGCTCAGTTGCATAAAGTTCAGATCTGATGATTCTTCGTTTACCTTATGTCATTATACTATTTAAATGTGCTTTCAGATGTGGTGTCACACGCTGGGTCTCTCTTTATTTCTCTCCCTCCACACAGAGGGTTTTTTGGCAGTGGGCCTCTCAACTAACGCTGACCAGTCTAGATATTATATGTGCCACCCTCCCGCCCTTCCCCCACCTCCCCTCCCCTCCACTCCCCCCCCTCCCCCCCTCCACACCCTTCCTCCCCTCCCCCCTCCTCCCCTCCCCCCTCCCTCCCACCCTCCCCTCTCCCCCCTCCCTCCCCTTCCTCCCCCTGAGCAGCCTTGGCAGATAGAGGCTTGTTTGAAAGCGAACACGACTCCTTAACTGGGCCAGTCACCAAATTAGAGCCCCCTAAATCGAGTATCATCTTAAGCATGACCCTGACATCAGCACTTGTTCCTGTCTCTTTCTGTCCCTCGCCTGGACGGAACACACAGCCATGGTCAGTCCTCCTCTGCATGTGCCTTTTTTCTTCCCTTCAGGGACACTGCTCTCTCCTTTAGGCTTAGATAGAAGGTTCTAGTCAGGTTTGTGACTATGGGTCTGGGTTTTCCTGTTGATTTAGTGCGTTTGATGAGGATGTGAGGAGCGTAGGAGAGAGTTTACTTGAGTTGTCATGGCTGTTTTTGAGGAGACCACGTGCAGTGTAGTAGTGCAATGGCGTCGGAAATCTTTTTACTGGTGTCAGTCTCTGAGTTCTCTCGCTGTCATTCAATCCTCACCCTTCTATACTATTTTTTTAGTTTGTCCTGGGATTTTTAAAATGTGTTTCCTTAATTAGTTGTTTGCAATGGGGGGTGTTAGGAAAATGTTTCTTTTTTGTATGTACATTTATGACTAATAATATGACTTTTACAACTAAAGTTTTATATAAACTTTCAGACAGACAAATAGTTACAATTGTACTTCAAACAGTTGATCTTTTTTATTTTTTATTTCTACTTTTCATGAGGTTTATGGCACTAAGCAAATAAAAGCTTGAGATAAATCTATTTATTTACATCAATGTCCCCTTCAAATTGTGTCATTTATTTAGTTCAGTGCATTCGGTTTTACTATTTCGTCTTTCAAGTGGTTGTGCTCCATGTCTTTCATGTCTGCAAGTAAGATAGTGTGTGTGTGTGTGTGTGTGCACGCATAGTAACAGAAACACACACAAACTGAAGACGCACAACAAACGTTGCCACTTGCCCAGAGAAGCCGTTGGGCCAAGGGGGAGGGAGGGGGGGTCACATAGACTTGGCCATTCATTCTCAAAAAACAGCTCCTCTCCTCTGTCTCCTGCCTCTTCCTGACATCTGTTCTTGGTACTCTGCCAGGGTAACACGTGTGTAGGGTGCTCAGAGGAAAGAAACCAATGAATAGTGGTTTTGTAAAGGGGGTATATCTGATGCTCACTGGCAGGAAAAGGACCTGGGTCCAGATTGAACTCGGCTGTTGATATGAAAAATCAAGTTGGTGGCGGTTCAACTGACCTGCTCTATCCAACACAGATTTTCAAGTACATTGTTTATTTTGTACTTTTTTATTGTTATTTTTTATTATGGTGAAAATCGAGGATCTAAGGGGACACATGTTCTCCATACTATTGCTTCAACCCAACATATCTTTAACACATGTTTGTGAGCAAATGTAAATATATGTGCAACTTTTCCTTCTCACACCAGTCTCATCGTAAATTCCACGCTCCGCGCCATGGCCACATGGGCTTCCTGCCCCACAAGCGCAGCAAGAAGCACAGAGGCAAGCCACGTACCTGGCCCAAGGATGACCCCAGCCTGCCCGTCCACCTCACAGCCTTCCTGGGTTACAAGGCTGGCATGACCCACATCCTCAGGGAGATGCATCGCACTGGGCTAAGTATGTACACCCTGGGCAACAGTAGGGTTACTGGTGAGGGTCAAAGTGGAAGGGATTCATTCCTGCATTTGCCGTTTTACAAAATTACCAGGGTGGAGCTATCTGGGCTAAATGTTCTCCTCTTAAAGGGTTTCAAGTGAACCTTTTCACAGGTAGCTTCCCTCATCAAAGTTAATGGGGGTGTTTAAGGGACATGTAACTCGCTAATTTATGTCTAGGTTTCTACAGTCCTCAATAAAATTAAGCTCCAGGTATGGTCTTGGGATTCTGTCCCCATCTATTGTCGCTCTGTCTTCTGGGAATTTTGTCTCTTTTGAGCCTGTCTCTGTCACACTCCCTCACAGAACAGTCCAAGAGAGAGGTAGTGGAGGCGGTCACCATCATTGAGACGCCGCCCATCATTGTGGTGGGAATTGTGGGTTACATCCAAACCATTCGTGGCCTGCGCTCCTTCAAAACCATCTTCGCCGAGCACATGAGTGATGAGTGCAAGCGCAGATTCTACAAAAACTGGTGCGTGCGTGTGGTGTGTACTGTGTATGTGACTTAGTAGTGTATTGGTGTGTGTTAGTAGTTGATACTACTGTTTGTTTGCACAATTGTGCCATCCGTAACTGTTTTAGGTTCAAGAGTAAGAAGAAGGCGTTCACCAAGTACAGCAAGAAGTGGCAAGACGAGACTGGGAAGAAGCAGTTGGAGAAGGACTTTTCTGCGATGAAGAAATACTGCACAGCCATCAGGGTCCTTGTGCACTCTCAGGTAAACTCACATGCACTCTATATAGTCAGTCTAGAATGTTCCATCTTTTGCTCCCCTAAAACCGATCACTTGAGTCCCAGGACATTACACTGTGGCCAGAAATAGAACCACAGTGTTGCTCCGCAAACGTCTGTTCCTCAAGCAGGAGTTCACAACTTTTCCTTATACGCATTTAAACGGTGAAGCAATCCACCACTGCAACTACCTATCTCCCTAATCCATTATATGAACATCAGTGATGCATAAGGACAGGCTTGCGTTGAAGGATTGACACACCACCATACCCCTGGAGGTTCACACCCCTGACAACTACCCTGATCCCCAGCTTTGCCTTTTGGAATAAGCAAGGGTGGAGAGGAGATCCGAAATCCAAGATCCTTACGATCCAAAAAGAAACCCTCCTACTACTACTGTCCATTCTAAATCTTCTAGCCAACCCCCTTCCTCCCCCTTCCTCCCCCTCCCCTCCCCCTCCGCTACAAACAAATGCATGTGTCCACTCTCCGTTCCTCTCGAATGTGTCCGTTGAGGAGCGCTCCCGTCTGGAGTTTCAAATGGCAGTTTAAAAATAATCTATTAGGGCAGACACTGGGCAGCACGTGGAAAATAGCCACAAGGGAACTGACATGTTGGCCATGTGTGTGTTTGTGCAAGTCCTCTTGTGGGTATTGACGTGTGTAGGTCTGTGCGTTTTCTGAAGAAAAGGATTCCTAAAGGCGTATTACAGCACGTTTTAACCGTGGTGCTGCTGCATTTGGGTCGCTGTGACCCACCGTTGTGCTACGAAAGGTGAATCACAACAACCCTGAGGCAGCACAAGGGTGCCAAGAGTTAAGGGGATCCACAGGAAATAACCAGTACTCCACGTGTATGTGGAAATACTGCGGTAACTGAGCTCTGAATTCTCCCCCACCCACCCACTCTCACCCACCCACCCACACACACACACACACACACACACACACTCTAGATGCGCCTGCTGCCCCTCAAGCAGAAGAAGGCTCACATCATGGAAGTGCAGCTGAACGGAGGCACCATGTCAGACAAGGTGGACTGGGCGAGGGAGCGCCTGGAGCAGGCCGTGCCCGTCACCTCCGTGTTCTACCAGGATGAGATGATCGACGTCATCGGGGTCACCAAGGGTCACGGCATGAAAGGTAGGTGGAGCCGACAGCTAACCCCGCACCTGCGATGGGGATAAGCAGCGGTGGAGGAATTGCGTGTTCGTGATGTGGTGTGGTATGACTGTATAATGGTACGATATGGTAGTACAGTTAGTGTATATCCTTTTTGAAGAAAGTTTTGCGGAAGTGCGTGCTGTGTTTAAAAGTCACACCAGCCCCCATACATGCACCACACTCATAACATGGTCATAACCTTGTCACAACCTTGTCATCACCTTGGCCCTGGGTCCTCTCCTGTGTTCTCTTGTAGGAGTGACCAGCCGCTGGCACACCAAGAAGCTGCCCAGGAAGACCCATAAAGGCCTGCGCAAGGTGGCCTGTATTGGAGCCTGGCACCCTGCCCGTGTAGCCTACACCATTGCCCGCGCCGGCCAGAAGGGCTACAACCATCGCACTGAGCTCAACAAGAAGGCCAGTCCTCCAACCTAGCATCATAGATGGATACACAAGAAGATTCATTGAGTTGTCATACAATCTTCTTGGCATAATCTCCTCGATAGAACAAAATCAATAAGCTAACAGATTTAAGCTTCCCTAAAACTCATGATGAAGGGTTTTCTCATTGTACCAATGTGTCTGAGTGTGGGAGACATTTGCCTAAAGGCTGCCCTACGTCTACAGATCTATCGCATTGGTAAAGGGTTCCATGTCCAGGATGGAAAAGTGATCCACAACAACGCCTCCACCAACTTTGACACCAGCCAGAAGAGTATCACCCCCATGGTACAGATGACCTGAACAGGACCTCTATTCTGCTAAAAATGGGATTGGAGCAAAAACATTTATTAATTGGGATTTTTTGGGGGGGATAATACTTGGGGGGGGAGGGGGGGGGTCTTATCGGTCTGTCTAACTTCTCTCCTCCACACATGTTCTCTGCAGGGAGGCTTCCCTCATTATGGAGACGTGAAAAACGACTTCTTGATGATGAAAGGTTGTGTGGTGGGACCCAAGAAACGCGTCCTCACTCTGAGAAAGGTAGAGACCCACCGCGTTCGATGTGGAGATCTGGCCATTCGTTAAAAAAAGGGGAAATGAAATGCGCATACCATGGTTTGATTACTATACTTCTGTAACTCTAGTCTGCAATGGTAGGGTTATCACGTAATTAGACAGATACCGACCTGCTTGTTAATCATGCTATGGTTTAACCAGGCTAACTTGTGTGCGTGTGTGTGTGTGTCTTGTAGTCAATGCTGGTACACACATCTCGCAAGTCTAAGGAGACCATTGAACTCAAGTTCATCGACACAACCTCCAAGTTTGGTCACGGTCGCTTCCAGACCGCCCAGGAAAAGAGGGCCTTCATGGTGAGTGTAGCGTGCGTGTTTCAGAGTGTGTTCACGTCTAAGGTAAGACACTGGTGAGACGTGTGTTTCTGTGCCAGTCTGTGTGTGTGTATGTGCATATGCACTATTGTGAGCTGTCCTGCGGGGTCCCATAGTCAATCCTCTGTGTTGACAGAACATCCCTGTGCGAAATGTGTGTCGCTTTAATCCCTGACCTCTTTGTGACCCTGCAGGGTCCCTTGAAGAAGGACCTGAAGAAGATCCCAGAGCCAGTGTCGGAGGAGTCCTAGATGCACTGATTTCTACCACTGAAAACACATACAAAAACATTAAAACAGTTTTACAACTGCTAATGCGCATCTCTTTTTGCTTTGTGAGTGAATATTTCTGTTTGACAATCATACTGTATCTCTCTACTCAATGAAAACACTTTGAACTGATACATTCTTTATTGCCTTAAGAATTAAGAGCAATTAAACTGTACAAAGGAATCCATGCAGACTGAAAGTCAAGGTGAGGGGTTTAGGGGAAGGGGGTGGCTGGGGGGTGATGGGGGATAAGAAAATATAAGGGATGAAAAGTAAATTAAAGATGCGAAAAAGTAGTCCCCCTAAGGACACCAATTCAACTTGCATTCAACACGTTGGTCTTATCATCTTGTCTTATGTCTTTATCATCAGCGTGAATGTGCCATTCATGCAGAGCAGTCAGCCTCTTGTACCAGACAGAGTCCTGCTCCTCACATCCACTCCCACAGATGAAGACCGGTACGGACTACAATACCCAGTCAGAAGAGAAGCATCCCAGCTCCTTGAACTAGTGTCAGTTCCCTCCTCTGGAACAGTTGGGGGGTGGTATAACAGAACACGGCAAGCTACGTCTATCATGCCTCTCGTTCTCAGAGTTGAGCCATGCGACTCTGGCCTGTGTCCGCATGCTTCGCTACACAGTACATACACACCTCCTCAACCCTCTGACAGAGTCCCCAACCAAGCATCCAGGCAACGTCGAGCCACGTTGGCCGAAGGATCCACTATCAGTGAACCCCTGCTGGGTCCACGTTAGGGGAGGATATTGCGGTTCCATTCCCGGGGGCCTTTGTGGGATGCTACTCCGAAACAAACTCCTGTGACTCGTCTGAAGAGTGGTGAGAAGAGTGGGCAGGAGAGTGTTGAGATGGCGGGGGGTCGTCCAGGCCGGAGGTCATCAAGGGCAGGTAGAGGTCGTCCATGTTGGGCATCACAAACACTTTCTGGAAGGGGCAGGGACACAACAGTTATGGTTGAAAAAGGGGCAGGGGAGGACAGAACGAGGCTGGGAAAGATGTGAAACTTGGCTCGGCCACCTCATGGATTTAGAGTGGTGTTTCCGTAGCTGGATGTGTTGGGAGTGTAGAGGGGGGGCTGACCTGAAATTCGCATGTGAGCTTTCTCTCGATCCATTCTGTTACGTGCGTGAAGGTGACCTCCCTCTCCCCCAGCATGGGGCGCACGCGCAGGTCTAACCTGGGGGGCACGCGGAAACTGTACCTGGAAGAGACAAGCACATACACACATCAGAAATTCATAGCATACTTAAATGACCATAGTGCCATATTTACATGTTATTTGCATATTGCTTTGGACATGAATGTATGGTTAAATTAATAAAGTAAAACATCCAATGTACTGTTGCGGGTGTGCGCCAAGTACCATATTCTGTCTGTAGGGGGCGGTGGTATGTTGACAGCCAAGGTTCCAGAGAGCTCTAGAACTTCCACAGTCAACATCAGCGGCATGTTTGACACTTCAGCGATCTTCTTTTTGATGTACTCATTTTCCGTGGCCTTCTGGAAATACTTGGACTTAGCGATCTTGTCCATGAATCTCAGGATCTTTCTACTGGTGCTGCCTCCATGTCTGAGGGGCATCAGAGAGGAGAACACACAGTTGCTCTTCTAGTGGGATGTTACAGTGTGTTTTGAGATCAACCATGACACTCCCTTACAGGTGTTAATACCATTTTGAACTTGGAATGCTGTCCATTAAAGTCTTATTGAAGGTGTTAAAAAAATATGTCTTCGTTGTTTTATTGTAAGTTCATTCCAAAAGCCTTAAATTCACATCAGGGGGAGATTTTCTTATTTGATCTTATTTTACCCATCGGCCAATGGCGGTGCGCCTTTTTCTCCCAGGGTTCCTTGAGGTTCAGAGGGAGGTAGATCCTCCTCATCAGATGACCCAGCACTGGAGGACTCCTCATCACTGTCAGCCAACACAGACAGCCTGGGTTTGGAACTACAACACACACACACACACAAAGTGAGATCCAGAGAGACTCAGAGTACTGTGTGTGATCTGGAGGGAACAGGGTGACAGTGTCTTACCCAACTAGTCGGGCCTCGGGGATTCGGTCGGCCTCTGCCCCGCTCTCCTTGCCCAGTTTACACAGGTTCATCTTAGTCTCCAGGGTCATCTGCAGGCAGCCTGCGTACACCACCTCCAACTCCAGCCACAAGCCTGGCAGAGGAGAGAGAGAGAGAGAGAGAGAGAGAGAGAGAGAGAGAGAGAGAGAGAAAGAGAGAGAGAGAGAGAGAGAGAGAAGCATGCATGTGAATCTACTTTTCAAGATAGTGTGTTATGTCAACCTCAGGAAAAATTGTATATGTTTCTATATTATATGATAAATGTATATAATCATAATTCAAGGATGTAGCTACTGGGATGTCTTTACGTGTGTCAGGGACCTTTTGTAATGGAAATGGTGACGGAATGTACTGTAATGTCAAGTGTGCTCTAGCCACAACCTGTGGGCCTTGTGTGTTTGGATAGGCTGCATTTGTCTCTGTGCATTTGAAGTAGTGGATTGATTTTGTGAGGACACACATACATACTCTTTACACTTCCTCCCACATGCGCTCTCTAAGGCACACATGAAAACATGGTATAGATACATAAGAAGGTATCCAGTCACACACACACCCTGCCTCACCTCGGTGATCCAGTGATGGCTTTGAAGTGCTGAGTACCTGGGGCATGCAGATGCCCATGTCCAAGTCAGCCAAGGTCAACTCATTCATGAAATACGGCAACTAAAGTAGGACAAACAGCATAGGGATGACAAAGCTCTGTTATTATGATGCGTTCCAGAGATTAAATTCAAGGTCATAGAAGTAACTCTGACAGTTGACTTTTTGAGCTGGCTATATGTTGATTGTGTGTTTGGTACAGCTGTTGTGACTGTGTGTGTGATGAGGGAAAAGGAGGGGGGATAAGATCAAGAGAAAATTGCAGTACATGCTGGCACAGCAGGGGAAAACTAGCAAAACATGACCTCCCTCATTGCCTCCTTCCTCCTCTTCTCTTCTCTCCTCCCACCTCCCTGTATCTTTCCTTCCTTTCCCCTCTCTCTATCTCCACCCCAAGTTCACCCTCTCTCATCTCTTATCCCTACCTACTTCCTTTCCCTCCTCCCCTCCTCTCTTGGTTCCTTCCTTCCTCTCTCCCACCTCTACCTACATGTGACTGGATCAGCATCTTTAAGCCTTTTTGCAAATTTAATTAGGTTTATGATTTTATTTTATATTTATTTCATTTGTTTTTATTTGTTTGTTTTCATGTTTGTTATTATTATTATTATTTGTGTGTTCGGTTGCTATATTTGATATCTGTGTCTTTCTGCTTTTTTGGCTTTACTGTTGGTGTTATCGATAAGCACCATGGGCCTGAGAATTACAGCTTCGGTTCTCCGTTTGTATGCACTGTACATGTGGAAGAATTGACAACAAAGCAGACTCGAGCTTGATTATGACAGTCACGAAAATATGTTCACACACAGCGATGTGTTCACCATGGGTTCAACAGTACAACTCTTACTGAATGTATAAGCCTGAATTGTCATCTTTTCATGAATCAAGAAGCTGATTCAAACAATCCATCCAACCACCCACCCACCCACCCACCCATCCTTCAATCCAGCCAGCCAGCCAGCCAGCCAGCCAGCCAGCCAGCCAGTCATCAATCTACATTTCCTATTCGTCTCCCAAAGACGCACCCTGATCTTGCTGAGTTTCTTCTGGATCTTGTGGGCCACCTGGTCAGCCCAGTACTTTTCCCTGAGGAAGTCCCAAAAGATGCGGCCCACCAGAGAGTTGACCCAGGCCGACTGGCCCTCAGCACAGCTGCCCCCAGCAGACGCCTCCTCACTGGGGATCTGAGGAGGAGAGGGGAGACAAACCCAGAGCAACCTGTGAGTGGTTCTACCCGCATCCACAAAACTGTCTACAGTAAGCACCACGTGCCTGTGGAAATGAAAACGATGCTCTACTAAAATTGCCTAAATAATTATGTGTCCCTACTCTCCTAACATCACAGCATATGTAGAAGAACTTAACGAAATAAATGTCTACATAATTCAAGGCATGAAACACATGAGCAGCTATACGCCATGTCGTTGTCTTTAAGACCATAAGCTGAGAACACAGGCAGTCCAACACAGCACATGTCAAGGACAAGATTAACACAGTTGGGTAGTTGGGTACACTTCCTACCCTGACTGTTGCACTATTAATAGCCTCGCCAGGTGATATTTGATATTTCACACATCTTAACATTTTAGCATTTGGTCCCATCAGCGTGCTATGATTTATTTAGCTGACTAAGGCAGGCCAGTGCCTGCTGTAGCCTGTAGCTGAGTTGATTTAGTCAATTTAATCAATGTCAGATTTGATGAGAAATAATATGAAAAGAACAGGTTAAATGAAGAAAAACACAAAGTTGCTGATTCACTGATTCACTGAAAAGTGTTGTGCTGGTGGAATCTGTAGAAATGTTGAGGTAATGCGATCTGGGACATTTCTTGTTCCATCAGCTATCAACAGTCAGATCCTACAGAATTACTGAGGGTACGTGACTCGACAAAAACTGAGAGGTAAAATGATATTTAGATATGAGTGTTTACGTATTTAACGATAATAATCCCTGACTCTTACTCTCTTGAGGACTGCAGGGCTACCGTGGTCACTGTGGCAGGGGCTGCGAGTTGGACTGCTACTCTCTGAGCCAACGAGACTTGTCATGTAGGAGTGGTAGTCCAACAGGACCCTCTCTTTAATGCCCCCTGCCAGGTCCCGTAGGCCTGTTGGATGGACCAGGTCCTCTGTGCTCCCAGAGACAGAACCTTTAGTGCTCATAGCTTCTGGAGAGGGGGGAAGCAAAAAGAGGAAGAGAGAGAGAGATGAGAAGGGAATAGAGAGAAGGACGGTGGTAGAGATTATATGGCAACGCTGGACGAGTGAATCTTTTTCTTACCAGACTTGGAGCCTTCTCTGCTCGGGCAAGTTTTGAACTCAGGCCTGGAGGCAGACAGGAAGTGCTGGAACCACTCCTCTTTCTCTCTGCCTGTCCGGCCAAACAGGTAAAGGGTGACAGGCACATCAGAGAGCGCGTCTGGGAGTGTCTGTTTGTCGGTCTGCTCCTCCTCCTCCTGTCCCTCATCCAGGCTCTCTTCCTCCACTTCTCCATCTGCCAGAATAATGCAGATGGGGTATTTCTTGTTCCACACTCTTTTTCGCGCAAGAACAGGGGGCAGTAGAGAGACCTGATCAAAAAAGGGACAGTAAAAATACATTTATTTGCAAAGTTTTAAATGTCATCAAATCATTCATTCATGAATGTTGGCCTCTGTGACATTGCTTGTATAAAAGGCCATACATGTCACAGAGGCCAACATCCATTCAAATATATTTGTATAGCCCTTTATACAAGCAATGGCACAAAGGGCTTCACACATGCCCATAGAACTGGCCCATAACCAACCTAAACCCTCAAGGAAGACAAGGGAAAACTCCCTGAAAAACTCACTTGAGGGGGAAAAAATGGAAGAAACCGTGGGAGGTCATTTAAATAAAAATGTGTATCGTTTGTTTCCTTATATCTACTTCCCTCTCTACAGGTACCTCTCAGCCTGGCTTCCACAGATAAAAGGGAAAGCAGATTTTTCTATGTTGTTCGTATTTTTAGTACATCTATTTTTAACTAGTCTCCACCATGGTGACAAAGACATGACACAATGTGAATTGTGCTCGTTCAGAGGTCAGGTGACTTTCTCCCGCGCTCTCTCTTCTGTCTCTCTCTTTTTCCATCAAGAGGGCACGTTCACTTGACCCTTGGCAAAAAAGCCTTGCTTGTGCAGATGGGAGGGAAGGTTAAATGTAGGTGTGTGCACGCCGCGTCTGAGTGCGTGTCATTTTCTGTGTGTCGTCTGCGTTCGCTTGTGCTGACCTTGCAGTCCGTCAGCTGGTAGGTGCGCGAGCGTACGAACACGGCCTCGTGGGACTGTTCCTCGAAGGTCGCCTGCCGGGGTATGTTGTTCCGGGGGTACGCCAGGTGCAGCCTGCTGCCGTCCAGGGTGACGAACACCGAGTGAGTGAGTGAAGGGTGGTAGGTCTCCGGGTCGTAGGCATGTATCTCGTTCATCCAGCCCTTTGTGAAGACGCACAGTACAATCATCAGGCTAGAGTTATGGCTTTAGGGTTTCAAGCAAGCCAAACATAGAGGTTGGTTGTCCATCGCATTAGAAAACACAGGAAGACGTCACAGAAACCCCAGCTGTGGTGAAGCAGCCCAGGTGGATTTTAGGTCGACGCTACTGAAGCGTGGGATATACTCTGCAATCTCCTAGAGATAGAGCAGAATACATCTGTCTGTGCTTGTTTGTTTGCATGTCGCTCCACTGCTGAGCTCACCTTGTGTGAACTCTCTTGCACTGGGGCTGAGGGAGTTTTGGAGAGCTTTTGGGATCTGCTTTAACTAAGACTTTACTTGGACAGTGCCCTGGACAGTATCTGCAGATTCAATGTAGGAGTTATTAGGAAAACAGCATCTATGCTGATATACCCTCGCTGGTTATGGTCAAACTGAGGGTTACTTGTTAGTCATTCAACATATGCTACTTTTTTGGCATCCATTCTCTCGATCATTGAAATCAATGTCACTCATTTTCAGGAAGACTTTCATCGTAAATGTATTTTGGTGACTGAGCGGTTGTAAAGTATATGCAAACGAATCATTTAACAATTTCGTACACGTCACTTATCTGATTAACGTGTCACTAAGTGTCAACGTAACAGTTCATGCAGCACTATGTCGCCTCCCCTTTTCTCTCACCTTCACTGGGTCTTTATCCAGCACATTACATGGAGCCAAATCAGTATTACTGTAGGTAAATAAGCCTCAAGCTATCTACATCAGATCTTTCTGCCTCTTTGTGATGTATTTTGGGAGATAGAACTCTGGGTTAGGGCTTAGGAGGCCATGCTGTCGCATGCATCCACCTCACTGGAAACATTCGTTCACCTACTAGGCCAGGGAGGAACACAAATATTCTAGATTTGAACCCAGTTGATTAAGCTCTTGGGCTATGTGAGTCAAATGTTGATGCTAACCAAAGTACGTATCAGATATCATTGCATTTTTGCCTTTTTCTTATACATGTTAGAGCTCGTATTTCAGCGAGTAAATCACTTTGAGGACAGAAAGAAAAAGCTAGACACACAGGGTGAAGGAATCACTGAGAAGGAACAAAAAGCAAAGGAGAGAGAGAGGGAGGGAGGGAGAGAGAGAGAGAGAGAGAGAGAGAGACAGAGTCTCTTTAAGCTCTTCAGTCTTAACTAATCAGCACCTGGCCTGATTCGTGCTTGGCTAGACTGAAACAAAGGTTTCTTTCCAGTACACTGTACACTGTAGCTGTTATGTAGGCCAGGACAAGACCTGTCCTTGACATTGCCTCTAACTCGCAACCTTACACCAAGATAGATCAACATCTGAGAATAATTGGCTTTGCTTTAAGTCTGTCTATCAGCTTGTACCAAAACATTATGAATTGTATGTGTGTGTTTTAAATGTGTGCGTTCTGATATGCAAATCTATGTAAGCTATCTAAGAATTTGCGCCTGAGCTAATGTGTTTGTATCTGAGTGCCCACTCCTTTACTCACCTCCAGGACCTCAGTGTCCCTGTTTGCCCCAGATAGGGGCGTGGAGGGCAGGTTGTGATGTTCACGAGCCCGGGTCTCTGCTTGGCTCCTGGGGGACCACGCTGTTTGTCGAGGGGTCAGCACCAGCACTACCAAGAGCCCCAGCATGAAGCCACAGGCCAGCCCAAGAGACAGTCCTGTGATGTAGGACGGCAAGGGCAGCACAAAGAAGCCGTAAACCAGCAGACCCACCAGGAAGAGCCAGCCCCGGGGCACAGAAGCCCCTGGAACCCTGACCGGATGGGAGCTCCCGTGGACGTCGGCCTCCTCAGATCCCCCCTGAACCTCCACCACCTCAATCACATCCCCATAGGTGCAGATCTCAAAGTGGCTGTCCCTGCTTGGCGTACGTGTGTGTCCTCGGCGAGGGGTTTCTGGGGAAAGAGCTGCTGTTTTGGGTGTCCTCAGGGGTGTTTCACACACGCTCCTCACCTCTTTCTCTGTCCTCTTCCGGCACCTGGGACCTTGGGTGTGTAGACTACCGTCCTCACTGTTCAAGGGAGATCCACTCCCACTCCCACCTCCAGCAGAGGCCAGGTGGCTCGGCGAGTCCCCTACCCCAGCACCCCTTCTCAATTTGGGACTCCCTGAGCTCTCCTCTCCCATGATTTTATTCAGCATGCTGAAAGGGTCCTGCATGGCCTCTGAGAATTTCCGACGCGTGTCCTCGAACTCAGCAATCAGGGAGCTCCCTCGAGGCTCTGTCGGTGAGAAGTCAACCCAGGTATCCTCCTTAGTGGGTGTCCCTGCTCCAGAAGTGGCCTCCAGAAGCTTGGGGTGAGTTAGCTGTTTCCAGGGGTGCATATGGAGCTTGGAGTCTGACTTGGAGAGGTTGACCTCAGGCTCGCCGTGGCGGGAGATCTCGGTCGAGAGGGACTTGACCAAGCTGAGAAGAGGTTTGGGTCTGAGGGAGCCGGGCTCTTTGGGCTCCAATTCTGTTGACGAGGATTTCACCAAGCTAGTGCCGGAGAAGAGCCTGGCTGAGCATGTTGACAGGTCTCCCAGAGAGCCTGGGGAAGAGGGGGAAAGGGGAACATGGAAGGTCTTAGAGTGGCGCCGCTGGCCCAGGTCCAGACCCAACTCAAATCCAAGGCTCGAGTCCAGCCTAGACCCAGATTTGTCTTTGGAGAAGGCCACCATTGGGCCCTCGTCCTGTCGGTTCAGGCTAAAAATCAGTTCGCTCTCCTCCATCTTGTAGCATTAAGTGCCTCCCTATTCAGGTTAAGGACACATATCCACCAAAAGACAGCTACAGATCATTGGATAAGGTTTCTAGCCGGTACACCTAAAGAAAAAGGCAGAGAAACACAACATCGTCAAATACATTTTCTTTAATCAACAGCCAATAGTAAAGCTTATTGAAGCTGAGAGTCTAGCTGCTGATCTTCATTACATCTGGCATCTTCACAAAATAGGCCGATAACAGTGAGACGGCTTCAGGGTACAGACGCTGCTGGCGGAGATCTTCAGCTCTGCCCTGCAGGATTGTCCATTGTATCCTGCTGACAAACACACTGCGCTCACACAGCATGCAAGTCATCGCCAGCCTGTCAACACTGGGGCTGACTCATGTTTACAACCTCAATCTGCTCTCCTCAGCTCTCCTTCTTCTATTTCCTATTAAATCTCTTTCACCATACATTACATAACTTCCTCTCACCCCCCCCCTTTCTTTCCCTTTATTCCCACTACCTCTCTCTTACCTGATTTCTTTCCCCCCTCATATCTTTCACTATCTCCTCTACTCCACCAGGGCCATGTCTTTCCATGTCTCTTCTCTTACCAAACCCATCCTCTCCTCACAATTCTCTGTCTGTCCTGTGGAGACCAGTGCTGGAAGGTGGTAGACGGGACCTGGGTGGTCCTTGCTCTCCTCTGAAATAATCTGAGAAGTAGGCCAGTACACAAGGCCAGTACCCAAGGCCAGCACTCAAAGTTTTAATCCTGGAGTCAATCCCAATCGGACACCCCTAATCTCAAATTAGCAGACAAGATTACAGGGTTACAGAGGAGCTGTTCATAGAGCTTCAGGTAACTGTTTAAAATAATGGTCTGGAACCTTCTGTGGCATCAATGAATGCCTAGGAGAGGTGCTGTAAAATACATTGGAAAAAGTATTTTAAGTGTATTTTTGCTTTGAGGAAAATGAATCATAATCCTGCGGCTAGTAGATGTTCCGTTTATGTTTTCCTCTGTTCACTTCCTGGACAACGTTCTGGACAATCTGCTGAACTAGACTGTGAGTGTATATACCTTCCTAGTGGAAAAAGGAAAAGTTCTTTCTTTGTGGAGATTCTAAGACAATATGTGATAGGATATTAAGAAACACCGTTGAGCAGTACATTTTTTTCCAGGGGTGGCGTTGAACATTAGCAGAGGTTTGATGGTGGAGAACACCGTATCTCTTCTGTAATTAGACTGGACGTCCAACAGGTAACACGAAATGAGAATCTCAAAATCTTAACTCAGTTACATATAGGCACAAATACACATGCGTTTCTGCTTCTACACACACATGAGCAAAAACACAACACACACTCTCATTATCCCATTTACAATATGAAGGTTTTTATGGAGCATCATTGACTCGACTTGCGATACTGGCACAAAACAGAAAAACAAATTGACAGAAAGAGGGCAAGTATCTCAAACGTCACATTCCCATTGCTATCTAAATCTCCCTCTCACACACACACCACATACTTTGCATAGCCAAATTACAAGTAGAACAAAAACATTGTTTTGGTTGTTTTTGCCAAAACAGTCGAGTGCTGAAGCCTCTTTTCTCCAAACGATTCCATCATAAGCACTGTGCAAACGGCTTGTCCTTTGGGGAAGCAAGCCTTGCTGAGTCCATCCAAAGTCTGGCAGATCGTTGCCAATTCTGTAGCAAGCGACAGAAACATGGCAGAGAGCGCCATGACTAGACACTCCCAGACTAAAAGCTGATTCCCTGTAATCTCCATTCTTTCAAAAGGCTTTGTGACCCAGTTTTCATTGGGTTACACAGTTGAAACACACTCACACAGACATATAGACACACAAACCGGTTGCGAAACAGATTGAAAGTTGATTGACTGACCTGTGGTGAGTCATAAAAGGAGAAAGTTCAGCCTCCTTCAACTGACAAATTATTCTCATACAAAGATGCGCAGGCCTCTCATAATCTACTAAAAGCGACAAATCATTTATATTTATATCCGTATGGAGGTCATGTCAGGAGCTATGCCACTCTTTATCTTTGGGACATTGAAAGGCCTGATACACACACACACACACGCACACGCACACACACACACACACACACACACTCAGACACACAAAGTAGAGTGAACCAGGGGCATAGCAAGGGGATATGTCTTGCATTGCTACAATGTAGCCATTGTTAAGATGTATACATACATAATTGTTGTCCCTTTTTGTCATTTTAAGATGGGACACCCCCAAAATAAAATTCCTGATAGAGCCTGCAGTAGCTAACATATTAGCAAGCCAGAAGTGAGAGCTCAGTCTAAACCCCCTGCTGCTTCCTCCTCCAGCCTAATCTATTACCCTCGTCCCTACATTAGCCTGATCAATTTCCCCTTCACAGTTCAACTGAGATCAGCCCTCCGTGCTGACCTGGCTGGAGAAACATCTCAGTCAGCAGTGATTTGGCGGGGTTTCAGACTTGCTCCAGACTGGTTTTACACCAGAGGCAGACAGGTAGCTGGGAGAGTGGGACTGGTACTGATGCTTTAGATGGCTGCATGAGCAGCTCCTGACTCGAGATGAATTTGAAGCACGAATCCAATTTGCGTATGTTTATATTGTATGTTTGGATGGGTTTGAAAGGTGTGTGAAGGTGTGTTTTAATCCCTCACTTCGAAGATGGCTTTGTCAGGCAAATTAGGTACATGAAAACAGATCTCGTCTGTTGCAAGAGGAAGTACATAAAAGGTCAGCCATGTTGACAAACTCGTCAGGGTGCAGGGGACACTTGCTTTGTTAGAAACAATGGTATTAAGGCCAATTAGGCCAATTAGATTGAATCTTCTAAGACCCAACATATGTATCCATGCGCAAACAACCTGCTATACGAACAACCTTTTCCAATTGGGAGAAACCACTTTGAATGAAAACCACATTCTAATCCTGATTCAGGATTATTCCTTTTCATTTTTATTTTGACGATAATAATGCAAGTCTCAGGATGTAAACCACAGTAATGCTCTTAGCGACTGCAGTCCTAAATTGGGTAGCCAGGGAAAAGCAACAACAGAGGGTCAGCAGTGGATTCCAGGTGAACATGAAGAGAGGGAGACTGATTTTAACGGACTTAGTGATACCAGAAGTCTAAAGCTGGTCATTGGTATTAAATTGGGCCTCTCAGCACACCTGAAAGAGCAACGTATCTTGCCAATTCCTTACAGCCTACCAGATTTCTGTCGTTTACATGTAGTTTGCTGTAGCGTGTCCTTGTAGGATTATTTGGATACGTTTGGACAGGTCTGTCACCACCATCAGGACTGAGGCAGAAATGCAATGTGTGGTTAGATTTCGCCAATCCACTATGTATCCCTCCACATTTTATGGATTAATTTCTTGCACTTTGTCGCCTAAAAGTATACTGCTTGACCTGCATGACATCCACACGCGCGCGGATACCTGTTCTGTCTGTTCTCTCTCCACTGTCCCAGTATGACCCACAGTTTAGCTAAGTACAACACAGTATTTCGATAGCCGCTGAGATCAGAGGGTTGTAGATTAACCGGGCGATGTCTAATTGACGGACCTTCTCGAGATCAGACGAATAATCTGATGGGATTATCCTCGAGAATAATACATCCGCCATAGGTGGGTGATTGATCGGAAGATTAGGCTCGTGCATTCTAATTGAAATTGATGCGGCTTTATCATAGTACAGCCATGCTCGTCAATGCTTTGACTATTTATTATGCACCACAGCTATTTAGTTAGTATTTGATATCTCCAAATCTGTGCTAAAAGAGACATAGGCCTGCCTTTTCAAAAGGATTGATAACCTCCCTTCATTTCCATGCTAAAACCATGTGAAAGAGTTCCTCTTAGTTATTTTAAGACCGCCAGGCTAGAGTAGGAAACTCACCTTGAATTGCATGAGTTGGTCGAAGGAAGAACAAAATGTAATTCTTCAAGTTGACTGACAAGTCTGTCAAAAGAAGTACAATCGCAGGCGTCGAGGTCGAAAGTCTGTCGCGGCGACAGTAATGCACTGCGGAAAGTGCTGCACTCTGAATGTTGCACATCGATGCGCCACATATTTTACCAAGCGCAAGGCTACATAAATCGTAATTTAACTTTTCTTGCGTTGAATGAGCGGTTCATCGTGTTTTACCTCAACGACTTGCAAGCTACATCGTATTTAGCAGCGTCTGGTCTCTCATTCATAGACTTTCGGGGATACAAACGAATCCTCTTCATCACACCACTGCGTTGACACCGAAGACATATGAAGCCGTACTAGCCTTCTCTGATTCTCCTTCCCCTTAAAGAAGTGCCAAATGACTGCTGAATAATCAGATTATAAGAGTCCTGGCTGCAGAGCGAAAACTCTAATCCAGATTAACCGAGTTGACAGAACCACGTCTGTTGTTGATGCGCCAATTCAAAACACACGGAAGGTACTTAAATCTTTCTCGTATTTGCCCTTGCCTTAAAACTGATGCTTATAGTCATATAACCACTTTTTCATCAGACACGTCAGGTTGTACATTACTCTCAGCAGCACCATTGCCACTGCAGTGAATTCCTGTACGCATAGTTATGCAATAGATAGGCAGGTCATGATAAAATCACACGAAAACATTTAAACTGCAATGCAGTTTATGAGTTTATGATCATGTCTTGTAGTGTTTAAATATCAAGCATGTCAATTTGAAATAAATTGTAGTTAAACGTTCCTGGAGAGGCATAAATACAGCCAAACGCGTATAAGGACAAAAATAAGTAGGCGCATGGATCGGTCAATCTCTCATTATGGATAGTTAAACCGGCGTTCATATGCCTCTTGATGAAGCTTGACACGTATCAAGAGTCTGACTGGGAATGGACAGCCTGCCAGGTCGTCACAGAGGGGGTCAAAAAGGCCAGTCCAAACAACAGCACAAACACATTAAACTGATCTTCAGCTGGTAGGTTCAATTATCTTGGATCAAACAGGATATATACACAGTTGGCATTTTGTTCTAGAATTAGGTTGAATGTGAATTGGTATTTCATAATTACTCTCGAGCATTTACCTTTCTGTGGACCTCCAATTTAGTATCGATACTTCAATATCCCAGACAGTTTTCGACAGTCAGGCAACCATTGACATGAGGAGGGAGATGGGTAACAGCTGTTGTTTTGGCCATAACCAAAATATGCATTTGGTCACCATTGTTTGCATGTTTTTCTTGGCAGGAAAATATAGTAGTTCCCCTTGTATTTGTAGTCAAAAAACTGAACTTCATGTTTTCGGGATATGTTCCCTACTGAAGGGAAACAATGAAAGGCAACAAATAACTTTGCCTTCAAAATGTTACATTGTATGAAAAGCCCCATGTCAGTTTACACATTGCAAAACATGGTCAAAATGTCCATCAGAATTTCTTATAATGAAAGCGCTCCGGGGCAGCAATTATATTTGTAGCTATTTATCAGTGCAGACACATCTGTGAGGCTGCACAGTTGCAAGGCTCTGTCTCTGTCTGTCTTCGCTGTCTGTCGTCTTATGTCGCTGTCTGTTCGTCTGTCTTATGTCTGTCCCTGTCTAGTCGTGTGTGTGGTCTGTTTCTGTACTGTCTGTCTGTCTCTCCTCTCTCTCTCAGATCACTCTCCTCTCTCTCATCTTCCCACTCTCATCCTCACTCTCTCGTCCCCTCTCTCTACTCATCTCTCACTCTCTCAAATCTCTCGGCTCTTCTTATTCAATTGCTGTGTCAGTGTCATATATTTTGCAATTTGCTATTTAATTTTGTGGATAAACCTAAATTTGTCTTAACAACCGTTTTAGAAATGTGCTTTGTCATTATGATGACTTTCTAATATACACACGGTAAGACTGTGGGTCAGCTATTTTTGTAAGAAATTCCAGAACTCCATTTAATCTTGAAGATTGATTAAAAACTGCATAGCTCTCTAACAATGACCATTTTAAGATTGTGTTCAGAACATATGAGGAGATTAAACCATAAATATATAAATACTGTTATTGAGACTATCTCTCTGTAGAACTATTCAAAGGGATTTATTGTCATGTAAACAATAGCGTAGGTGCCACACAGGGTTTTTTGTGTGTGTGAAAATTAAAGTCTGCTACTGTGTGGGATAAAGAGGAGGGAATTAAGTGGATGGCTTCAGGCTTTTATGATTTTCCAACTAATAGAACCCCTTTTAATTCTACACTCCACTCTTAACCATTTGTGTACATTTCGAAAGTGTACATGAGTATGTTTCAAAAATCTCTTTAAATGTAATCTCTTCATAATAATAACTACATGCAGAAAATACACAGAAATGTATGTGTATATAGCTTTGTCAGGTTATTTAAGTCTATCAGAGAAATAAAGTTGTGTAAGTATTACCACCTTGTGGTGTAATGTAGGAACACAAGTGGTGACTGAACTTCTACAGTGAAGTGTTATGTGATGGCCAGAATATTGGCTGCGCGTTCTGCGAATAAGTAGTGCTACCTGAAGTTCAGCTGTTCTCAACCGTCGGCTAGGTGGTCCCTTCTAAAACTTCAGAACAGGCTACCAGGTAGTTTCCAAGTGACGGGATGTCTTTCTGTTCTTTTTTTGGTGGAGAGGTCTTTAAAGACCACTTTAAACCAGGTCAGTGCCTAAAACCTACTTAAGCTTGTAGCTAGGCTAGTAGCTATCGCTAGCATTGCAATGTTGTAATCGCTGTCTACTCCTGTACTACAGTACAGTAATGTTGGAGGCCAAGCCATAGCTAGCTGATTATTTGGGGAAAGACTTTCTTTAAGTGATGTACAATAATGATCATATATATCCATACACCTGTTAGAAAGTTTCGATTAGAGGGTGTGCGAAACTTTGCGTAGTCGAATAAAATGTTGCACTCTTGCACAACCATCATTGCTGTAGCCACTGTAACGTTAGCTATCTCCTGTACTGTTTAACAGGCATTGCGAGTACTAAAACATTGACTAGATTTAATCATTACTTATGTAACTGTTACAAAATCGCACGTAAAAGGAAACTTGGATGTAGACAAATACACCACTGAATATACTCATAAATACAATTAAATATACGTAAAAATGACAGTCAATACATTGCAGTTATACATCTGTCATCTGTAGCCTACTCGTGACGAATCGTCCGAATACCGTGGATTAAAAAGAGCGTGTTTCTACCACGCAAACAGCCTCTTGCTCTCTGACCTCTTCTCGACCCCATCTCTCCCGGGCCAGGTGTGTATGCGTGTGCCAAGTGTGGCCACCTGCTCTTTTCCAGCAGGTCTAAGTACGAACACTCGTCCCCTTGGCCAGCCTTCACAGAAACCGTTCAAGAAGACAGCGTGTCTAAGCATGAGGAGAGACCTGGCACGTATAAGGTAGGCTCACGCGGATGATACCATCGACATATACCAGGGAGTATTACTTAAATTAAATATATTACAACTCTTAACTGTTTCAGGTGCGTTGTGGGAAGTGTGGTAATGGACTAGGCCATGAGTTTATGAATGATGGCCCAGCCAAAGGACTCTCTCGCTTTTGAATATTCAGCAGCTCCCTGACGTTCATCCCTAAAGGTGCGTTGTAATGGAGTTATATGTGAAGTTCCGTTTTTAACAGTGCTATGTAAAAATGCCTTTATCTCTCTCTCTTTCACCCCCCCTCCCCAACCCCTTCCCCTCTCCCTGTCTCAGATAAGGTGGATGGACAGTAAGGGGGGCAGGTGTGTCAGGTGCAGGTAGAAATGACGTAGTGTGTGGAGAGCGTCTGGACAGCTACATGTGGGGACAAAGGATGACGTGTCCTGATCTAAAGCCCAAACTGGGACCATCAGGACACAGATGGACAGTGACCTCACAAGACAGCAAATACAGCGGACAACTCAGTCATATCAAATAAACACAAGGCCAATTATATGCACATGAATCACTTTGATACGCACAAAGTTCTGACTAGGCCTCAGTTTGCTTGATATACAATCATGCTTTCATCTTCTAGCTGGATATCTCATGGGGTCCTCTCAGGCGATCCTTACTGTTATTTGTGTCACAAAATGTCAATGAATATAATGGAACTTCTATTAAAAACAGTAATGATAAGATAGCTTTATCAACCACCTCAGCAGCAATTCTATGAAAGTCATTATAAATGTATATTTTCTTTTGGTCTTAATAAAATAATATTTCTAAAAAAAAACTGCAGAAAGATTTGCATTATGTCTGGAAAAAAAGATGACTGACTTGTGTCTCTGAATCTTTCACTGATATCAAATGTCAGTGTATTTACGGTATATATAAAAGAAATCTCACTATCTTAGATCCGAACTATTTTTTTCTCCATGCGGTCCATGCATTATGTATTTATTCATAAATCGCAGTCTACTGCCACCTAGTGGTACTTTCATGACAGTAATACGAAACCACAACGGTATTAGCCACTTGATCCAACCACAACAGTTCCATGTTTAGAAGGGCAGGCTTCTAACAGCGAAGGAAGGGCTGACACTTACAAGATTGAACATTTTCTGATATAGCTCATATTTACAGTGTATAACCTCCATGGAGGAAATGGCCTACTGTTCTTTCTCTGGAGGAGAGATTTACAAAGACCACTTTCAGCCTGGTGAGTTGCAGGAGAACACGACCTGTCTGTAAACAGCACGTGGTATCACACGTAATGCTCGATCCTGTATGTCAACCAAGCAATGTAGCAACTGCTGTAATGCTTCCTTCTCCGCTCAGGTATATATGTGTGTTCAGATTGTGGATACGAACTGTTCTCAAGTAGGTCCAAGTTTGAGCACTCCTCTCCTTGGCCAGCTTTCTCTGAAACCATCCATGAAGACAGTGTGGCCAGATATCCAGAGGCTTGGGGCCCTATAAAGGTGCTTTCTGACTCACAGTAGGCATGTGCGGCTCTATGCCGCTGTCAACACTTGGATGACGGCTGGCAAAGCGTCACAGTATAACTGGTGATGACGTTCTGCGGTCACCCGTTGGTGGAGGCATGTCACCTGGATGTGGTTTCTTTAGGTTTGCTGTGGGAAATGCGGGAACGGACTCGGTCATGAGTTCCTTCACGATGGACCAAAGGAGGGACTGTCACGCTTCTGAGTATTCAGCAGCTCGCTGACGTTCGTCCCTAAAGGGTATGAGTGTAGTCTTCAGTCAGGAGTCGCCTGTTGAAGACACGTATGCGAGTAAAAGACAGGAATAAAGTATTTTCTATGGTTTTAACCCCCCTTCTCCCTCCCCCCCTCTTTCTCTGTCTCTGTCTCTCTCTCTCTCCCCCCCCCTCTGTCTGTCTCTCTGTCTCTGTCTCTCTCCCCCCCTCCCTGTCTCAGATAAGGTGGATGGACAGTAAGGGGGGCAGGTGTGTCAGGTGCAGGTAGAAATGACGTAGTGTGTGGAGAGCGTCTGGACAGCTACATGTGGGGACAAAGGATGACATGTCCTGATCTAAAGCCCAAACTGGGACCATCAGGACACCGATGGACAGTGACCTCACAAGACAGCAAATACAGCGGACGACTCAGTCATATCAAATAAACATAAAGCTATTTTCATGCACATGAATCACTTTGATACGCACAAAGTTCTGACTAGGCCTCAGTTCTAGCTGGATATCTCATGGGATCCTCTCAGGGGATCCTTACTGTTGTTTGTGTCACAAAAGAACAGCAAATACAGAGGACCACATAAAACAACTTAATGCCAAACGTTCAACGTGAGAGTCTGTTAATGACCCATTACAGGAATCTTTGCTGGATATGGTGAATTTTTATCTCTTACATAATGGACACAATAAAGTTATTGTTTAATTGACTGTCCATGTCGCGTACCAATTTCTTCCAATGCCCTACATTTATTGGTTCTGAACCGAAAGTTCACTGTCTAGAAATAACGGCCATTCTGCAGTCTATACAGTTTTTTTATGCAGGTTAAAATTGTTTAGGACAAGACGGACCTGAACGTCAATTTGAAGGTACACTAGATGGCGCTAGATTAGAAAAGACGGGCTGCTCCATGACAAAATTTCGAAAAAAAGTATCAAATAAGACCTAATTAATGACAGGGTTACAAGCTCACAGTGTAATTATTTGATGACCGATTAAGGCGCCTCTGGCCACAACAGATGTAATATGCATGTTTATTTGCTAGAAGACCAACATCCTAACCGCACTATTTAGGCTGGAGGGCAAAACCATGTATCGGCGAGTCTTTTACACCACTTCTACTCACGGTCAAAGCGAAATCCCAAACAAAGATAGGTTCAAGGGCCCCACTGGTGCTTAAGTCTGTCTGAAGAGCAGGTGCGTCTCCGCTCCTTTCAAAGGGTGGTGGATCATAGGTATGGAGTTCAAAGGTGCATTGTCAAGTGCGGGATTATGGCAGGGAATGCAACCGCAAGTTTTCGCATAGTTCTGAACTGTGGGTTTAGTACATAGTTTTATCGAAAAAACCTGTGCTCTCTGGTCTTTTCAAATCCTCCATATATTTCACAGCCACACAATATATCACCAAGAATCATACCAGGTATCTGACCAAAAAATGCAGACTTTTCATAATGAGTATAAGCCAATGTGCAATCAGCATTTCTAAACACATTGGATTAAGTCTACAAATCCTGAGGTAAAAAATGAAATGGGCAGTGACTTAAAGCGTGTCTAATCTCTTTGGATAGTTAATTGATGAGACATGTTTTCCTTTCTCTGCTCGAAGTCTGGAGACCCCTGTTGTCGACCTTACCTCCTGCCTCATTAATTGGCAGAGTAATCCTTTCCTTATGTCTCCTCCCGTTCCTGGCTGCTCACATGCCTGTGTACTGCCTTCTCCCTGTGCACCTGCATGTTCCACACACTGCCGACAGACACAGCTGGCTTCAGGGAGATGAAAGGTTATGGTGGTTGGGGAGGATAATGCAAAGGAGAACAAGGTAAAAGACAGAGATAAGGAAAGGATGACTGATGTAGAATCGCAGACAGAGGAACACAATCTAGTCTGTTGACGACACACAATCCTGTGTCAGTGTGTCATGGAATGGTACCTGTTTAAAACCTGCAGGACCATGGCGCCGCTAATCAGCTGCATGCCCAGAGGAAGTGAGCAGGAAGTCGAGAAACCGGAACCGCTCTTCAATAACTGAGACAAACTTAATTGCCAACCTTTGATTTCTTCTGTATGCCCTCCAAGGGCTTATCCCACACAAGTGAGTGGACACCCTGTTGGATTACATTAGTACTACTATCTTATTCAAACACAACACCATGATCACATGTCCATGCCTTTGACTCCTTTCAAGTCACGTCTTGCTGTAACGAAACTGGTCACTTCACATTCACGCATCAACATTGTCTTAAAATTGGAGACACACAACACTGTATGTATTCGGAAAATACACACACAGGTATACCCCTCAGCCTTTTTCGTCATCTTGACAGGATGCTCTTTCTGGAAGACGTTCGTCATCTGCTACTCCACAGAAGCACTAATTGTGGTTTATATCCCGTTTACGCGCTGTGTGTGCAATCACATTAACAGGAAACAAAGCTGCCCTATCTGTGTTAAAAGAATAATAAACAAAGCTGATTTCATCAGGGGGTATCATGTCCAATGCAACACGCATGCTACTGCCCACCACCTGACACACAGCGCTGCAATGTAGATGGGGGCTACAGGAGGGTCTGTCTGGCAGGACTGCCAGCCATATGTTTTAGTGGGTGCAATCATGTACTGTACGCTTCCTCCTGGCCAGACCAAACATCTGTCTCCAACTTAGTGATGAAGAACAGTGTAAACATGGTTACATACATGCCATGAGCATAGGACTTCATCTCCGGATCAAAGGAACGTTCCGGAACTGTGGTAACTCCTGCTTGGTTCTTGTTCTGTTCTGGTCTTGGCACGTTTCAGCGGATGCCGGCTAGGTATGAGCTACTGTTGTGAGGAGTGATGTCGAACCTCCTGAACGTGAAGATCCTGAGGAGCTGTGTTTCTCATTTCGTTGACTTGAATTTGCATTCCTGCATCTGCGCCGTTCTGAAGTTCAAAGACTTGAATTGTATATTTGATTGAACTCGATTTGCAAACATAACGTCCCATTTCAGCTCTCATCAGTGCTTCTGGGGATGGGGACTGTTAGAGGTGGGAATCTGAGAGCATCGCTGAGATGTCACAACCTAAAGACTTTCCAATGTACAACTGTGCACCCGATTTCATTGTTGTGGACCTCAAGGAGGAGATAAGCATGAGATGAGAATCAAGAGAAGAAGAAGAAATACGAAGACGTCTTGTTTACCTTGCACTACTTGTTCCATTCAATGTCCATAATGATGCATTTGCTTTGCAGTAGAAAACACGGCCATGGTATGTAAAATAAGATAAAAGAGAAGTTGAAGCTAAATCAAGTGTTGGACGTTCGTGTTTGTTTGTGTTTTGTGAATCTTAACTGTCCCCAAGAGATGGCTCTTCAAGTATATATTTTACTATGTGTGATGGATCCTGAAGTTTCGAGATTAGAGTTCTTGGAAAAGTCAAACTGGCATCAATGATCAAATGAAACCTTAGAGAGAATAACATTGAGGGAAAGGAAGCATTGATCAAACGCACATTTTCCCCCAAGATGGAAATGTGTGCAAGGTTTGAATTTCCTGTCAAATGATACATGAGGTCAGTTCAAAGAATTTAAAAAGTAAGACGCTGGAAAAAGCAATAATCATGTCATCACGTGTCAAAATGTCAGAGTGCAGTTGCATTAATACATCATCCGCCATCATGAAAACATCTCCGAAGCAGACATATAAACGGAACTATATTGGGAATAACAGAATAACTACCTCAGTCTTTCCTAGGGGATGGTGCCACATGGACATCCAAACCCCCCGTCCCCCGTCCCCACTATGTGCCTCACCCCTCTGCAATTTGCGGCAGTTCATCCTCTCTCATTTTAGGTTAGGACTTCCCGCCATCCGCCACATACAAGACCATTGGATTGGATTTGTGCGTCAACTTCCGTGCAGGACTGAGACAGACGTTGGCTACACCCCCCCCCCCCCCCCCCCCCCCCCCGCGCGCCCCCACCATGTCATTTTGCACCAATCCATCTGCTCGCATGTCTGTGTGGCGTTTCTGAATCCACATGTGTGTCTCCTGTCTCCAGGGGGGACCCAAGGGCCCCCCACAGCCCCCACATGGGTGGTCTTAATGGCTTCAATGGCCCCTTGGGTAGCTCTGATTGCTAACTTCTGTGGAGGGTGCAGGGTTGTCTTGGCCTGATTTGGCGGTGTTTCGTCTTCTGAACGAGTATAATCCTGACTGACCCATTATTTAGACCTTACCCTGCACGTGAAAGGGATATGGAGTCTGTGCGATCGTGTGTGTTGATGTGTGTGTTCAGACTGCATTCACCCAATGGAGGTAAGCGTAGAAGAGAACGTGATGAACAGGATGAGAGACACTTTAGGAGAGGTCTGGGGATTAATAGTAGAGTTAGAAAATGTAGGCTTTCTGGGTAGACATGCCCTCCAGAAATGGGCTTCCTTTTAACTTTTCAGCACAGGCCTCGTGTGTCTGATTTACAATATTCACATCTGGATTCCTCTCATCACCCACGAGAGGGTAATTCCATCCCGCAACATCTTCCTGTCAATGAACACCCTGTGACACACACACACACACTCACACACACACACACACACACACACACTCATACACAAACCCTTCCTTTCAACTGCTGACTACTTCTCCCACTACTGTGTGATTCTTACATAAAACATTCTGTTTCCATTCGATCTCCAAAGTGTTACATCCTTCTCTAGAGTGTGGACATTCAGAGACAGGTACACCCATCTGATTATTGTGCTTTGGTCCAACGGTACGAAACCCAGGTATGTAGTGAAGAGCAGTTTTTGGGTTTTGGTGGAAGATAGGAGACACCAACTGGTGTCATGGGAACTCCTACTCCCCAACAACACAGAGTCACTGATTCCCCAGAACCCCAAAAGTGGGTCCAGATGACTGGCTGAGACGGCATTGATGGGGGGTGGTGGAGGAGAACAGGGGTAAGAGAGAAGTACGCAGGAGGGTTGGGGGTTTAGCAATGGGTGGATGAGGTCAGAGCCTTCGAGCGAATTCCCAACTGACCCAAAAATATCTCTTAGAGAGAGAGGGGGGGGAGGTGGTAGAGAGAGAGAGAAAGCTCTGGTGTTTGTGCTTGTAAGAAGAGAGAGTGTGTGTGTGTGGGGAGGGGGAGCAAGCACACAGGCAGGTATTGCCATGCTCTTACAACCCTGATAAATCTACAAAAGAATGGGGACTGCCAGTGCGCCTCTCTAAAGCCCTTCTTCTCTCCTTTGGAAGACTGAGGTATGCAGACATCTTTTCCAGACCAGATCATACCAGGAACCAAGGCTGGCCCACAACACCTTCTCACCTCTCGCTGATTTTCTCAAAGGTAGGACACCTTCCTCTATCTTTACTTTGTGGAAAGAGGCTCCTCTCGCTCTGCTCATGAGGACGGATTTAACCTTTACTTGCCGCCAAAAATCTTCCAGATTCACAGCGCACGCAATCACCACCTCACACACGTGTGTGCACGAGCGCACACGCAAACACAAATTCCCACACGGCCCTATTCACTACTCTATTAAAAATCAAGGACTGCGGTTTCCATGGAGGTCATGCATATTGGAGCGATAAAGAGGTTCCGGTCCAGATTCGGTCGACGGCTCTGGTGTGTCCCGATCGTTACAGCGAAGCTCTGCACTGAAACCCCTGCCCCAAATCTGTGTCCATGTCTGCCAGTCTTCTCATGGAAAAGAAAGTTGTTTTTCACACACCGTGCAGAAATGCGTGGCGACTGTATGGCATAAAAGACGTGCTTGTGGTTTGACGTTGACGTCACGGCTGTGGAGCTGAAGGGTGTGCGGCTGGAATGAGGCGCTCCCCAGGCAGAGACAACAGGCTGCAGTGTAGAACGCTGCGGAATCGAAACACATGCGCACGTGAATGCGAGCGAAGGTTGAAAGGAATCCGTCAGACAGCACCCGCTCATACACCCTTCAGGCGCACACGCACGCATGCTCACAAACGAAGACAACCAAAAACGCACGTGCACGCGCGCGCTCACTGCAATTCATAACATTTCACCTTTACAGGGCTGTCAACTTTGCAGCCACAAGTCTCGGTTAATCCCCTTACTGAGCTGGAAGGCATGTAACTGTATACTGAACTAATCAGAGCTTTCTCTCCCTCTCTCTTTTTCAGCCCCCCCCCGCCCCCTCAACACACACACATACACACCTATGTATTTACACATACAGACTGGTACATACATGCACATGCAAGCTCATACTGCATCACACATGCTGAGATCCAATGTTCGGATGCCCCTTCACTACAGAGCAGTAGAGGATTAGATGAGCAGGCATTTCCCAAACACTCTGTGGTTTGTGTGTTGACATGATTGTCAGTCTCTTTCATTCTTGGTCTCGCAGGCAGATTCCCCTGAGAGCCTCGTTCAATAGACAGTATAAAGATTTTAGGGAAAGTAAATAAAAGTTTCGAAAACTGCGTCCTGTCCAGACATGCCCCGTTTGCTTTTGATTGCCAAGTGGAAACATATATTACAGAATTTCTCGTCAGCTGGCATTTGGGTGATTGAAACTGGGTGTTCCTTTTGTTTACAGTCAGACAGCTGTGTGTGCTTATCAGAACTGTCATAAAACATGAACTAAGACTTATATAACCATTGTAGGAAATGAATATGAACGTGTACATCCAACTGTTGTTACATTGTAGATTGAGCCTCTTCTCTATAGGATGCAAGAACCGGGAAAGTGTGCCTGTGGTTCGATGGAGTTAGTCCGCCAGGTAGAGTCTGAGACGGTGGATAATTCCTTCTGTCTACCTGTCTAACAGCTACTGATCTCATTGGCCTTGTCACCTGAGGCTTTGGGAGCTGTTTCCGTCCTACAGTGAAGATGTGTGTATCTTTATGGTTTCAGGTATGCAAGTGTGTGTATGTGTCCTGTAGGAGTGGGAATGAGATGTGCTTTTTACCCATAGGAAGGGGACAGGGTCATATTCAAGTCACATGAGACAGATTGATGCTGTCCATTCAAGGCGCCCAAACTTCAAAGGCTCCATCTGACAGTGTTATGGTTGTCATTGGAGACGCTTCTCCTTTAAACCCAGACACAAAAACCAGTCGATAAACAAAATTTGAAAATGATTTAATCTCCTCCAAATTATGTAATTCGAGGCACTTTTAAACAGTAGTTGTAGAGTAATTGAAGCTGACTAATTGTTGCAAAGTCATTTGAAACTTTAGCATGGGACCAATCATTACAAAATATCCTGATGTTGAAGTTCATATTAGTCACACTCAATGAGAGTCATCAGGTTCCAAAACAGTCAGATATCTGTTTAGGCTAAATCTCCACTCCTGGTTGGTGGTTTCATGACTCTGTCAGAGCGGGTTATGGTTTTGCTGGATGTCTTGTGGCTATCACAGTATAGCCAAGAGCTTCTCTTTAGGACTGGAAATGACCAAATGAGAGCGGAACATTCTCCTTTTCATGAGGAAGGACTTGTAATTTGCTGTAATGGCTGACACATGGACACACCATCTTGAGGGCCTCAAGCTATGGAAATCAGTAACACACATACACAGGCGATGTACAGACACATGTAGCGCACTGTATATACACCATGTGTTCTCACATGCACACATGAAGGGACACACACGCAGACACACACTTACACAAACACACACTCAGTTCATTTAAACAATACACACAAATGCACATCAAATGGACGCACACCACACACAAACACACATGGACACACATGTATACAAATATAAACAATACACACACATACATCCCGTAACCAGCATTCCAAAAATGTGTTTTGGACATCACCACTGACTGTTTGTTTCAACATTTTCTGCGTTTATATTTCTGGATCCAAAACTGTCAATATGGATCCAAAAGAGCAATTAGAACATAGAAAAAGCAAATAAAGAGTTTGATGAGAGCAAGGCTGGATTCTGACCGTGTTGTGACTCCATCCTAAAGTCGCAATCATTTTCAAAGCTGTGAATTCCAAAGTGCCGGGCGCCCTTCTCTTTAAACTGATTTACAATGGCTGCTTGGGCCTGAAAAACAATGATTCTATATAAGTCATGCCTATGCCAGTGTACATAAATACCTTTGTTCACATAATTTGCATTTGACATGACCTTTTTTTTAATAAACTTTGTATGTAAACGTGTGATGGTTTTGACAGAAAACTTATAGAGATCACAGCAAGCATACTATGCAAAATGAACCGGAATAAACACAAATACAGAGAAAGACGGCCAAAGTGACAACTTCCCCGACAGAGACAATCTCCCCATCCTTTCTTATCCTGTCTATTCAAACAGGAGACAACAGGTATTAGGTAAAACGATACCACCTCTCTCCTAATCTCACTCATCTGAAACTTTATACAGGACCCAGTGTTAGAATGGAACTAACATATCTGACATCTCCTTGTAATGGAGTTGAACACATGCACACTCTCTCTCTCTCTCTCTCTCTCTCTCTCTCTCTCTTTCTCCCTCTCTCTCTTTCTCTCTCCCTCTCTCTCTCTCTCTCTCTCTCTCACTCACACACACTCACACACACACACACACACACACACACACACACACACAAATGCTGAATTAGATACAGGAGACATGTCTGGGTTGTTTAAAGGGCTGCTACTTTTTTACTCATTGTCTTCGTTTAGGGATGGGTGTCAAAAGATTCCACCCGCTCATACAGCACCGAGGCTCAGGGGGCAGGCAACGGCGGAGGAGGTTTGTCATTCATCATCAAGTTTAAAGAGATAAAAAAGACGAATGCAGGTCTGGTTACATCTGTGAAATGCCAACTAACATACACTGCACTAGGATTGTAAATGTGTCAATAAAAAATCTGCTTAACCACAACAACTAACAAACAATGGAGAGGAGAGCTCCATGGTACAGCAACCTGTACACGCAAAATATTAATCAAAACAATTCAATTTTTGATCTTCCATTTCAGTATTTGTCTCATGGGGAATGCTATTCTGTGCTCCAGAAGGGAAGGGTGGAGACTTCTAAAAAGGGCGTGCGTGTCTTTGAAGGGTGGAGGGGAGGAAATGTTGAATATGTGATCACCATACCAGACTTGTGTCCAGAGCAAGGCAGTGAACAGCCTGCAAAACCCAAAGGCAGGTTAATTGACTTCACAACGATGAGTGATAAATGTTTGACTGCAATGAGTAAAGATGCGCTTTTCTTCACATCTCTTATGCGTGACGTTTGACAACATTATGTAGACAGGCAAGTTTGACATGTTTGATGACAAGCTTGCTGCATTAAGACAAATGTGAAATGTATCTTCTTTAACAGTCTTAGAAATAATTAATTGACTCGATGTTGGAAAAAGAAGCATGGTGTCAACGTTTTGTTTTTTGAGGACAGACGACAAGAACAACTCATGGGATGTAGTGTATGTAAAATTAGGTTCAACTTTGGCAAGGCGCTGTCCAAAGTGTCAGTGTGTTTTACCATGATCGTCATTTTTACCTACTTTTTCTACTGTCTCACCGAATTTTGTGACTCGGCGCCAAGAACAGTTTATGACAAAAAAATTCTAAACCGGCACTATAATGTCATGGATGTTATTGATGACAACCTGCGACCATCAGAGCATCTCAGTCAACTACCAGAAACACCGACTCGCTCGAACGGTACAGCCATTTCATCTAGAACCGGTCCAGTCAAACAGGTAGACGGAGTCGGACGGCAAATGTCAGACGGGATCCCCGTGGCCAACACATTTGGCAGTAAAAAGTTTCCTCAAGCCATCATTATCGGGGTGAAGAAAGGTGGAACGCGCGCTCTGCTGGAGTTTCTCCGTATTCACCCGGACTTGAGAGCTGTTGGCGCGGAGCCTCACTTTTTTGATAGATTTTACGATAAAGGACTCGAATGGTACAGGTAAGACAAAAATATCGACCAAAATAATTATTGATGAAATATTAACGTGAAATGCAGGTGCAAAAACGTAAAATAGCAGGTAAAATTGCGTTTCAAGATATACAGCCTAACTCGTTGATTTCATCAAATGCTCACCAGCCTACTGCTTAGAGGCACATACAGAAGCTGTGGACAGCGAAGTCACAGCGGGGTGATGAATCGGGAGAGGATAGCGGTTGAAATGAGTCTGTTGACCTAAGGGAAAACCACTCACCTGTTGAGAAACGGGTGATGGTGCTTGTCAATACGCAGTAGACCAGAAAGCGCATGGCGTCTCAAAGGGCCAGTTCATCATCATGACAGCCATCTCAAAAACTCGGAAGACTTTTTTCACACATTAGCATTCAATTCATGGCTACTTATTTAAAATAATAATGCTTAGACCATAAGAGGACTAAGAGTAAAATTTCACCAATAATAAAGCATATCAGATGGTAAGAACTCATTCATAAGTATTGAAAATGTTTATAGGGACACTAACATGTTAGATTACAATATTCTAGTTCAGGGACATATACCCTGGGGAATGTTCCAGTAGGGCCTGATGAATACAAGGGTTTGACTAGAACAGTTATTTAATTGCAAAGAAGGCTTATAGAAGGTCTAAAGCGAAGGGCTTGAGTACATGCTGATCATCTCCAGATGGTCTGGAAGCATCTACACAGTGGGGTTTTGAGGTTGTCAAACCTAATGGCGTCACATGGGACACAAGGTCTAATGTCCTAAGGAAAGTCATATCTTACACAAGAGCCTATACCTTACATTGCAGAGCACTGAACCCAAAGCAAAGACTCAACGAAGAGGCCTTTCTTAAACAACCTGTGAACAAGACACTGTTTCTTGAGAAATAACATAGAAAGAGGTCTTGAAGTAAAGAATGCAACATCTATTTCAACTGTCAAATCAAGTTGAAATATCATATGAATAAGAGGAGAAGTTATTCTTGACAGTAATGTTATATTTTTTGCCTTTTTTCTCAACCTCTTTTTTTTGCTGTGTTTTAAGTTCACTTTAAACATAAGGACACATGGAAACGCTTTTGCCACTGATAATTTTAGCACACTGCTGCTGCTAGACCTGTCCTCGTTCTATTCTTCCCGTATTCCATTCTTAATCTCTCTTTTTTTTTGCTCCACATGCTCTTTCCTCTCCTCCTCTTATTTCCTGTCCTCCCTCTTCTGCGCTCTGTGTCTTTCTCTGTGTTCACTCACTTCTGTAGCACTCTCATCTCTCTTTTTAGCCGAGTATACCTCTCTCTCTCTCTGGTTCCCTCACTGTGTCTCTCACCCTTACCCTCTTTCAAAGTGGTGGATGAAGTGTTTATGTGGAAATGCCTGTGGCAGACCTGTTTTTCAGAGGGCAGGGCCCAGGGCTGGGTAGGGTAGGGTTGTGTACTAGATGTGCTTTAATTGCCAAGCTGCCAAGCCGGTCTCAGAAACTGACTCCATACACACGAACGGTAGCCTACAGTATATATCAGCACAATCACAAGAGATGTAGCCTTGTGATGTTTTCAAGTCTCACTTCATCATTGAACAAATACATACAGGAAGACAATTACAAGTTCAGTAACAATGGTTGATTATTGTATGCAGGATTACAATGAAGTACAATGAATAAACTATGGAGGGACAAAAGTCATGCTTCTGGTACTGAATCAGGAGGTGTTGTGGGAAATCTGTTGTGTTTGGATCTATTCGAAGTAACACAGAAAGGTGACAGAAAGTGACAGTTGGGACCCTGGGTGAGTCCATCCATGTGGAACCTTTATGGCCTTCTCCCTTGAGTCACTGTCAGGGAAACACACCTCGCAGGAAAACACACCTGACCTCTTTCTGCTTGACTCACTCTGTTACTAGGGATGACCTCACACAGGCTTTCCTTCTCTCTCTCACCTGTCTGTATCTTTCTGTCACTCGCACATACATGCACACGCACACACATACACGCACACACATACATTCTCTCTGACTGACTCTATCTGTCTGTCCGTCCATCCGTCACACGCACGCACACATACGCACGCACGCACGCACGCACGCACACACACACACACACACACACACACACAAGAGAGACCCATAGTTTTATATCTCATTACACTGCCAGGTTGTTGCTGGGCGCCTCCTCTCTAGTGTGTCAGTTTTCTGCTCTTCTGAATTTCTGATGGCATTCTAGTAAATGGCTGTGATGTCTGCTTATACAAAAACACAATTCTTTCTGACTGCTGCATGAACTTGCACAAAACTGTCAGCTCCATGTAACATGTTGGTCAATTGCCAAGTTAACGTAATTGAAAATGAGGTTTTTAATAACTCATGATTAGGAGCTATTTACATTTAACTCTATTTTTAACTGAGTCTGTTTAATGAGAGAGGAGGAGAGGTGCTCACTCACATAACAATGTGGTCCTGTCAGGTACGAGAGACCCAGATCAAATGTGCACTGACATCATGCACATCCCATTGGAGGTGTGTGGGCTTCCGACAGCACTGGCTGTGAAACAAACCCTCATCTTCTCAGCTGTGTCCTCTTGCTATTATATCTATTGTCCCATTCCTTCCCTCTCCCACTCTCCCTCCCTCCTGTTGGTCTACATGTGTGCATATGGGCTCTTAACAGAGTGAGGGGAAACCCACAGAATCCCTGTCCAAATCAAAAAAAGGGGATTTAACGATTTTCTGTGTTGTTTCCGAGTTTAAGTTGTCTTAGGAATGAAGCTTTTCATATGGGTTCATGAGAGCCACCACACCAGACAGCGCAGGAAAAACCACAGGTTTTCATTGCACAAAGGCCCAGCTTGTTGTGTTTTGTCACCACAGCATTGGGTTGAAGGAACTTGTTTCTTGCTCAGTCAGGTTCCAACGAGTTAAATGAGTCTTTTCTCAGTTGTAGACGTTTCATCTCTTTTTTTATTTTTGTTTACCTTTTTGACCATGGCTCAACAATGCAGCAATGTCAACAGCAATGCAGAACAACATTCTACTGCTCTTTTGTTTACGCAATTATGTCACTTAATACCTTAGGTTACCTCATCATCATACATAAGTACAATGGTAAACAAGGCAAATGTGGCCTCTTTCAAATGACTGAACAGTCATTGTGATCTTTTGAATCACAGCAAAAATGTTATTTACCTATCGTCATCTTTTTGTTCTCTTGTGGACATTTCTTACCGTGTATTTACAGCTCTGGGAAAAAAGAAAAGACATCTGAACCCTTTTCTTTAAAAAAAAAGGGCCATTTTGAGCGAGAAACAGAGGGGTACAATTCAAGAGGCTACTGCAAATTTTACCCTTCTGTTCTTCCTAATTTCCCCCCTCACCTTTTTTTTTTAAAGGAAAGAAAAAACGGTGCAGCGCAGAATATTTCCTAGAGAGATGGTGACGTCTTGGAGAGAGCGATGATAAGTCACGAATGAACAGCATTTCTATGTTGCCGATATTATTTTATGCCTCACAGTTTCTGACTTCTGTATCAGTTTTTCAATTTACTGGGGAAATATAAGAAATGTGTGTCCCATGAATAGAAGACAATTATTTTTTTTTAATATTTACCGTCAGAAGAAGACGGTATTCATCACACGCACACTCACACACAGACAGGCCTGAGGAGAACGTTGCCCCATGCGGGATACAAACCTAGGACGTTCTAGCTGTAAAGCAGCTGCAAAACACCATGGCATATTACCACTGATACTGTTCCTTATTACTGAATCAAAAGTCAGTATTTCAGCAGGCTATGACCAGGCTACTACAGAAAATGTATGATAAAACATACAGCATAATTAACAGAAAGATCATCGATGCAATATTTGAGGAGAAAACATGTTAGATCACCATCAAGTCCTGTTGCTTGGATTTTGACAGCTTGTCGATTGGCTGACCCCTTCACCCCTGACACTAAAGGCCACGGTCAATTGGATTGCAATTAAACATCAATGTAAATCTTGTCAGGGCAGCTTCAGAGGGGCACAGGCAGATATCAATAAATCTAGAAAAAAAAGATTCTACGGACATCATGCAAATTAGAACAACAGGTGAATGTGCTGAAATCTTGAACATTGAGGAATGTACAGTTAAAGAACAACGAGAACATTAGAGAATAGAGAATAATGAGAATAATCATTGATTTCAATTCTTCCTTTACTTCTAGTCCCCTTGTTTTATCTCTCCTAATATATTCCTTTTGAAAAGCAAGATCTCAATTAAAAACATTGATCTTGTTGACAGAATATTGATCAGACAAGATTCATTTCTCCCCTACTCATCAACATAGCTGCAGATTTGTCTCAGCAAGAATGCTGACACTGTATGGCAGACATGAATACATTTCATTCTGTAAATAGGAAATTCTCTGGGTTCCCAGATTCACAGTATTCCTCCATCAATTCTTCTAGTAGTCAATTGAGGAATTTGTCTCTGGTTTTAGTGCCAGACCTGTACTGGATTTGATCTTCTTTATGATCGTAATATTCCTGATTGTTTTCAAGCCATTACTGGCAATCACAATACACCATAGAGCACGGTACAAACACACCCATACATTCATAGCAGATTTCCCTCAAGGTAAAGGTGATTTTTTACACACCTCATTCTCTCTAGCATCTTGCTTTCAGCCGTCAGGCAACACTCTTTGAGTGATTTTACCGTCCAGGAAGTGGTTTGGCTCTGGTGTTCAGCTGCACTGTGTTTTAAAGTGCAACCCCACTAGGAGTTGGGCTTTCTGGCTGCTGTTGTGCCAGGGTATACTCACACCCCATATGGTGGGAATTATAATAATTTGAGGTGCATTGTGGTCCATGGTGGAGCCAACAAAATACTTAAATTTCAGTCTGACCATTTTGTGTGGTCGTATAGGAATCAGCTGTTCAAGAGGCATGTCAGTGAAATAATAATCACTATCTATATATGCACTCTTTATCCACTATTCCAGAAATATGTGTGCCATTTTATCATGAGAACTGTGCTGTATTTATAATTCAAGTTGTCTGCATTTGTGTGTTTCATCTTAATCACTGACTGCATCACGAGCACTATGCACTTGTCTCAATAAAGACAGACCACACAGACAGTGTCTATGGTATCATGGTATCAGCTCTCCACTGTCTGATCACTATGTGGTCAGCACCAGAGACCCGCTGAGGGAATAACCAGTCACAACTTTCATAAAATATAATGCGCAGGAACAGCTGTCGGATCTGTGGGTGGTGCCAGCATCCTTGTCACTCTTGTGGTTGCCCATGGAGATCCTATCGTACCACTTCCGTTTCCAGTCTTGGTTTGGAGGGTTGGATGGGTGGAGGAAATGTAGTCTGGTACCCACGCTGTGGGATATCTGCCTTCAAGTCTGACACAAAACACAGTCCCAGTGTTTGACTCGGCACTGATGGGAGACTTAACGAGGGGGATTTCCAGGGTGTGGAAGAGCGTAAGTGTCGTTCCAAACCAGGGACAACAGCGACACATCTAAATCTGATTCCAGAGCTTCTCTTTTGTGGGTTCAGTTCTCTGACTACTGAGGAATGCAGATTGTTGCCTGGCTAGTGCTGATGCTCAATCACACCACCCATCCTGAGGCCATATTCAAGCCTGTGCTGTACACGTCTGGAAGGCCATGACACTCTGGCGCCATGTCTGGGGCCCTTGTCTCTGACTTGTCAGCTAGGCTGTCCCCTTAAGACACGGATTCAGGTAGACAGGACATCTGCATAGTCGGTCATACAGCTCTGTTCACCTGAATATTGTTTAAGTCTATATTGTCTGTGTTTCAATATTCCAGTTCCTGACTGAAATTGATACATCAGCATTGATGTGAACTGTTGTTGTGTTCTCTCACTCATGCCGTAGCTAACAGTCATTGCAGTCGCAATGACTTTCCCATGCTGAGGTCTCTATGAAGTAGGTTCTTACCTATTGTACACGTTGATGATTTCTGGCTACAACTACTCCTTTTTAAACAAAGATCCACAACTTCTATCCTCCCCCCTGTCAGAAAGACACAAGGTGAGACACTTTCCCACAGTCAGTAAGTTAGCCTGACAGGCTCTCAGTTCCCCTTAGGCTGTTTCAGGCAACCTTTGTGCAAAGTCTTGCTGGGAAATGTAGTTTTTTTCTCCAGCTTGTTTGTTCCCCTAACTCTTTTACAAGCCTGATTTTCAGTCGCCTCTTTAATTGGATCTCACAGAAGACTGTACTTCCCACAGAGTAATACTCCTGCAGAAACAAGCACTACATGGTTCTTCTCAAAACAAAAACAAAAATTCCACTTTCTAAAGGAAAATATCTGAAAGAGCATGGTCATTGCTCCTTGCAAATAGAAATGTAGTTTGAGAAAGAGCAGTTGATGTTATGAATCTTCACGAAGTGTTGCAAATATCTAAAAAGTGGTAGAACAGTTCAATGTGAAACATAGGTTTAGGGCAGTCATGTAGGCCTGCTTGGCTCCAGTCATAAAAATCTCACAGCATCCTGACCTGTGGGGGGTAGGCTATGCTTTGGCCCAGATAGGTTATTACATACTACTCATATAATCAGTAGCACATCACGTCAAGAAGAACAAAGAACTTCTTCCTGTACACAGCGGTGAATTTCAAGTTTGAGTACCCTGTCAGCAAAACAAGCCTGCTCTGACTAGTCTCCTGAGGCACATGCTGTTGTAGAAGAGCGGAACGTCTACCTTGTGTGGTGTTTTTTAGCTTGTGAACAAGTTGTTGCTAAACAATCAGGTCAGTCATGCCACTGTGACACATCAATATTCCGGAGAGCTCGAGAATAACATCTACTGACGGTTCTTCAAAAAAAGAAAAAAAATTGAAAGGAAAATCTTCGCAAATCCAGTCTTTAGTTTTGACAACTTTCCACTTGTGAAAACGTTTATAAACACAAGCTTTTCTTAATTCATTCATGTAATTACAGAGGACGCTGAGACAGAGATGAGGCAGGGAGTACTGCAGAAAGCCACATGGCATTAACTATTCATGAGTACGGAAAGGAGAACTTCTTGTCAATTACAGCTGTGACTAACCTCACGTTTGAGGGAAGGTGACACCCAATATAATTCCACCAAACATTAACTCCTCCATTAGATCTGTTCAGCGCCACGGGCATGGAGAGCCAGACTCATTGATCTTGAAAAGGAAGGGGACAGACAGGATGCGGCATCAGTTACCAGTTGTGTCGTGCATTTCGATAATAAACAAAAAACGCTGCATTCAGATATAGTTCATGTTAGCCCCCGACTTGATCCGAGTTATTCTGGGTTCGTTTTCATCATTGTTAAATAAACTTGCAATTATAGATTAATATACCTCAATGCACAGCATTTAACTGCAATGCGGTGATTATAGTTTATTGGTGGAGCTAGTTCTGGCTTGGCAGAGCATCATGCCAGCTGATATCACTCAGGCAATCAACTGCAGGTGTGCTAATTCAAGGTCCAGAACTTCCTCTTCAGAGGACTTGAATACTGCATGCTTTTGCAGATGCGGACCCAAACCCTCACACATTGCTCTCTGCCTGCATGTTGTGCTGTTTCTGTTGCCCGTCACCATCTCCTCCATACTGTCGCTATAAGATGCTCTAGGAAGCCGTTTGACATGTTTGATTAAAATTCTACTTTGAAATTACAATTAGTCACTCACCCACTGCACTTTTCATACACACTGCCGTGTGTACACAAACTGCACTATAGACTCTGTAATAATATGTATCTATTCTTCGCGCATGTACAATACTCTATGCACATGCACATCGGTAAGTATTCGTACAGTTTGTATAGTTTGTATCCTGTTTAGTTTATGTATAGGAAAAATGTTATATTTATTTTAAATTGTTTGTTGTTAGACTGTACTGTTGAATGTCTGTACTTATGTAGCACCGTGGCTCTGTGAGGCACGACATTTCGTTCCACTGTATGCACCCGCATGTAGCGGAATGACAATAATGCACAACTTGAACTTGAAATTATAATTCTAGTTTGAAATTGTTCCTGTCTCTTGGTGATCTTATTTGAATGCTACTTGTCTTGTTATTGCTTGTGCTATGGTAGCTTTGCTCCAAGGTAGGGAGTTCCTTCTTAGATACAACCACATCGCCAAACTTAAACACTGAGAAAAAGACAAACCTATTTCCATTCAAATAAATTGTTAAATCAATATGCAAGTGTCTTGATAGAAGTGGTCTAGTAGCTTTCAGTGAAAAATGAAGGGAATTCATCTCAACCTCTGCTCAAACTTTCAGTTGTGTTTCTGTACCATATCATGTTAGGGGGGGGGGGGGGGGGGGTATTGACACAAATTAATAGTTATTTATTCAACAATAAATTGGAACTGTAATCAAAGATACTCAATGACCACAGAGAATTCTGCTGTAAAATAGCTTTGTTTGGATTTTGCTCTGTCAATCATTGAAGCACATTGAAATTGAATCCAGTCATATCCGATGACATGGTCATAGACTTTCATAAAACTTTCAATTGCAACCAGAGAATATGTTTGAACTGTTTTTTTTACAAAGCCACAAAGTTTTTCCAAAAACAGACTATGCTCACTCTATATGGTCAATAAATGGTCTTTGGAGAATTCCTCGGCTATTTAAAAGATATTCTTCATCCTTCTGTGAAGTGAAGCAATTTGTTCCTGAAATCCATTTTCACCACAAAACAGCCATTGTTATTGTTAACTTCATTAGACAATATATATATGTATGAAATGGTTTAGAATTTGATGTTTGATGTTTTTCCATCCACTCAAAGCTGGGAAGAAGAGCAGGGAATGCAAAGAGCCATCTTGCATAGTGGACAACACAACCACATTTGTAATTTAGAGAGATTCCACTAAACCAAATCACGATGTTGGAACTTTCACAGAGCAGTTCTGTACTGTAAGAGATGTCAAACATCAAACATGCAATACAAATATATAAATACAACAATTAACCTCACAAAAGGAACTTGATTATGTGATTATGTGAGTTTGTATGTTCTTTAAAAGTCTTAACATGCCATGAATCTGCAAGAAACTGCAGATAAAATTGACCTTAATGATTAAATTTGGCTTTTTTACATCATCAACCATGCTCATGTTAATTCATGTGCATTGTGAAATAAAGTACACATAAACATAAGCACACTTTTAAAACAACAGAGTTCAAAGGGATCAATCCTTAGGCTTGTAAAGTTTAGAAAATGTATTGAACATGCATATCCCTTAAGTTATCCTTAAATATGCAGCACTGATAAGCGATAAAGTCGGTGCTGGCTGAGGTCAAATTCTCTTGTGTTAAGGTTCTCCTGGAGCCAGAGGGTAGAACACAGCTATTGTTCCACTGTGCAGGGATGGGAGGGGGGTACTGTGGCCGGAAGTCTCAAGGAAGTTGCTGTAAAGTGGTTTGAGTGGTTTTATGGCTTTGACTCATCAGATCCATATTGACTGTGTGGCCTCCCATTTTGCCAGGCTTCAAACCGGATTGGGAGGGACTAGGCCTGGTTCATAAACATTCTATATGGTGTTTTAATTACATGTATTTCGGAAGAGGTTGTTTTTAGGTATACAATGCAATTATTCTTATAGACCTAAAAGGACTTGGAAGGCAGTATTTTTTGTGTGAGTGCCAATCTTGACCTGTGCTTGAAAGTACATGTGCTGTAAAAATACAATCAAAAGTCATAGTAATCTACCTACTGCATTAAGAAGCATGTCTGTGTAACATCATTTTCTCAACAGGTTAAAATATTCTGCTACATTGTCATGGTGCAGATGACTCACGTTCCTCTATGTCTCTGACAGAAACCTCATGCCGAGGACTCTGGAGGGCCAGATCACCATGGAGAAGACCCCCAGCTACTTTGTCACCAAGGAAGCTCCACGCCGTGTGTGTGCCATGAACTGCCAGACCAAGCTTATTGTTGTAGTCAGGGACCCTGTGACCCGGGCTGTGTCTGACTATACCCAGACCCTATCCAAGAACCCGGGCCTGCCTACCTTCCAAAACCTGGCCCTGAAAAACGCTTCAGGCCTCATTGACACATCTTGGAGCGCCGTGCACATTGGCCTGTATGCGAAACACCTAGAGAACTGGCTCCAGCACTTCCCCCTCTCCCACTTCTTGTTTGTCAGTGGTGAACGGCTGGTGTCAGACCCAGCTGGGGAGATGGGCCGTGTCCAAGATTTCCTGGGCCTGAAAAGGGTGGTGAGCGACAAGCACTTCTACTTCAACCAGACCAAGGGCTTCCCCTGCCTGAAAAAGCCCGAGGGCAGTAATAGGCCACGCTGCCTGGGGAAATCCAAGGGCCGCCCCCACCCCCAGATCCCCATGGATGTACTGCAAAAGCTCAGACACTTTTATAGGCCGTTCAACCTACGATTCTACCAGATTACCGGACAGGACTTTGGCTGGGACTCGTGACGGTTAACAACGTAATAGCAAATTACAAAGCGGAAGCCACAAGACAGAAGACTCCTGTATAGGGTACCTGTGCCTACGGGGAGCACAACAGCCGGAGAGCATTCTCAGGGAAGGAGAACGTGAGGGAAGTAGGTCCGCTACTGAAGCCATCATCCTAGGTACATTCCCGTTCAGTGGTGCTAGAGGAACGTGGAGCCACACAGCCATGACATCAGGTCTTTCTGGAATCCAAGGGCAGCGCAAAGGAGAAACTTAACTGCTACGATTTCCATTTTGTCCAAGACGATGTACAGGAAACATTCACCTCAGAGAGCTTAGAAATTGTTAACACTGTGCCTCCATATTTAAATTGTATGTTGTCCCAATTTGGATGATAAAAAAGCTACATATATATTTAGCAGGGAAAAATGAATACCTTATTGACTTGTTCACTTAAGGAATAGATTTATCGCATGCCTTTAACCAAATTAGCATGTGTGTGACAAACATGTAAATAGTTTATTTATTGCATTGTTTGTGTATTTACAGTAAGTAAAGGATGTTCAATATTACAAAAAAAACTATAAACTTGATTATCGCTGACGTTTTAGGGATATTTCCTTGAACATGGTCACCACCAGTGATTTATCCTCCTAAAAAAAAAGAATAGTTTGCAGTGAAACATTTTGTGTACATTTCCAAACTCTCAAAAAGTGTAAAAAATATGTTTATTCCTTGTCAGTTATATAACCTTTTTCAAAACTTTACACCACATCTCTGCATGGGTATATCTTGCTTTAAAAGTATTTTTTTCTGGACAGATTACTGAATGTGATGATTAGATAAGTGATATATCATCAATTCACACTTTATTTAATTGTTCTAATATGCTGTTTGTTTGCAGGATTTCTTTATAGGGCCAGTGATACCTCTCTTTAGAAAATGATACTGTAACTCAGACCAACAACAATCATGTGAAACCAAGGCTAATATTTATGTAGTTTACACATCAGTCTATACAATGTCGGCGCAACATGAGAAAATCTATATACTGACAACACCAGCTAGGTATCTGTACACATTGAATACAATTTCCCTGTGTTGAACCGTGAAAAACATTTATATGGGGAATAAAAAATATCACTGCATTTAATATCAATAATGTGTTGCTGAGATTTTTGTACAAAAGGTTTACTTGAATGACCAAATTGTGTCACCCCTAGAATGTCATGGGCTGTCAGTCTCATGGTCAACCCCTAGGTTTTAGGCTGCCAGGTCCCCATCTAAGTTGACCACAAAGTGATCTTTTGATTGAGGTCCTTACTAGAAAAAATTTTCCCAGGCGATTGTTGGTTAGGTAGTCAATTCCCAAATTAAATACTTTTAGGCCTCACAATTCTTGAGCCAAAGCAATAACTACATAGTTCTTGACCAGGGTATGGTATCCTTTATTAAAATGCTGAGCCATTACAGCCTGAACAGGAGGAGAAAAGATTTCCAGAGTAGTATGAGGTGTTGAAAATTGTGGTTTGTTAGTTGTTTTAACATGAAGTTGTATCACCATAAAGGCCCTCCACTGCCATTTTTTCCCAGTGATTTTCAGGTTCGTTTTTTTCAGGTTTCAGTAAAGTGTTATATACTGTGTTGCTGGACCAGAGAATACAGCTCTCCAACACTGCAAAAACACCTAGAACCAGCAGAACTAATACTGTCTGTCTGTTTGAGTTTCAAGTCATTTCAGTGTTCTTTGGTAATCTTTGATGAACTCTGTGACCTTTAGAGTAGAAGTAAGTTTAGTCAGTTGTTCTGTGAAGATGGCACCACAAGCCTGAAGTCCTTTGTCCATGTAGACTCAAAGAAGACTCTCTGCTTTCATTCTGTGCCACGTACACAGGACAAACCAATGGATGGAGCATATCGTTTCCGAATGCCGCACTGTTCAGACGTGTGTTTTTCAAAGTGCAAATCAAAAAATCTCACCAAGTCTCTCTTTCTCTCTCTCCCTGTCTCTCTCCCTGCCGCTATCTCTCTCTCTCTTCCTCCACATAGCGAGACCACATGTGCAGTCCGAGCCCTGTGTGCGCTGTGGCCTTTAATTATGAAATATGTCAGCTAACTTCGAGAGCCCCCCTCCTTCCCCTGGAATTAGCAGCACTTCTCTCTTTCATGCACAAATCTCAGGCGGGAGGAACACACATCTGTTCCGGGTGAACGACTTAAAAAAAGGACCCCGCTTCTTTGCTGAAATACACTCTGTGCTGCAGATGTGTTCTCACAATGCACAAAAGAATTGCTACATTCCAAGTCTTTCAGTCAACGGAAAAAAAGAAGTAGCCAAAAAAAGCTACATTTCTGATGATACTTTTTGTATTATTTTGATAAAAAAAAGGTTTGGCATGGAATGGATGTCCATCTATAACAGTAAACAATTGATGCATGTGCGTGCACATATACGCGTGCATGTGTGTGTGTGTGTGTGTGTGTGTGTGTGTGTGTGAGAACAATGTGTGTGTGACTGCGTCTACACTGAAAAATATGTAGAAGAGTGCCGATACTGAGGCCAGCCCATGTTGGGTAACCGGTTGGCACTCATCATCACCTCCACCCAGTATTCCTGTCACAGTCCCTCTCCTTTTACACGTCTGGCCACATCATATTAGTGGGCCACACTATACCATTTTAATGTCGTTGGCTCACTTCATACGTGCCAAATTTAATGAAACTTTATTTAGTTGTTGCGCTGATAGCTGCCTATTCCCTGTGCCAGCCCAGAGGTAAGGATTCAAGATAACTTATTTCTCATTCTACCATCTGGAAGAAGTATTACTTAAAGTATCAGATTAAAACTTTATTAAATCAGCAGGACATTTATCATAGGCTACCAGATTTATTAAACAGCTGACAGTAGATGCAGACATGGTGTGCATTAATGGATGCAGTGAACAAGATGTTTTTGTACCTGACAAGACAGAAGATTAATTTTATCTTGTCAGGTCGACTGCACTGGTTGAAAAACCTCCAACCAACTCCTTCCAGTCAAATTACAGGTTTATAAAACCTTTACATCTTCCGTTCCCAATGAGACAATTTGTTTTGGCTCTGCTGGTACGCGTCTTGCAAGGGTCTGAGCCCACAATTTGATGCATGTCTTCAATTCCTGCCACTAAGGATTTCTTTACCCTTATGAAAATTGTAGAACGTGGATTAGGTTACATCCCCTATAACTATGTGAGATTAGCTGTGATGAGGGACGTTTATATTTTGCCTGTGGATGGGACTTTTTTTTTTCTTTTTCATCTGGGCATATGGACGTCTAATCAAAAACACTGGAGGGATGAACCACGTTTAGAACTGTCGTAGGAAAAGGGCTGATTTGTACACACCAGATAAAAGGGATTACAGTGTAAAAGTGGTTTCCCTTTGAGGACCCTTAAATGAAGACAGTCCATAGAGGACTTATTTTCCACCCTGACCGCAGTTTCTTCCAGCTCTGAGAATAAATGCCAGAGTTTCTTCATCTCGGTGGTTTAGGGGCCCGCTGTATGTTGTTAAAGAACTGACTCCAGCTTTAATTGTTCAGAGTAATTAGGGCCAGTTTCATTCAAATAGCCATGGTGACTTTCTGTCCAGTTAAGAAAAGTTGCATTTAATGTGACATTTTCAATAGGCTTTTAAAACCCTTTGGTAAACCGTTTAACATCCAAAATACCATAGTTACTTACAATTTGCATGATTGGAAAACTTGAACAATTAGAATTTATAGAATGGCTTACACCCAAATCTGGCAACACGTAGACAACATTTATGTTGCCAACTGGATGGAAGGACTGTTTTGTATTTCCAAACATTGATATACATCTCCTTGTTTAATAAACTACTGCACAGTGCCCGTGAAGCAGTTGGCAATTAACATGTTGGTGACAGACACACACAGTTCATGGAATTATAGCTAGATGATGCACAGTGTCCTTGATAGGTGACACACACAGATTCCTGGAATTATACAGTAGGTGAGGCACAGTTCTCACAATGTCGTTGATGAGTTAGATGTCCTTTGATCTATGCAGTGCACACAAATAAGCATGTGGTAAATATATACAAATAAGTATACAGTACATTCACACAAATAAGGCACTGGTTAAATTTCTAAGAACATTGTTCATATCATAGGCTATGCCTTTTTGCAGCTCACTATATTTAGTCCTCAAGAAACTGTTCAAAGAAGCTAAAGTGATATGAATAGTGTTGCAATCCTAAAACCACTGTGGCTCATTAGGACCCTGAAAGCTGACAAAGGAGCAGGTCAGAATCAGCTAGTTACAGACCCTGTGCAGTTTCAGTGATACAGCGGGTGATTAATATGTCACTTCGTTGATTTGGTAGCACACAGGTTCAGTTGACCCTGACCTGGCCCAATAGAGGGACTTGCAGAGTCTGAGTGAGGAGTGACCTCCCATTTTTCGGTCTTCACAGACCTGCCCACGACTGGTCGAGAGGTGTCTGTTGGGGGGGCTCGATCAAAGGTATGTGGGACTCATCAGAGACGCATCACATTAACCTCCTGGACATTAAAGTGGTGTGTTGCTTATTGCTCCACTTTACCACGGTGTTGTGGGATCAGGATGTTCTCCTTCGATCCGACAACTGAGTCATGGTGGCATCCGTCAACCAGCAAGGTGGAGCCTGCTCATTGTAATTCTACCGTCTGGCGACGGGAATTTGGACATGGGAGTTCACACACCCTGCACATCCCAGGTCTGCTCAACATGAGCGCACACCCGATGTCGTGGGGTGGCCCAGGTAAAGGTGAGTGGAAACTCCACCAGTCCGTTGTCTCCCTGGTCTGGGACTGGCCAGGTGGAAGTAAACTTGTTCACTACCCGGGAAAAATATGCAGTGCCAACGTGAGGTGCTTTGAACTAGCACTTCCAGACTTTGACCACCCACAAGGATGTCTGCTCTTAGCTTCGACCTGTCTGTGGTCTTGGAGGTCCTGTGCATGCTCCCATTTGAGTTGCTCTCCACTGCCTCGCACCTTGCCATGACGTTGGCACAGAGTTTGAGCATATCCTTACATGAGAACTGTCGGATCATTTCAGGCGATCAGACATGATTAGTGGTGCCTTTCTACCCCTCTTCGAGATTAAAGGTACTCAATCAGATGTTTCAGGTACAAAGTTGTGAATTGGAAGCCCTCTTCCCCCCTCCTTTGAAGGACCTAGAGTATTTTTGCAGCGGCTTTTACTCTGGTTCCGTAACGCAATCGCCATGACTGAAGAGGTAAATTTGTCCCAGGCCAGTTGGCATTCAGGCTTATTCTACTAAAGGGATGGCTTTGCCTTTCTTGGCGTCGATATTGTAGATTTCTGTGAAGCGGCGTCTTGGTCGTCACCTTCACCTTTTGTTGGCTTTTACCTTCTGGATAAAGCATCCTCTTCCATGGCTAACTCTTCACGCTGTTCTGTGACGCTGTTTCTGTTTGGTTGGTTACAAGTGACGTGTCCCTCTGGTGTACTGAGGTGTTTTCTGACATTTTTCTGGACTGGGACTTGGTAGGTGTATATCAAGCCTCGCTTGCTCTGCCTAAACCAACCAAACCAGAGTCCTTGCGTGTCGGTGCTCCATGACATATGAAGCTCTATGGAGCTTTATGGAGCTTTATGGAGCTTTCCAATTGGCCTTTATTCAACCCGGCTGATTTTATTATTAGTTTTAGGAGCATGAACAGCAGACGGAGGCCTGCTTATTTAGGGGGCACCTGATAGGCAGTGATAGGCTCCTTGAACGTAGTAGGGTTAGAACTGGAGTTCTCTCCAGAAACAGCATTCTCAAGATAGTTGTTAAACAAGTGTTGCCCTAAAGTCCCACAATGAAACTAGCACAGACAGACACACAGTAAGGGATTTCTCACATCATAGTATAGATTAGCAAATGTTTCCATCCAATACTTAATACTTTTGAAAGAAACATATCTAGCAACTTATAGGAAGCTAATGTGTAGATCTTAATATTAGCATACTAAGTCTTCTCCTAAAAACGTAAGAATGGCTTATTGACCATCACTCACAATCAGGTATGGAATGATAGTGTGCACACCTGGCCAATAGGCCCTGTTCCATATTGGTTGCCAAGAACCTTGTTATGCATTCCATAACTCTATATCAGTCCCTTGGTATAGGTTTTCCATGCCCATATAAAGCACTAATTGCATCTTGATTTCTTCCATGGTTTTATTAAACCCTAACCACCCACTTATTAATTTTTTTATGATGGATTGACTTGAATACAGAGTAATTACTTGCATGTGTGGGGATCACCCAGTCATAGATTGTCACTAATTAGAACATTTCAGGAGGCAAATGCTCCCAGGTTTCTCACATACACGCACGCACACACACAACACTTTTTCCTTCAAATCCCAATCAGCGTATGAAATACTTCTTATTAATTTTTGTGGATTGCTGGCCATATGAACACTGTATGCCTCCTCGGTGTTGTGATGGGATAATATAGTCACTCCTCCTGGACTCAGTATTTCCAGACTGGGGCCTGCTGTGGTTTCTCCAGAGGATAGCTCAGGCTCACCACAACTCAATCTAGTTATACATAACACGCGAGCAAGAGTATTGGGAACGTTTGTTCTCTAAACGTACACATTCAATTCTTAGATCCTCTGCAGCCCACAGTGCTTCGATATTTTTTCCACTTCAAAAGTAGAATTTCTTGAAGTCACTGTTTTTTTTACATCTAGTCTCAGTTTCAGACAGGTAAGCATTTAGTTGATTTCAAACAGTTCACATGAAAATAATCTTTTATTGCGAATAGCTACGTGAGTAAAAGATGACCTGATTTCAAAAAGACAAGAAGTTGATAAAAGACACACAAAGATGACACATTTAAAAATATTTTAGGCAAGATTTATTTTTTACTTCCATACAGTTTTAAAAAGGAAAAGGGCCCTAAATTGATTGAATACATTCTTCCGTCCACTTGTGAAATATTCCCTGTGCCACCAGTGGCAACACAAAGCCCATTGCAGATCCACACCCATACTTAACAGGACAGGTGTTCTTTTCATTACATTTTTTCCCCCTTTTTCTCCAAACATACCTTTTCTCATTGCACCCAAAAATTTATATTTTAACTTCAGTACTTTATTTGGACCCAAAATGCATCAGCCCTGTTTAGATGTTTCTTTTACAACATCTGATAACTCTTCCATGCAGGTCCTATTTGTGCACGTGTTGCTACACAGTAGAACAGTGCACCACCACTCCATAGTCTGCTAAATGCTCCTGAAGGTTTAATGGGGGTTTGATTTGCCCTTCTAGCAATCACACGAGCAGTTCTCCATAAACGTTTTCTTGGACCTCCAGACCTCAACTTGACCTCCACTGTTCCTGTACACTGCCATTTCTTGATTACATTATGAACTGAGAAAATGGCTCCCTGAAAACTCTTTGGAATATTCTCAGAGCCTTCTTCTACTTTGTGGGCATCCATCATTTAGATTTTCTTGTGTGTTAGGTAACTACTTAGAGGAGCTCATGGCTACTAATTGTCGGGACAAGATTTGAGGTCTGAGTTAGAGTAAAATTTTGAAATCGTTGAAGAATTTGTCATTTGTATTACTTGGTCTTTTTTTTAAATCAATGATTGTTAACAAGCCATAGCACCAACAAGATAATGAAGTTCTGATACCTTGGTAATGGTCAACTGAGTTCTCAAATCTCTTGGGGTGCCTAAACTACAGCATGATGAAACAAGCTTTTTTCATTATGAAATTGTATATGACAAAAAAAATACAACATCGTTGTTTTAAATGTTGAAAATATGTTTAATTTTTATGCCTTTTGGAGATCAGCTCATCTTCTACTCACTTAACTATTCACAGTAACAGAATTCTTGACCAGAGGTTCCCAGATTTTTGCATAAAACTGTATCAGATGTTGTCTAGCAACACTATAAAATACTAGTCCTAACCCTAGGGACTACAAATGAAAATAAGGACTACATTAGGGACAACAATTGAATGAGCTAAAATATATAATCTGGTGCAATCCATCAAACAGTGAGATTTTTTACATTTAAATTTAGCATGGTGACTTTAACATAAATTACATACATATATATTGTGAAACCCTGTTGTTAAAGAAGACCCTTATGTGTGAGATCCTAAGAGAACAAATGTCCTATAGCCTGTCCTGTACTGTACCTCACGGTCTAGACGCAAAGAGCTGATGAGTAAGGGGGATTGATTAAAGTGTCATGTATAACTTTCTCATACACACACAGTGTGTAAGACGAAACTGCGTCTGGCTGCCCTTGGTATGGCAGCGTGCTCGTCATCTTGAAAAGTCCATGTTCACCCTGGCTTTCACACGCAGGAGGGAGAAGCACTTCAAATGAGAAGGTAACTGACACTTCTCATGTCAACAAATAGTCCTTTTATGATGATGTATGTACTCTTGTAAAGAATAAAATAAAAAGCCATTGCTTTTGGTTTCATTCAATCGCGTCAACTATGTTGTGAATGCCTTCGGTTTACATTGGGATTAACCTCATCAGGCGACTTCACTGCTTTCTCTCACTGTCACTGAATGTGTTTTACTGAATTTATTTCAGTCTGGCTTGAATTGATATCTTGAATGACATCATTTTTAGTGTCAGTATGGTGTGTGTTTTTGGGTTTGAGGTCACCAGGTAATCCACTCCCAGAGTCAAGTGTACCTTCTCAGGCCTCTCAGTGGTGACAACATGTCATTCTTCCCTCTGAATGATCAGCAAGCTACCAGCTCCAGCTTTGAAGCCATTGTTCAGGGCCTCAGAGGGTATAATACTCACAGCCACAGGGGTAAGATGAACTCCATGAATCATATCTTATGAACATGTGACACCTGTGAGGACATGAAGACCTAGGCTACATCCAAGGATGCCTGCTCACAAGTAACTACTGGTGGTGAAAGCAAGTCAGCTACACTTCCATTCCTAAATATCGTAGGCTAGGCTTTAACTGTCAGACTTACTCTCTGATGAAATCCTGTATGCCTATCACAGTTGTTCTGCTGATTGTTCAGGTCCCCTGACATGCCTGAGGAGGGTATATGAATGTGTGTTCACAGTATGCCTGGGCAGTGTGGGAAGATTGTCTACGTGTAGACAAGGCTGCACATAGAGACTCAGGTAACATGAGACAGCCGTGGGACGAGAAAGGCTGTGATTGATCCTGAACCAGAGAGGCACGAGGGAGAAGTGTAACTGAACCTTGAACAGATGTCAAACACCTCTGGAAAAATGTGGCCAGCGCCAGGGTGTCTTACCATTTAGTGTCTTTATTTACCTCGTGACCAATCTCCTGGTACACTTTAGAAACATAGTGCCTAATGCTGCGATCAGCTAGAGCAGCTATCTGACATTCGGCGAGGAGTGAAAACAACAGTTTCTACAAGTTTAAAATCTTGATGTTTATATGGAATGGGTTTGTGAAAACAATTACAGTTTTACAGAACACCCTTTATGTCCCTGCCGTTTATTGAGTTCAAGACACAACAGACATGGTGCCTAAATGATAAAAAAAGATTGTACTTTGTTACAATGTTAATCTGATGTGGAATTCAACCGACATCGCTCTTTTTTATGGGGCTGGAGGTGTCAAGACTGGACAATCAGACAATATCATTGGTGGATCATTGTTAATTGAATAGGCTGTCACTTGAAATCCATATTGTGTCAATCATGAGGTAAATTAATAAAATCTTGTTTTTGGATTATATAATTTTACAATCTTCTCAAGTTGAATGTGCCCGTTTACTCATTGATAAGGGGAGCAATGCCCTCTACTGGTTCGTCACTCTCTGTGATGGTGTTCAAGATGTGTCCAAATGTAAAATTAACTCCACAAAATGACTAAACAGAAGCTTGATTGAAAAAAAGCGTTCAGTTAAAACATATTCGTTTAACTAGTAGTTAACTCGGTCAACTTTAAAAGTCATGCTGACAACGTCATCAATGCCAGCCTCAAGTTCATCATGCTCCTGTACGCTCGAGACCCCCTTTGGTGTTCCTGTTAAAATCAGATCCCCCTCCTCCAAGGTGATGATCTCGCTGATGTAGCTGATGAGGTAGGGGATTGAGAAGATCATCTGGGACGTGCAGCCGTTTTGACGAAGCTGATCGTTTACTTTAAGCCACAACTTGACATTCCCTGGATCAGGAATCCGCTCTTTAGGGATAAACTCGCTGACGGGACAGGAGGTGTTAAACGCTTTAGCCAGAGTCCAGGGTAAACCTTTGGACTTGCATTCGTCCTGGATGTCCCGGGCTGTCATGTCCAAGCACAACGCGTAACCGGCAATATGCTCCATAGCGGTGGACTGGGATATCGCCGTGCCCCCTTTCCCAATAATAACCCCCAACTCGACCTCATGGTGCAGGTTATTCGAATATGTAGGTATCAGAATTGGGGAACCTTCTTTCAAATATGCCGAAGGGGTCTTCAGGAACAGCACAGGCTCTGTTGGGACTGCATTCTTCAGTTCTTTGGCGTGGTCCGCATAATTCCTACCAACACATATAATTTTTCGTCCCCACTCCCAAAACCGAGAAATATTTCGTGTAGTCATTGTGACAAGGAATTTTCTTCCAGGACGACCTTCGGCTGTAGATAACTTCCTACATTAGCCTACCAACTGTGCTCTATGCCTCGCCCCAAAAAGTAAGGAATGACAGAAGGGACAAACATGTTGTACATGTAATCTAGTATTATTGTTATTTCTGTAAACATGACCTGCTTTCGTAGGCCATTTAAAAAGGATGATATGATGATATCATATTCTATTTTTAAAATATATAATTATTGCCTTAGAACAAAAACAGGAGAATAGTACATGCGTAAAGCGCGTATTGCATCCATCACAGGCATAGAAAAAGGTATCTTCACCAGCCTATAAACAAGCCTACACGTGCTACTCCCCTAGCTGTGATTGGTGAAGTTTTACAGGTCAAAGTTTAAAATGGGCGGTACTGTGCGTAAAACCAAACTTTTCTGGTTCCTAGACATGCGATTGCAATATATTAGCAAACAGCTACAGTCTTGCTATGTTATTCAGGTCACTGATAGCGGGTGCCTGCACTCTTGGTGTTATTGGAGCGACGACAACGCATACATTTGGTATGTTTCGAACATGCCACTATGTTTCATTCTGCGTCTGCATTGCCCCACTTTTTATTCTGAGCTGCCATTGTTGCTAGCGGTTAGCTTTCTTGTTTTTAAATTGGAAACATGCTGTCAAAACTGTCTGTGCTAGCACTAGCAGGCTAGCGTTTAGCATCAGTGTTACATCATCCCCTTCTAGAATGGCAATGCTCCTGTGGAAGCTTAGTCCTCATTCACTGCCGTGCACCAATTTCATTTCTTAAACGATGCAGTTATTAGTAAATGGTAACATGTGAACTGAGTCTGTTCAATTGCAAAAATCATAGAGGGACCATGTCGAGCAGAGAACTGGTGTCCTTTAAGAATACGTCTGCGACATTCTGTCAGTCATGGTTAGAGTACTTGATTAAAGTGCAGTCGATCTTCATTAGACTCCTATAATTAAATAGCGCCAATGCCACTCCACTGCATTGCTTGTATTTGACGTCTACCTCTACCACGTGTTAGTCCTACCATATTAATCCTATATAAACGTTGATATTGTGTGCAGCTCCTTTGCGGGTCCACGCAGCCCTTCTTCACACCCCTGTTATAAGAAAGTCTTTGCTGGTGGAACAGAGCAACATGAAGATAGAATTGCTGCCTGCGCTCACTGACAACTACATGTACCTACTTATTGATGAAGAAACAAAAGAAGCAGCTATTGTTGACCCTGTGGAGCCAATTAAGGTATGTCAGGAATTATTAAATGTCTTTTTTTATTAACTCGCAAAGATTCAAGGGTTAAACAAACTAGCCCCGCTCTTCAAGAATAGCCATACTCTGTCTTGACAGGTTTTAGAAGCTGTCAAAAAGCACAAAGTGAAGCTCACAACTGTCCTGACCACCCATCACCATTGGTAAGAAGTCAGTCTAACGTAGTCGTGGACTCATTGTGGCCCGCATCCCTCGCAAAGGGAATCACATAGTGCTGTGTCATTTCAAAGGTCTACTGATGTAGAACAGGGCTAGAGAATGGTGGCGTTAGATCAACCATTTGCGCTCTCTCTTTCTCTCTCTTTCTCTCTCTCTCTTTCTCTCTCAAGGGACCATGCAGGTGGCAATGAGAAGATGTTGCGACTGATGCCTGGGCTCACTGTGTATGGAGGAGATGACAGGGTGGATGCCCTCTCCAAGAAAGTTTCGCACTCCAACACCTTAAAAGTAATTACAGTCTTCCATTCTATGAAGTTCTGTTTTGTTGTTTCTTCCCTGTTGCTAGGATATACGATTTAAATCAATCAGACGTACCTAACACCGCCTAAAACTTTGGTTTTCTTCTCATAACTAGCTTGGCTCTCTGAGTGTCAAGTGTTTGTTTACACCATGTCACACTACCGGTCACATTTGCTACTATGTGACCAAGAACAACAGCACTGAACCTCCAGCTGTCTTCACAGGTAAACTGCCACGTCTGTTTTGATAGACTCTATTGTAAATAAACTGAAGTGTTGACGTACAATGGAAATGTACTGGCTATGCTGTTAGAGCCTCCCAGGCAAACCAAGCCATACATTGAAACCAAAGATCAGAACTATTTGGGTCTGATCATGAGCATAGTCACACCCAGTAGTTGACGATGTCACTTAATGTTCTTCAATCAGCTGAGTTACATGGATGACCTTTAACCCTTGTGTGCAGGTGACACACTTTTTGTGGCTGGCTGTGGGAAGTTCTTTGAGGGCACAGCAGAGCAGATGTACAGGGCGTTGGTCGATATCCTGGGACGACTGCCCCCTGAAACGGTAATTCTACTCTTGCCTCTTCTTTATAAGAATGACAATGGAAATAAACAGTTCTACAATGTTTGATGTTACAAATGTTGTTGGTGTGTTCCAGCGTGTTTACTGTGGTCACGAGTACACTGTCAACAATCTGAAGTTCGCCCGACACGTGGAGCCGGATAATGAAGTCATTTTGAAAAAGCTTGCATGGGCAAAGGTATGCTCTAGAAATGCAATGGGTAATGTAACACTGGAGGCTGTCATCGATTGACACCCTGAAGGCAATCAGTGCAATAGCAACCTCCTCTTGTTTGATAACATAGGAGAAATTCAGCAATGGAGAACCCACCATCCCTTCCACAGTGGCAGATGAATTCTTGTTCAACCCCTTTATGCGCGTAAAGTAAGGTTCACACAATTTGTACAAACCTTGCCTTCCATGGTACAAATTTAAACGGCCGGTACACCAAGGTTTATGTTGTAGGCTAATAAATTGCACTGTTACCAGTGTGGATAGGCCACTGGTACCGCAGACTGGCCATGTGTGCTTTTGCCCATGTGCAAGAGAAACTTCAACATCTTTCCTTTTGACCACAGAGAGAAAGCAGTTCAAGACCATACCGGACAATCAGACCCTATCGAAACAATGAGGAGTCTCCGGAAAGAGAAAGATGGCTTCAAGGTTCCTAAGGAGTGAAGGATGTAATGAGGGTTCAAGAAATCCTAAAATGGTGGTCCACTACTCTTGTATTGTTTCCTGTTATGTCAGCAGAAAATATTAAGCGTCACACAAGGCTGTATTTACTAAATTTCATTGCTTACTTAATATAAAAATAACCCAAACAGAAACCTTTCAAACTATATTTAATTACTACAAAGTGGTTTTATCCAATGTTAATTTATTTTAATATGATCTGCTGGCCTGTGCAAATGTTTCATTATTTTAGTTGGAAGCTTTTAAGGTTTGCTCAATTTTGATTGTATTCAAAATGTACAAATCTCAGCTTAATGTTCGCCACGTGTGCATACAAACTGATAATCAGAAGACAGCTGTTAAAATGTCTTAATATAATTTGAGCTTTTATTTCAAAAAAGTTATTTTCTCAGTTGTGACTCATGTATAGTTGTCTTTGTTGTACCTTTATAAAGCTTTCTCATCAAACGTGCTATTTTGATTATTTACTTGAAAATTTTAGTTATAGCTCTAGTGCTGTAATATGGTGCCACAACTCAAGTCTTAATTGTCTTCCACAATGGAGTTGAACTAAGAAAGCAAGAAAGCGCATACAGTGTTGGTCTTCAGTAAATCTTTGACTGCAATTGGGCTTACATAGTGAGTATTAAGACTACAAAATAGGAAAGATCATGCTCGATTAAAATGTATGGTACAAATACTCTGTATGCTGTTATTGACTCTCTGGCCTTTTGCTTTTCTGTGAGCAGTTCTTGCTAGAAAATCGTCAATAATTGAAAGGTAATTTTGCAATTCATTAATAAAATCGCACTTTATATTTGTTAGAAATACCGTTATAAATTGCGCCGGAGGTCGGCAGGTCCACTGAAAGAAAATACCAATTCTATTGTAGCCATAACTTAGTTGTCCAAACCCTTTGATGCTGCTCTGCATAGTTAAATGTAAAACGTGTCGGATTTTTACCCATTTGCCATGATTGACGTTAACGTAACTTTAACTGTAGATATAGGACGTAGACATTTGTGACTGCTGCTGGACACGGCCACTTTCATTTCCTGGTGGGGAGCTGCCGAGGGCAGGTGGAAGTAACAATACTATGAAGGTAAAGGTGATCTCTATCTTGGAGGACAACTACATGTACTTGGTGATTGAAGAGCAGAGCAGAAAGGCCATCGCTGTGGATCCAGCGGTGCCCCAAAGGGTAAGACACCTCAGCTTGAAACACTACACAAGTAAAAAATAAAGTCAAAAGATTGTGGGATTTGCATTGACAGCTCTTGGAGATCGTGAAAAGAGAGGCAGTGTCTCTGGTTGCCGTTCTCACCACCCACCATAACTGGTAAGGGATGCTGAAGGACACTTTGCAGATTGAGAGAGGAGAGGACGGCTGGAGCAGGTGTGAGAATTAAAAGACGAGTTACATCACAACCCCATAGAATGTCGTCTCGCATCATGTGATCCAGCGAGACGAGTCAACTAAAAAAGGCTACATTCCTCTATTTTAACACAAACTGCATTACAATACAGAGGCAGACACTAACACTAGGGTGATTCCATGTCAGGGACCATGCTCGCGGGAATGAGGCCCTGCTTAAGGAGATCCCGGGTCTCAGGGTTTATGGCGATGATGACCGCATCTGTGGTCTGACTGACAAAATCACCGGCGCTCAGGAACTGAAGGTAGGCTTACTCATTTACAAATGTAGCATTCCCTACAGGCTCAGCTCCAGAACGAATCGGATGAGCGGGCGTTTGGTTTTCACGCGGGATTTTGTGTATTTTCTATACAAATTCTTATAGCCTTAATAATAGGGAACACCAAACCTGACCCCAAACCTGGTTCTGGTTTGTGGGTCACATTACTCCATAATCTTATTAACGTTTCACCTACTTCACTTGCAGTTTAACTCCATTAATGTGAGGTGCCTGTTTACTCCTTGCCACACTTCTGGTCATATGTGCTACTTTGTGTGGGAGGACGAGTGCTCTGATGCTCCAGCTGTGTTCACAGGCGTGTGCTTCCAAGATAACACGAAATTCTTCACTTGGTGGTGGATTTCTGAAAACATGGTTGCTGGAGTTGCACAAAAGGATAAATCATTTCCCTGTAACTGATATAGTTAGTCAACAGTTTACACTGGATAATCTCAGTGCTGCTAAGAGGGATTGCATCATCAACAGTTGTCTTTGTTTACTTCTGTGGTTGATAGGAGATACACTGTTTATCGGTGGCTGAGGGCAGTTCTTTGAAGGAACTGCAGAACAAATGCACCACAACCTGACCCAGGTGTTGGGTTCGCTACCTCAAGAAACGGTCAGTGAGTGGTTACTGTCTCCCTCACCCAGTCAGGCGTTAAGCAAAACAAACATGACCTCAGACACAAGCGTGATTATGTAAGAGTGAGTCAGCCTACTGTACAAACAGCCAAATTCACAGACGCAATGACTACTTGTGTTATAGTTGTGCGTTAAAAAAAACACAACACTGGTCAGAAAGGCTCACTCTTTGGCATTATTGTTTGCTTAGAAATATATTTGCATGTTGCTCTAAACTATGAAATACATAGTGAAACCATATTGGTTTCTGAGTATAGATGTGACCTACAGTATATGTGTATCACTTTAATGTAGAAGGTGTTCTGTGGCCATGAATACACCATCCAGAACCTGAAGTTTGCAATGCTGGTGGAGCCAAATAATGAGAAGGTCAAAGAGATGTTAAGTTGGGCCAGGGTGAGGTATATCAGCTGTTTGAGATAAACTGGACAGTAGAAATATGCTACGATAGATACACAAATGATTGAATAAGTAAATCTTTCTACTCGGTTAAAATATTATATTTTACAGGCCAGAGACAACGACGACAAGCCAACAGTGCCATCTACCTTAGTGGAAGAGTTTGCGTACAAATCCTTTCCTACGTCTCTCGTGAGTAATTGATTTTAAGGGTTCAAAAGGGCAGGAAAGAGGTGGGTGTTAGGAAGGACGAAATAGCAGTGACGAAAAGGTGTTTTTTTTAAAGCAAGTATGATTGGTTGTGTAGAAGCACCATGTTGATGCTGATTGTATTGCTGGCATGGCAGAGAAGAAGGTGTGCAGAAGTTCACTGGAAAGACTGACCCCATTGAAGTGCTGAGAGTCCTGCGTAAAGAGAAGGACAAGTTCAAGAAGCCTAAGGACAGGATGCCACCTCACGTCATGCTGGCTCTGGAGTGGGGCCTCTTCAGACCCTAATGACACAGGCCACAAGACTGGGACATGGGGAACGGTTTTGAGGGGTGGGGACCAGTTGGACAATAATATAGAGATTGTTTTGACTGCGAGAACTGTATGAAGTTGCACAAGTTGAGTGAAGTGCACATGAGTATAACTCAGTGGATCTAATGATCGAATACACTCACCGGCCACTTTATTAGGTACACCCGTCCAACTGCTCGTTAACACTTAGTTTCTAATCAGCCAAACACATGGCGGCAACTCAGTGCATTTAGGCATGTAGACATGGTCAAGACAATCTCCTGCAGTTCAAACTGAGCATCAGTATGGGGAAGAAAGGTGATTTGAGTGACTTTGAACGTGGCGTGGTTGTTGGTGCCAGAAGGGCTGGTCTGAGTATTTCAGAAACTGCTGATCTACTGGGATTTTCACGCACAACCATCTCTAGGGTATACAGAGAATGGTCCGAAAAAGAAAAAATATCCAGTGAGCGGCAGTTTTGTGGGCGGAAATGCATTGTTGATGCCAGAGGTCAGAGGAGAATGGCCAGACTGGTTCGAGCTGATAGAAAGGCAACAGTGACTCAAATAACCACCCGTTACAACCAAGGTAGGCAGAAGAGCATCTCTGAACGCACAGTACGTCGAACTTTGTGGCAGATGGGCTACAGCAGCAGAAGACCACGCCGGGTGCCACTCCTTTCAGCTAAGAACAGGAAACTGAGGCTACAATATGCACAAGCTTATCGAAATTGGACAATAGAAGATTGGAAAAAGGTTGCCTGGTCTGATGAGTCTCGATTTCTGCTGCGACATTCGGATGGTAGGGTCAGAATTTGGCATCAACAACATGAAAGCATGGATCCATCCTGCCTTGTATCAACGGTTCAGGCTGGTGGTGGTGGTGTAATGGTGTGGGGAATATTTTCTTGGCACTCTTTGGGCCCCTTGGTACCAATCGAACATCGTTGCAATGCCACAGCCTACCTGAGTATTGTTGCTGACCATGTCCATCCCTTTATGACCGCAATGTACCCAACTTCTGATGGCTACTTTAAGCAGGATAATGCGCCATGTGATAAAGCTGGAATCATCTCAGACTGGTTTCTTGAACATGACAATGGGTTCACTGTACTCAAATGGCCTCCACAGTCACCAGATCTCAATCCAATAGAGCATCTTTGGGATGTGGTGGAACGGGAGATTCGCATCATGGATGTGCAGCCGACAAATCTGCGCCAACTGTGTGATGCCATCATGTCAATATGGACCAAACTCTCTGAGGAATGCTTCCAGCACCTTGTTGAATCTATGCCACGAAGAATTAAGGAAGTTCTGAAGGCAAAAGGGGGTCCAACCCGTTACTAGCATGGTGTACCTAATAAAGAGGCCGGTGAGTGTATATCTTTCAGCTCTCACAATCACATTTCTGGTGAGCTGCTACTTAACATAGTGTTATTAACCAAAAACCGCTTGGCTGCCTGCTACTGACGAAGTCCTGCGACCCCAGACTTAATTATAACATCGTGAGTGCTTGTTCATCCAATCAGATGTGTGTTGTGTTGCCAGTGTAAACCATGATTGGCCTTTGCCCTGTTTTTTTAACTTGAGACTAAAAGACTACTTACAACTTCCAAGTATGTATTCTAACATCAAGACTTAGTCCTAGTATACTTTACTTAGATCTATTAATACTCTGGTGTTTACCAATTACATTCAAGTAAATGTGTGTAATTACTGTGTCCCATTGTGTGTCCCAACGTGTTAAATGTATTTTCTTAGCTGAATTACTTTTTCTGTCATCTATGCTACATTTTTCATGACTTGAGACTTGTCATTGTTCTCATCTTAAATTGCACTTTTGGGCTAATATTTCACGTATGAATACTAAGCTACACAATATACTTGTCCTATCAGCCATCTCAATGTTGTAAGCCTTGTTTTGTTCACATTTGTTTCAATAATCCTTGATTAATGGATGACAGATGCTTAATTTGTGAACGTGCAAATCCTCCACAGCGATCTGGATGAAGAGCAAATGTGCAGTATGTGTCCAGCCCAGAAAGCACTTAAATGATGTAAACAGACTTAGAGAAATACCAGAATAATCATTTTAATGTTAAACCAAGGCTGTTGCAGTATATTGCTCTTTCTGTGTATTTAACTACCATTTATACGAACATATTTCAAACTGAACAGTAAGGCATCCCAATGTGCCATATTTCTTTCAGATCAATCGCAAATGATCTCTAAAGTCACTGATAAAGACGCAAAAGGCCAGACTTCATGTAATTTAATAAATAAATACAATTAATCTGTATAGAATTGTTTATTATAAATAAGGCAGGAATGATGGCTTCTCTGAAATATATAAACTCTGAAATATCAAGGTCAAGTAAAAACAACAAACATTTTCCTACATCAGTGCATACAATTTGTATACTTTAAAGGTATCCATAATCAGTTTTGAAGATGATCATAACTTCAGTGTAATACACATACATGGCTAAGCTTGTGCGTACAAAAATAAAGCCTGGATATTCGATGTTAGGAACAGGCTACCACAGTTACATGGTAAGTATGTCTCTCTAGACCAAACCACCAGCCGCTAAACCTTCAAACCACTTTGGACGGATGGTCATCTTATCCACATTTCAAATCCATAGTCAAGACCCATACAAGTTCTGGATTGTGGAGATCAGATCCCAGACCAGCCCTTGACCACCACAGGTCCCCTAACCTTCCCTCTTTGTCTGCTAGTATCCCTCTTCACCACTTGATAGTGAGTCCACTACCAGTCTTCTCCACAGCATGGTACTGTGTATGCAGCAGCTGCTTGGCTTTGTCCTCTCCTACAGAGAGCAGCCAGGACGCGTAGAGTTCAGCCACGCGGTGGTCCTCCTCAGGCGCTAGGGGGCGCTCTGCCCTGTACAGATCCTCCACTTGCTGTAGCAGGTCTTTGTTAGACTGTTCAGGCAAAGGCTTTACCTGTCCTCCTCCATTTAGGCATCCTGTAATACGAGTACATCTTGCTTGAGAAGAGTATTTCAAACGGCTCCCCTGCATACCTTTCTGAGTTTTAGAATTTCTTTTGTCTTGCAAACAAAAGAAAACAAAGAAAACACATTCTTTCTTTCTTACCTGAAGGACAGGCCATGACTTCCACAAAGTGGTACTGCGACTTGCCTCTCTTGAGTTTCTGCACCAGGTTCTGGATGTTCCGGAAGCCGTAGGTTGCAGCAAAACGCAGCAGGACAATGCCATCCTTCTCCAAAGTCACCTCTTGGAAGTCTTTGTTTCTGAGGATTGGACACAGGCTTCAAAACAAGCACAGCAAACACTGTTCTCCAAAACACCTTAGAGCCCAAACGTGCAAATACGTGTCTCGGATTAGCCTAATTAAAAATGACATCATCTTTATTCATTTTGTGCAAACGTATCTAGATACAGCCAGTTACACAACACTATGGCAGAGTGACTGAACAGTACTCATAATAAGTTGTGTCCCCCCCCCCCCCATAGAATTCCAGGTTGCTATGGCGCAGGACAAAACGTACTTGAGCGTCTTGTATGTCAGCTCAGAGACGCCTTCTCCAAAAAGCTGTCTGGCTGCGTGGGTGAACACATGATGGAGGTACCCCCCTGAGCCACTTCCTGCATGACGCTGCAGTTCATCCTCAGACATGCTGCTGAACCTGCAGGCACACGCACATACACACATTCCATCTCGTAGTAGGTTGCGCCTACGTTTACATCCACACCCTGTCATTTACCAGCCACAAAACATGAGTGAGTGGTTTGCGTACGTCATTGGAGAGCCTTACATGGTGTCTAAAGGTGCAGGTTCCACATCTTTAAGCGATACTTTCTCCTCTTCTAACATCTTCAGAACCTCACCTGTAATCAGAGTGAGTGAGTGAGGGAGTAAGTGAATGATTGATAGAAAAGAGAGAGAGAGAGACAGAGAGAGAAAGTTAAGGTTAGTATGAGGGCGTGTGCGTAAGGGCAGCATACATCCACATTCTCACAATTCTAAACGCACAAAATGTCAACACTTGCCTGAGGTGATGACACAGTCCACCTCCCTGGTCTCATCTTCAGTCAGATAGAAGTCTGGTCTGGAAGCCTCCAGCTTCTTATCGAAGCAGGGCATCACAGTCACATGGTAAATCTGCTGAGGGCCCAGACCCTGAAAAAAACACCCACATCTAAATAAAGTCTAAATGACAGAAAAAGCACGCACACAAAAAAAGTATGTTCTTTTGACGTTTGTTTTATTGTAAAGATTCAAAAAGGCCTAGATTCACAAAGATACCAAGAATGATACAATTCAGTTCTTTTCATGATGACCCATGTGATGTCAGAGTGTCTGTCTACCTGTTGTCCAGAGAAGTACCTCTTGACCAAGGACCCCATCACCTGCTGAGGGGAGCGGGTGGTGCTGATGTAGGGAAGAATGAACTCTCCGTGGGTCTTCTCTGCATAGCAGATCCATCCTGGATACATGCCCAGATCACTCACACACACACACACACACACACACACACACACACACACACACACACACACACACACACACACACACACAGACACAGACACACGTTAACAATCCAGAGAGGAATTTGTGCCTATATTACTTTGTGACAAAGGGCACAGGCAATTAAAAAGTTACATGCAACTGATCCAAAATGATACCGTCAAGATGAACCTGGAGTGCAAGGACCTTTGGTTTCAGCTTACCTGGGCAAGCAGATGCCAACATGGGTAGAGACTTCTTGTCCTGCTCCTTCCTCTGGAAGCGCTCCACAAACTCCCTTTGGCTCTCCAGCAGGCTGAAGGAGCGACTGAAGGTGGTGTCAAACACATGGTGAACACCTGAAATGGAAGTGGACCATGTTGTCTTTGAAATCAAATATGCGTGGGGGTGGTTATTGAAATGGGAACAAGCTAGCCATGTCCTGCTAACTCAGTCACTGACCGAGATTCTTGAAGAAGGCAGTGAGTCTCCTGCCTGCATCAGTGCTGCTGAGGCCATAGCGTGCGGCCAAAGAGGCTCTGGACTGAGGAGACACAGACACCACCACAACCTTCTGCTCTTCTGCTCCACTCTGCCAGGGAGTAGTGGGAAAATTAGCTGAATACACAGACACACAGGCACACACCCACATGCAACACAACTTTACCTTGTTATTGCGGAGCACTCTGTACAACTCCTCATGGCTCTGTTGTGTGATAAGGACACTCTCTGCGGATGTAATGCAGCCACTGCAAGCTAAGCAGTCGTTCAGAGTGATTTTGGCTTTCTCCAGCTTCTGCATCCTGCCATCCTGTAAGGTTGAAAAATCCATGCTTTATGGATAAATAACATAGCAGTGTAGTCAGACAGCTGGTATTGGTGTTACATGCTTAGAGGCACTGACCTGATTGACTTGGAAATAACTGCCATCATCCTCGATCTGAATTTTGGCCACGGATCTGCCTTGCTTTTTCTCTACCTTGACTGGTTTTACACATTCCTAAAATGCAAGGTGACGGTGAAAATGTGTTAATTAGTGCAGGATGACACAACACATAATTCAGTTCAGTCAAGCTAAGATTTGCTGAGCTAAGGTTAAGGTTAACTAGCCAACAAAAATTGTGTGAATTTACCTGAAACTACCTCTAATATTTAAGCCTAGGGACATAAAAGCGATCTAACTAATTTGTACAATTCGAGATGTAACGACTGAGCTCGAACACAAGCCGAGTTTCGTGCTGTCAGATGACAGTTAGTGTGTCACCTAGCCTAGCATCACTGATGGCATAAGGTAACGCCAAGTAAAAAAGCACAACACGCAAGCTACAGACAGTACTGCTGGACGGTTACGGTAAAAGGTTGGTCGTTCACATCGGCTAAATTTACTAGTAACCTCTGGGAATTACTTTTTCGATACAAATCATCATGAGTTGAAACTTGTCAAGTAAGTCGAGCTTTACATGCCTGAGAAGGAGTAATAAAGTCATCGAGATCTGTCAACTGTAGTACACCGCTGAAGTGAGACGCCATTTTAATGCCGTAAAGGAGTTTATTTATATGTGTCGTAAAATACAGCAGAGAAAATACCAACATCCGATTGTATTACCATTTAAAGTAAATAGTTATGTATTTTATATGACTGATTACCGTTAATTACAGCTGTTCATGACACCAACATAAAGTAGGTTACAAAGGTGTTTTAAAGTTACTGTATTGTAAAGTCAATAAATTATCACAGCTTTTCTGAAAGCACTAAATCATTGTAAAATGTGAATACATTGCAATTTACAGGAAGATTGAACCGTTACCTATAGTGTTTAACAGTGCTTCATTTACTGTTGTAAATTAATTACCATAATCTCAGAGAAAAAAGGCACCATGTGATACAAAAAATAACTGTATGGAACAGAGCATAGCCATACAGTAGAACGGCAAACTCCAAATAAGCAAAGTTATACAGTTCCAAAACATATTCATACCGTTCCATAGGCCACCCATAATACTACTCCCATGAGGGAAGCACAGTCACTGGGAGGATATCCATGACAACAAGTCTCCACCGGGAGAGTGAGATCAGGGAGCAGAAATACACAACAGCCACACTAAACTAAATGCACTGTTTTCGACAAACGTGTATGTACACCGGTCATGTAAAGAAGGGAATGTGTAAACCTACAGGTCATGGAAACCAGGTCACAAGCTGTTTCCAGATATCCTGTCACTTGACTACCGGGACACTATTGACCACAATCTGTGTGATGGGTTTAGGGGCTTTAAAGATAGTAGAAAAAAAACATATCTGTGCACAGCTGGATAATGTTTTGCACTTTCTAAGGGTGTCTAAGAGAAGATACCCATTTTATGTTTTCATTTATGTATACTTTAGTTCCCAAGTTTATATAAAACCTCGTTATTTTGTTATATCCTTTTTTCTATTTCTCCCTTTATTGCAGATTTACCAGTGCAATTTCTTACCCGGGGAACAAGGAAGTCCTTGCCATCTTTGTAAACAACTGTAAACTTTGCTCTCCGCGCTGCAACCAGACACAAATCGAATTGGAAAAGGTTCAGCATAACAACAGATTCAAGTCTATTCAACTCATATGTATCCATTTCCAAAATGGATACATATGAGATATATATGAGTTGAAATGAGAACAGAGAAGTCTTCAATTTGCCTCAAATATTAGTGCTTGTTGTGTTATAACCCCCAAGCAGCAGGGCCAGACAGTATGTCTAGAGAGACTTAGGCTGCCCCTTCAACTTTAAAATTCGCTCCGCATCCTTCGCACACTCTCGTATTCTATCCAGCTCCGCGTTGACATTCTCTTCCATCCATTCCTCCACAGCATCTGGAAAGAAGATGGCCCCCATCTCTACACGGAAATCTTTTATGAAGGTCTCCCACTTGTCCAGCAGTCTGACAGAGGACACAACAAAGACATTATACCACCTTCAAAGATCGAGAGAAACTATGGCCAAAACATTGACAAAGCCGAAGAACCAGGAAGTGGGTTGGATGTGAGACGTTTTTTCGGCTGGCTCTACCAAATTACAAACCCTCTGATTGGCAGAGGCTGATTGTTTCATTTTGCACTTGTAGACCTTGATTAGGCAGATTTTTGGCAATTACTATGCACAATTGTTTTGGTCGTTTTGAGTAAAAGCAAATACAACAGTCAAATGTAAATGTCTGTACGTCTATCTAAACATTCAAGACACATATTCAAAAATATGACTCACGTTTTCAGTTCATTGTGAAAGGTTTCAATGTGTCTTGGGTTTGCAAAATTATACTTTCTCTGGTAGCGACCGAAGCCCCCTTTGATAAAGCTGTAGTGGTCAAACGGAGAAGACATCACAGTATCACGCATCATTTAAAAAACCATCTGAGATTATTACCTTGAGATAAAGATCTTATGAGGATGGATGACAAGTAAATATAATGAAAGGACTCTCACAAGTGTTCCATGAGTTTGTTAACTTCAGCCTTCAGATGCATGTGAATTGTATGCACCCTATGGTAGATCTGCGAGCCAGCGAATGCACCATGCCCCTTACTGTAAAAAGAATAGAGTAGGTCGAAGGTCAAACTCTGTACAGTAGAGAAAGCAAATGACAATGTGGAACTAATCAGAATATAATAAGAAAACTTTACAGAGGAACTACAAAGTGATGCAAGATCTTCTATTGTTTTCTTACCAAACATCTTTCTCCAACTCAATTTTACAGCCCAGTATGTGATGAGATTCATTGAGTGCCTTCTCACTAAAAGAGCCTGTGCAACACAGAAAAAGAAAGAACAGCCAAATGAATGCTTTCTGGCTAAGCTTGTCCTGCATTATGAATCAAATTGGCCTGCACTGGTGTAGGAACCGGGGGAACGTGTCCCCCTCAATATTGGAAAATGCTGCATGTGTCCCACTCAAACATTTGCCTATACTGCAGGGTTGAAAAAAGAAGTGTACATTTGAAACTTTTATTTTAAAGGCGCAACAGAGAAGCTATTGAGTTTTACCACCAAACCTGTATACTCCAGTGTCAAAGTCAATTTTAGTCCCTTGGTGTTGTGTATTATTATGTATTCACCCTTGGTCCTTGCCCACCTACCATGTTTGAGTGTCAGAAGACACATGGCCAGGGAGGGGAGGCCAACAGGAAGTAGTTCACATAACACCGTGTGATGCTCATATCTGGAAGTCACACATGCGAAACTGTTCAACTTTAGACAAGAATATTGCTGAAACAGTACTAGAGGCGATGCAAATGCACAATCTGTTTAGAAATGCTGAGATGGATCTAAAAAGTCCCGTCATTAGGTCCTCGTCTGACCTTTGCCATCCAGTTAACACGATGCCTTGCAGCGCTATGGAGGGGTGTTTGGTGGACATGGAGGGCATGACATTGAGCCAGGATAGGTGGTTTTGCAAGTGATGTTTAAGTGGCGGCCATATCTGGTTGATAAGCGAGGCACCTTTGAATGCACTGGCAAACCATAGGCTCCGGAACCCAGCAGATTCATACCTAGATATCAAGTTACCTGATGACCATGAAGGAGCACAATTGGTAACATTCTAAAACTCTAAAAGACAATTACAAGTGCTGCATTACAAGCCATACTATCAATGTCTAATGAAATATATGTGAAAGCAAACTACATACCAATAACAACTGGATCTACTGAACTCCGATAGTTCCATATTGTTGGAATGGCAAGATTCTGTAGGCCAGACTCTGATGAAATATGAATTGTCAGTCAAGCAACCACTGACTCAGCAAGAGACATGTAAGTGTAAATATATACTTTATGTAATTTCATTGTAGTACATACAAACCTATGCTGATTTTCATGTCAAACTGAACTCAAAGAATTGACTGAATCTGATGCATGATGATGACAATACTATACCTTGGATTGATTTAGGGCTTATTTTTCTTAACATATCATCCCACATCAGGACTCGGAGCCCTGTTCTCTTTTCAGAGATGAAGCGGGCCATTTCCACCGTATGCTTCATGAACAACTTATCAACACCTCCCTTGTTGCCTTGTAACCAATTCTTGGAATCTTCACCGGTCCCCAGACCAAAAACCTATGCACCACAAGAGACAGCATTATAATACAGAGCTAACCAAAAATGTACTTCGAAATTTGACTTGCTGTTAGAGACACTGGGAAAGCTCTGTCAGACCAGGGAGGGTGTCTCACTTCATCGGCCCCCATGTGGAACCAGGTGGCCTCTGGATGAACGGCCAAGACTTGGGACACCATGCTTTTCACAAGGGTCACGGAAAGGGGATGGTGAGGATTCAGACTGTTGGGTAACTCCATCACTTCCCTCAGGGGGAAGTACTGCTTATGCTTCAACACAAACTAAATGCAGAAGAATTGTTTTAGTGGGGTTTGAACCAATAACTGTAACTATATCTACTCAATAATAGTACAACACATGCAATATGAGATAATGCTGTTGGATCTGGATCCATTTTTTTTTAAATCGTAAATATTAAGTTAACAGAAGGATTATACACCACAGTGCATATTGAATCGTGTTCAAAAAGTGCAGAGGCATTCTGGATGAGCTGCTGCATACCTCAAGGTGTCCAAACACTTGAACAAGAGGGATGATATCCAGTTTGTTAAGTTTGGCAAGGCTCTTTATTTTCTCTATGTCTTCAATGCTGCCCCATAAAAACAGAGACATAAAACATATTACGTCTTTACGTAATGTCCAGTGGCCAAAGGTTGCTTTTCTGTCATGTTGACAAGTGTACTGATGGTCACCTGTATGCATATGGTGATCTGAGAATCTGTAGGTCGTCATAATAGGGGAACATATCCTCGTACTCTAACAGTATCCCATCGGCACCCAGATATGAAATCAGAGGAAAGATCTGGAATGGAAACAATCATAGTCTCTCTAGATCTGGTGGGAGATGTTTTGTTCAGCATCAATTAGCAGAACAACAACTGCAATCCTTGTCTGTTGGAAAATATAAGAACAACATAATAATACTGACACAACACGTTATTTGGAAGTTGAGGTCAACCTTTCTCACCTGCTCTAGGTAATTCACTTTGGGTGCAGCACCTTTTAGATCCAGGTGGACTATCTTCAGAAGGGTTTTATTCAAAGGTGCTACTATCTTCACTTTGTCTGCCCTATCAGACTTGTCAACTTGTGGCACCGCTGGGATGATCTTTAGCTTCTTTTCTTCCTTTGACTTCAGAGGATCAATCCTATCTATTTTCTTTTCCAGGGATCTTTGCCAGAAGTTCCCAGGATTAATAACAGTCTTCCTGTTACGCCTCTTTGCGCTGAGATTAGAAGCAAAATAAAATGAGATATTTCATGGCGTGGAGTTTCATTCGAACTAGATCATTGAACTGTCCAGCACTTGATGAATGGGACCTTACCTTAAATCAAAAAACAAAAGTTTGACAACAGTTATAACGACCAGAGCGATTACAATCGGCCTTATAACCTTAGTAGCCATGGTGTTTCACCTGTCATAAAACAATAGGGCACAGCACGGTTAAACACATAAACGAATACAAAGCCATACAACATATTTTTGCATTCACTGCTTGCATTCCACCAACATTACGCATCATTGTGATGTCGATTTGATTTCATACATAGTTTACTTACCATAACATCTGCTTATTCTATCTTCACCGGCTAACAAACATCCTTTGATAGCGATGTGTCATCCGAAAACTGCTCAACAGTAGCTCGAAAACATTCTGGAACTACACGCGCACTTCCGTGTGTTCCGTCCTCCTCTCGTCTGGCTGGATCTGTGACGGTCGGTTCGAAGTCTTTGTTTCTTCCATACAGCTAAACACATATGTATATCTTTACATATATTTATACATGTAAATACATTTAAATAATTTAAATATATTTATTTTTCTTTCCTTTGTATGTACATAGATACATCATTCACTTTTCATTTTCATTATATATAGCCCCTATAGCCCATTTGCCATGTGGGTATAGCCGATGGACTAAGCAATAATATCATCAGGTAATAAAGCCAATCAAAAGGCTATCCTTTTATATGACACCTTTTTTATGACTGGTAGGTAGGTACCTCACCGTGGAAGCGCCAGTGCGCCCCCGTATGGTAATTTATAGACGACCTGCATTGGAAGGGTTCCTTCATAGTCAGACCATTTTAATACAACGTATAAGCTTTCAGAATCACAATAAGTTTTATTCGCTATGCAAGATATACAAACACAGAATTTACTATGGCAGGAAAGTGCAAACATAGAACATATATGGAACATAATAAAGGTAGACAAAAATATAATACAAATATAATATAAAATACAAATAAGATAAAAAGTGGGCACTAGCTGTACAGATGGGGGGAATATAACTATAGTAAGTGAGATATATATAGTATAGGGGGAGAGAGGGTATATACACAGTAGTGCAACAGTGGGAGAGGGGGGTATATACACATTAGTGCAAACAGTGGTGCAAAATCACAGTAGTAAGTTTTAAGTTGTCATGTGCTAAAGGGGCTTGTGCAGTAGGATTCCGGAATGGGGGTGTGGGGGTGTTGGTAGTTTGTGGCAATGTCATACTGAGTCCTTGGCCCTGTTGAAGAGGGCAATAGCAGAGGGGTAGAAACTGTTCCTGTGGCGAGAGGTTTTGGTCCTGAGCAGCTGAAGCACATAGTGTCCAGGGTGGGAGGAGTCGACCACTATCTTCCTCAATCGCCTCAAAAACCTCGAGGTGTGCAGGTCCTCGAGGGATGGCAGATTGCAGCCCATCACCTTCTCGGCTGCACGGATTATACGCTGCAGTCTGCTCTTGTCCTTGGCAGTGGCAGCAGCATCCCAGACAGTGATGGAGGAGGACTCAATAAGAATAGAAGAATATATAGAATTGCACTATCGTTGTCTTTGGCAGATTGAATTTCTTCAGCTGCCGCAGGAAGTACATCCTCTGCTGAGCTTTCTTAATAAGTGAGCTGATGTTCAGCTCCTACTTGAGGTCCTTGGAGAGTGTGGTGCCCAGGAAACGGAGGGACTCCACAGTGTTGACCCGGGAGTTGCACAGGGTGATGGGGGGGAGTGGGGCTGGGTCCTTTCTGAAGTCCACAACCATCTCCACTGTCTTCGGAGCATTTAGCTCGAGGTTGTTCTGGCTACACCAGGTCACCAGGTTGTCAGCTTCCCACCTGCAGTCAGACTTATAACGGTAACGAAGGAAAAGTAACAAAAATTAACGAGGGAAAGTAACGAAAAGTAACGAAGGAAAGGTAACGAAAAGTAACGAAGGAAAAGTAACGAAAAGTAACGAAGGAAAAGTAACGAAAAGTAACGATGGAAAGTAACGAGGAGTAACGAAGGAAAAGTAACGAAAAGTAACGAAGGAAAAGTAACGAAAGGAGTAACGAAGGAAAAGTAACGAAAAGTAACGAAGGAAAAGTAACGAAAAGTAACGATGGAAAGTAACGAGGAGTAACGAAGGAAAAGTAACGAAAAGTAACGATGGAAAGTAACGAGGAGTAACGAAGGAAAAGTAACGAAAAGTAATGAAGGAAAAGTAACAAAAAGTAAGGAGGGAAAGTAACGAAAAGTAACGAGGAATAGTAACAAAAAGTTACGAAGGAAAAGTTACGAAAAGTAACGAGGAAAAAGTTATGAGGTAACTAAGTAAGGAAGAAGAAAAGAGGCAGTTTTTCCTGTTTCAACATGATTTGTAATCATTTGCAAGTTATGTAAAGCATTCAATGGAAAATGATACATAAGAGTCTTTGTTTTCTAGGTGGGTAAGAGCCAGATGGAGGGTTGAGAAAATTGCATCGTCTGTGCAGGGGTTCGGACGGTATGCAAACTGGAGCAGGTCGAGTGTGTTGGGGAGGCTGGTTTTTATGTTCTTCATGACTAACTTCTCAAAGCACATCATTATGATGGGGGTCAGTGCTATGGGGTGGTAGTCATTCAGACAGGACACAGGGGATTTCTTTGGTACAGGTATGATTGTTGTGGATTTGAGACTACTACTGGGTCAGCGAGGTGTTGAAGATGTCTGTTAGGACATGTGTCAGCTGTACAGCACAGTCTTTCAGTACACGGCCAGGTATATTGTCGGGGCCTGCAGCCTTGTGTGGGTTGATCCTAGATAGGGTCTTCCTTACGTCGGCTGGAGACAGACAGAGTGCCTGGTCGTTGGGGGGAGTGGGTAGTTTTTGTGCTCTAGGGAGGTGTTGAAGATATTGGTGAACACCGGGGACAGCTGATCAGCACAGTGCTTCAGCGTGGCAGGGGAGACAGCGTCCGGTCCAGCTGCTTTGCGGGGGTTTCGTTTCTTGAACACTTTGTTGATTTCCCTCTCTTGAATAGAGAGCATTGTGTAGGTGTTGATGGTTAATGCGGTGGGGGGTGGGGAGGGGGGTCTGCGGTGGCATTGGGGGTGTTACAGGACTGTCCGATTGTCTTTCAAATCTGCAGTAGAACTCATTCAGGTCGTCGGCCAGGCGGGAGTCATTTGTGGTGGGTATGGCCCTGGGCTTGTAGTTTGTAATCTGCCAGCCGGGGAAGTCGTGGCCTAATAGTTAGGGAGTCGGGCTTGTAACCTGCAAGTTGCTGGTTTGATTCTCACACCGGCAGGAATTGAAGGTGGGGATTGTGAATAAACAGCACTCTCTCTGCCTTCAATACCCTGACTAAGGTGCCCTTGAGCAAGGCACCGAACCCCCAATTGCTTCCCAGGCGCTGGAGCAATAGCTGCCCATTGCTCTGGGTGTATGTTCACTGTGTGCGCGTGCAGTTGCCCACTACTCACTGCTGTGTGTGCACTTGGATGGGTTAAATGCAGAGGTAAATTTCGAGTATGGGTCTCCATACTTGACAATACGTCACTTCACTTCACTGAGCCCCCTCCAGACAGAAGTAGAGTTGTTTGCAGAGAATTGGTCTGTCAGTTTCTCTGAGTACCATCATGTAGCGTCCCTTACCACCCTGCTAAATAACTTTTTAGACTCCTTGAATCTTTACTTGTCCCCACTTATAGTCCTCACAGAAGCTGATGTACGACGTTACAGCCTCAGTGAGCTCATCCAGGCCAGTTGTAGCAGCAGCAAACATTTCCCAGTCAGTGCAATCCAAGGTAGCCCTGAGAACCTCCACAGCCTCACTGGACCATTGTTTGTGTGTCCTCACTGCAGGTTTGCAGAGTTTAAGTGTCTTTGTTACTTTTTTCACACAAATGTAATTAACCACATTAAAATAAAATGCACAATATTCTATGTTATATATGACTGGGCTAATTTGTGACAGAGACTTAAATATGTTCTATATTTACAGGTGTTACTCACTCTGTGGCCCGTTATTCTTTACAATAGCTAGAACCTATTTTCTGTATTTCGTCACATTTTCAAAATTCTTAACACCCAACGTCTTTCAAATCACGACTCGCAAAATTTTACACTTAGACACAATCACCACCAAAACGTTATGTGGACTAGCCTACCAACAAGCCCATATTAATGTTTTCTAAGGCCTACATTTTTCAAACGTATTCATCAAGTTTTAAAACTAACACAGCAGATAATTTAATTTACTGCAAGTTGCAAGGCATGACTGAAGATTTTTTTCTAGGTGCAAAGACTATTGCTCAAGGCAAAAAGTGATGTGGAACCAAATGCAAATGAAAGGTTTGCTTATCGGCAAATGGTGCAGGCTACAAATGACGATATATAGCTTATTTTCTTAATTACTCAAGAGTCATTAAATGACACAAAACATATTGAAGCTTCCATTGTGTCTGATTCATTCTTGTAAGACATACTGCTGTACATATCTAACACCAGAGGGCTGTAATTCTTGTTTTGTTTAGACATTTTACGAACAAAGGAATTGTGTAGGCCTGATGCCACTCTGTTCATGTTTTTACTGGTTAATGTTTTATGACTGACTTACAAGTGTGCATATTAGGTGTCCACGTGGTTGAAACCTGTAGGTGTTATAGAATGAGTTGATATTAGACATGTATGATGTGTTTTGGCAGTTTCGGTGCATTGGGAATTGGAAAATAACTGTTACAGTTGTGTGAAAGTTGGTTCAATTAATCAAGGAGATTTGAAAGGTGTATGAGAAAGTTATGAGGAGTTTCGAAAATGTTGCATAAATATTGAAAAATTAAGACTTTTAACTCATGTGAAAAATAAAAAACCTATCCCCCATCTATCCTTTCACTTCCTTTGCCCTTTTGTTGTTATGACTACGAGGTCGTAAATCCGCCATGTTTTCCCTCTAGTATCGTTGCGACAGAGACGGAGAAGTCAAACGACATGAATGTAGAAAATAATAATACGGCAGAAACAGAGAGTGAGCAAACGGATCACGGCAACATCATTACGATTCAAACTACACTAGGAGACGAAGGTAAAACGATTTGATTACAGTCATAGCGTTTTATTTGTAAAGGCGGCTCTGTGGGCCTGCTCCGATTATGTCATTTTATTTAGCCAGCTAGCCTAGCAAGCTTGTAATAGGTTCTCAGTCAGGGCTGTCAATTCCTAGATTCAGTGTACAGCTAGCTAGCTTAGCTCGCTAACTAGCCTATCTAGCTAACAACAGCAGTATTTTGGTTGCATGCTGAAAAACACCTTATAGCAAAGGAGGTTCATTCTACTCATTTATGAATGTCGAGTTAGTTCACCATATATTAACATCAGTGCGTCTTGACCCAGTATTTATCTTGCCAGCTAAATAGCTGGTTAACAATCTAACGTTATTTACCTTTGTTTGTTATTAAGTAGGTACTTTGTTAGCCCGTACACTAAACCTTTCTGAGGGCACATTCGTTTTTCATGTGCTGTCTTTTTAGATGAGGATGTACACAAGTGCGGACGCTGCCAGACGGAGTTCTCCACGCTGGAGGCTTTCATCCAACACAAGCTGCACCAGAACTGCAAGCGACGCCTTGAAGCGGAAACCCACGTCAAAAAACCAAAGTGTGATAAACAAGAGGTATTCCAGTGTTTAAAAATATGCGTGCCCGTGATTGTTACAATAGCGGCTTGACTTTCAGCACCTCAAGCTCCGTTGCTTCCCCAATAGTTCTTATCCGCGATGGTTGGACAGTAAAACACTACAGTTTGCGTTCTTTGTTTCAGGTGTCCACCTCTGATGGACCCGCTGCTGGCGAGGTGAACGTGTACTTGTCTTCTGACGATCCAGACAAGTCAAACACCAATGGTAAATCACCTCCCGGTGACAATACAGCGCCAGGATCAGTTAAACCCTTTAGAATGTCGGCGCTAAACCATGAAACTGAATCGGCAGCGTTGTTTCTCCTGTAGTTGTGACGGAGGGCAGATTGTCCCGGGGACGGAGGAAGAGGACGGCTACAGCGAAGGCTTCTGAGGATGCAGAAGGTGTAGAAGCCACCCACAGTCCCGACAGCGGTGACAACAGCAGGACCATTTTCAAGATCAACACCGACGGACGCTACGTGTGTGATGTTTGTGACAAGACTTTCAAAACAGTGAGTCATACTGACGATTTGCATCCATTAATATCCCCCCTTACTCCAGCATAAATGTGTTCATGTTCAACTTGACTGCTTGCCTGCAACTCACATACCAAGTGGAAAATGCCCTCCTTGTCTATTTCATTCCAGACCAACATCCTGAGAACCCATATGATTACCCACAGTGGAATGAAGAACTTCCCTTGTGAGCTGTGTGGGAATGCCTTCCGCACCAAAGGCTCCCTGATTCGTCACAACCGCCGCCACACAGGTAAAAGAGGCGGGCTCAAAACTCATGTCTTCTCTGTTTTTATTGGTATTTGTTTGTTCCTTGTGGGCGTGACAACGGAAAGAACATGAATTCAAAAGTGTCACAATGTCAGCTCTTTTTACCTGTAAGATATAGCTGCACATTAATGCTGACAGTCACAGCTCCATGTTGACTATTTGGAACATGAACTGTCTCAATGGAGTGGACGACAAGGAACCTCTGTGAACACAGCATCGTTTCTTTCCTCCCGTTATCTTCTCCATCTTTTCTTCCACAGACGAGCGCCCCTACAGATGTAGCCTCTGTGGGCTCTCCTTCCGGGAGTCAGGGGCCCTGACCAGGCACCTCAAGTCCATCACCCCGTGCACAGAGAAGATCCGCTTCAACCAGTACAAAGAGATACTCGTCAGCAAGGATGGAGTGCAGAAAGGTACCGCGCTCATCGGCTGACGGAAGACATTGAGACGTCCACATTCATTTTGTTTGTTTTTTGTTTTGTTTTTTTCTTCTCCTGGCCTCATAACTGGTTGATGAAAGGAACGTCCGCGTAAAAGCGTTTTCCGTCCAGCCAGCCAACGACAGCGCTGTGTGTTTCAGGTGTAGAGATGCCCTCGTCCCAGCTGGCTGGCCAGCAGGACGTAGACGAACAACAGCTGGAGGACAAGGCCGCCGTGGTCAGCGTGGTGGAGTGTCCCACCCAGCAGGTCATCCATGAGGTCCACTTCATGGAGGTCGAGGGTCCTGCAGAGGAGGAGCAGGTGAGTGTCGGCTGTCTCATTGGTCCGTAAATGGTCAAACATAAGGGCCGTATGTTGAACATGACAATATGTTAACTGTACCTCATCCCCACCCCCGTACTGTTTCTTGCCATTTACTCTGTTTGCTGTTGACGCCAGCTCCTCCTGCGCTCTCTCCCTCTGTGTCCAGGTGGTGGAGGAACAGTCTTCAGCCGAGGTCCTCGCCGTGGGAGACAACCTCATTTGCCAGGCCATCATCAACTCCGGCATCGCCCTGGCAACGGAGGTGGCAGTGAAGGGGGAAGAGGGTGAGGCGGAGGGGGACGTCGAGGACGAGCAGACGACGGAGGAGGGGCCTAAAGACGTTCTGCAGGTGCCAGATGCGGAGGGAAGAATGACGGAGATCCAAGTGACGGAAGAATGTGTGGAAATGGAGGCAGAGCTTGAAGACACTCTGGTGAGCAAAGGATGGGCTTGTTACTGGTTAGGTGGAGGCCTGTGTGGTCTTGAAGTTGGTGTTTCATCTAGTAGCATGCTTTCGAATTATTACTATGATTATCTTTAATATGTTATATATATATATATATATTATTATTATTCTATTATTATTTTCTCTCAGTACATTTGTCATCCACCATTGTGTCTCCAATATTGTCCAAAATGTTCTTTCCCCCCGCAGGAAATGTCTGACAGGGAGGAGGAGCAGCCGTCCTCTAAAATGCACAAGTGTCCTCACTGTAATCGCTCCTTCAAGGGACTCAACTACCTGCGCTTTCATGTGAAAGGCCATCTGGGTAAGCTCAGCTACATGGCTTAGTTGGCCCCATTCGCAGGATGTCGGTCAAAAGCCAGTTGATAACTAGAGATACTAGAGAATATGCTCTAACAGGAATCGCAAACGTATTCAGTGCTTTCAACTCGCTCCCAGCCGCTGCTACGGCTCCATAGCTTTGTGTCTCCAACCTTTCCCCTGAAGAGCCAGCTTCCAGTAGCATTTTGCTCCAACCCCAAGTGGAACAAACCTTGTTTGAGGGCATTCGCCAACGAATTATTCGAAATCAGCCCACAGGAAGGTAGTTCTCCAGGAGCAGTGGGTGGGAGACCTCTGGCGTAGACAGTCACAACGCTCGTCTCTGCTCCCCTGCTGCAGGCTACAAGCCCTTCAAGTGCGTGAAGTGTCAGAAGGAGTTCCTGACGGGCTACCTACTGAAGAAACACATGGAGGTCCACCTCAGCGAGAGGCGGTACAAATGCGGCGAGTGCGGCAAGCTCTACAAGACCATCGGGCACGTGCGCGAGCACATGAGAGCCCATTCAGATGAGAGACCCTTCCACTGCAACAGCTGTGACAAAGGCTACAAGACCAAGGTTTGTAGACAGGCCTCGCCAGGAAACGTCGGATACTCCACGACCACACATTATTTACATTTAGACATTTAGCAGATCCTCTTATCCAGAGCAACTTGCAGTTAGAGGCAAGTCGGGGGAAGCGCCTTCCCCAAGGACACAACTTCATTTGGCACGGGAAGGAATCAAATTGGTAACCATCAGTGTACTAGCCCAACTCCCTCACCACTTAGTCATCTGACTCACATTGATTAAAATATCAACGTGCAAGAGTCCTTCCTTTCCCATATTGATAAAATCACATTTCTTTAGACATTAAATATAGGGTTGATTTACAGTTGATTCATGCATTATAACCCCCCCCCCACACACACACACACACACTTACACACACTCACACATGCTTCTTCCTTCTTGCTCCCAGAATGCCTTGCAGGTACACCAGCGCACCCATGCTCAGGAAAAGCCTTATGTGTGCCAGTACTGCTTGCGGGGCTTCAGGGAGAAAGGCTCTCTGGTGCGTCACATCCGCCATCACACTGGAGAGAAGCCCTTCAAGTGCCACAAGTGCGGGCGGGGCTTTGCCGAACATGGGACGCTAAATCGCCACTTGCGTGCCAAAGGTCAGAGTCGTTAACAGCGAAATGAACGAGAAGTAACCCAATTGGTCGACTACTGTCTACTGACGTCATTGATTGGCTAGCTTTGCCATTACATGACATTTGCATGATGTAGATCTGCAATCCACGTCAGTGTTCTGGCAAACGACAGAAGTCATTAGTCTTGAGCAATTCGTCTGTATTTTCAAACTGTAAGTTTCAGTATTCTTTAAACCAGTTAATAATAATAGTACTAACAATAATGACAATAATAATAATAATGATAATAAAATAATAATTCAATAGAGATCAATTCATCCTCAAAATATCAAATGTCACTTGTGTGTGTCTCAGGAGGCTGTTTTGTGGGTCAGAAAGATGGGTGTGCCGACCAGGCTGAGGTGACAGAGGACCAGGCGTCTGCAGACAGCGTTGCCACGGCAGCCATCATCTCAGAGGACCCTCATGCGGTCCTGGTGGAGTTCTCCTCCGTGGTGGCTGACACCCAGGAGTACATCATAGGGGTGAGAGACCAGTCCCCCCCACACACACACACACACACACAAATACACTCTCAATCTTTATCTTACACACACACACAATCTCTCACGCACATGCACCAACACGTACACTCACTCTCACTTCCTCAGACTCTCTCAACCACACACATTTGGCTGAGTATGTAGTTCCCCCGCACACGCAGACAGACAGGTACCCGGGGCGGTCGTCCTGATTCTCTTGTCTGTCCTCCAGACCCCCACAGAGGAGGCGCTGCCGGGTGAAGAGGTAACCGTCATCCAAGACGGCCAGAATCAGGTCAGTTCTCTGCTCCTCTTCCCGCCCCTGGTCTCTGGAGGCAGAGAATACGCATGAACAGGCCCATGCTGGCCCCTGAAACCACTCCCCATTACCATAGCGAGGACACTCCGTCTCTGTTGTAACAGATGTTGGGCAGAGCAGTTGAAGGATGTACACCAGAACTGCAAAATCCAATGATAAATTACGTTGTTGTTTGTTGGCTCTCCCTACCATCCCCGTCTCTCTCTCTTGCTTTCGCTCTCGCTCACTCTCACTCTTTTTTTGTCTCCTTCTCGTCCCCCTCTCTTTTCCATCGCTCCTTTTTCATCTCTCCCTTCCCCCCCCTCCTCCCCCCAGATGGGAAACCACATCATGAAGGTGGTCCAGCAGATCGTCAACCAATCGCGTGGCGGCAGAGGCGGCCACCACATCATCTTGCGCAACGTGACCATGGACGAGGGCCCCTCCATCTCCGACAGTGGGGACACCATCACCATAGCGACGCCCGAGAGCTTGACTGAGCAAGTGTCCATGACCCTGGCATCGGCCATCAGCGACGGCACGCTATTGGCCGCGGGTGGGGCGCTGGAGACGCCGGAGGGCACGTTTACCATGGTAACCACGGCAGAGGAGCAGGAGGTGGAGGTGATGGAGCAGCAGGAGGAGTTTGTTATCACGTCTCCTGAGGTGGAGGTCCAGACTGTCATCGTATGAGGACGTGTTCAGAGGAAACGTCGTCTCTTTAGGACTTGTGAGGCTGCGGTTTGCAAGGACTTAGCGGAACACGGAAGGACTTGAGGACATGAATGAAGATGCTGTGGAATACACATCATTCTGGGGAATTAAATAATAGTGGATAAAATGAATACATTGTGTTTGTGCTGGCAGACATTTTGTGCTATGAGGACATGGTGTGCATACAGAAACTTCTAGTTAGAAGATGTCTAAGGACGTTTTGAATTGAAGGGAGGAAACGGACATGAAGTGTAACCTCTTTGTGTTCTGATCATTTGTTACGTTCAAAAGTTGAGTTCTTATTTGGAATGAACACTTGTTTTTGCTGACTGTCAGCAGATTTTTTTTTACTGGAGCAGAGCAGTTTTCAAAGGTTCTTTATTGATAACTGCAACGTTTAGATATTTAATAGGCAGTTATTTATTAACATAATTTTTATTCGTTTTTCAATGGTTTGAGAGTTGGAGCAAAGTTGCTTTTGTAGTAGAAAGATATTCTCAACTCTTCCTGTCTGGATCGGAAACAGTGATGAGTCTGGTAATGACATTGGGTTTATTTAAGGTTCTTCTGCTCATGGAAGTATATGTCTACTCCTAGCCCAAGCTATGTACATGTGTTCTGACTTCAATTCCAATGTGGTTATTTCCTTGAACTCTTTGATTTCCTGCCCTTATTTCATCCCAATGAATGAATGCAAGACTCTAGAAATGAAAGGACTTTGATGTCTTGACCCCAAAACAACCATACTACCTAAAGACCTACATCTGTCTTGACCATAGAAGAACCACTTCAATGCTCGTAGCAGTAGACAGCCTGCTGTCTGCGGTAACAGTCCTAACTGCGTGACTGGGCTCTGATGCCTATGTTGTGTGTTTATGTGGAACCAGTGTATTCCCTGGACGCACATGGGCTATTCTGAGTTGGTCAATCCCATGTAGCTCGCAGCATGATAACTAGGCCAGGAAGTATGCAGACACACAGGCCAAACACAAGTGCTGTTGGATGCAAAGAATAAAAGCGTATTTTCGAAACTACGAAGCCTTACCTGTTAGTCTTTTGAGTGGAATGAGAGTGAAAGGATGCGTGTCTGAAATATTGCAAATACGCTGCAGAGTAAATACGTGATTGTGATTGATTGGGTCGACTAGCTCGAAAATGGCTCTCAGTGGGATGGGTGAGCTGCACAGATGGAGCGGGGTTGGTTCATCCGTTTGGCAGAATAAGGCCAAGACACGCCTGCTGCTCACCTTGCCTATGGTTGGCTCCCCTTGTATCTGGTTCTTGCTCCATCTCTGCTGAGGCATGTTGGGGACCGTGAAACCTGCGAAAGTATTTGATTGATGTTCAAATTCACAGTTAATCACGCTCGAGTTGATATCACACCCAAAAGACACCTCCACGTTGAATCGTCCTTGAGAGTTTGCGCGTGAAATTCCACGTGAAAGAAAAAAAATCAAACGCTTGCCTATCAAGCTATGCATTTGAACTTTTCTCCTCATCCTCTGACGGGAATTGTCAATCAAAAATTGGTTTTAGATAAACGAGCCTCTAAATTCTGTAACGGAAGGGCTTTGTTTTTTAGTGGATACTGGTGACCTCAAGGTGGATCAGTTTGTGAATGAACATCGTCTGTCAGGGGGGACTTGTAGTCAGGCATCCACCGGGCTAAGTGGTTTTCACTTCAATCACAGCACAGCATGCTGTTTACCTCCTGACCTTGGCTCCTCTGAACATGATCTCAACTCATCCATGAAGCTTCACTGACAGTCGTTTAGAGACGCGTGGCGCAAGCTTAACACTGAAGCTCAAACTAACCTACGTTTTGCAATATTCTACTCATTATGCCAGCTGTTTAGCTCCCTTAGATATGTGTCATTCTGTACTTTGGAGGTTTACGATGTTTTGGCAGTGTGTTCTTCTGACTGTCACGTTGACAATGAAATATAGTCCACTCTAAGTCATGTTCCACAGGAAAACTATATCTCGATTCCATGGAAGTGAAGTCTACCCCTGAGGAGAAGAGGTGCCAGTGAAGAATGCAAACTTCATATATTAAAGGGAAATGATTTGTGGCTCTGTTATAAATCAAACCCTAGGCTCAACACCAAGGTGTACAATTTGAGCAGATCTATGCTACATAGTGGGTGTGCCAATCAGCTCATAATATGGAACCGTGGTGCGACCTATCATGTGCATTATACTGGACCACAGCCAATGGTTGCACACCTCTCATCTACTGTCAGTCTTGGCCACAGGGTCCAGGTTTTGGAATGGTAGGATCAGGTGGGCAGGCTGAAACTGTCTGGTGTCTGTTGCATCCTGCTGAGTTGCAGAACTTAGAGACTTGAGTTTGAGTCATCGCTGCTCATCTAGCAACACTCACATACTTATGACCTGTCTTGCACGAGATACGTGCACATTTCCTCAATCTCGTCAAGCAGTCGTGATGTTCATTGTTTTTGCACTTTCAGCTTGGCCCCAGGGTATTTCTGAAACTGAGCATGTCTAACCTTGAGCATGTCTCCAGGCTGTGTAAGTGTGCCTGGTACCAGCATTGTTGGGTTCACGCAAACTCTCTAATCAGAGAGAGAGAGAGAGAGAGAGAACTGTCCCTCCCTGAGAACGACAGTTTCTGGGTCACTCCTCAGCCCTCTGAGAGGGCCTCATCCAAAAGAGAGAGAGAGGGTGTGTGAGAGAGAAAGAGAGGGGGCTGGAGGAAGAGAGAGAGAGAGGTATTTATAGAAAAATGGGGCTTCGCAGTACCTTTTCTCGCGAAAGAACCATTAAAAGACCAAGTGAGAGTGTCCTAGTTTTCTGCTCAGTGCTCTGCAATAGAGCTTGGGCTGAGAGGCTGGGGGGCGAACAAGCTTGCCCACAATGGAGCTCTTGACTTCCAGACCATGTCTCCTGTCTCCTGTCTCTCCTGGATCTCTGGTTCTCTGATCCAGGCAAGGAAAGGCGTCAGCCTCCTGTAACCGCTGATGTGATTATCAGAGTGAGCTTGCCCTGTTGGTGACGGTGGGGGGTTCATAGACGTGGTGACCGGTGGTACCTTCCAGCGGCTTTGACTCCCAGGACTGGGGTCGTGGGGCAGCGGCTGACAGGCTTTGAGTAAAAAGCGAACGCCACAGGGGTGAAGATGAGGCGCTTTCTGAGCAGGAAGGGACGCTTCTCGCTGCGACAGAGCAAGTCTGGAACCCGCAGTGCCTCCAAAGACTTCTGTGAGTCTTGTACGTTTCCTTTTTCTGACTCGTACCTGTTTCTTCTCCAGTGAGGTGCGAAAAGAACAAAGAGAGCCTAGTGCTCTGTGTTTACTCAGGCCGCTAGCGTTTGTAGTATTTCAGGCGCTGTGCTTAAGGATTGGACTAGTTGTAGTTCTTTGCGACAAGAAAGGTGTTTAACTAACTTTTACTGACAGAATTCAGTATGTTCACTGCATAAGTGGTGGTGCAATTGATTCATTCACTCCAGACTAAATTGTCTTGGTATTCACTTGCATGTGCGTGTGTTATGTACGTCACGTGCCAGTGAGAGAAATGTACCCCTTTCATTTTTTTTCTGACATCAAAGCTTTACCTGCTGTCATCACCGTTTTAACAAAGACTTTCAAACCATTCTGATCTGCATGAGAAGAATCTGTCGATAATTATGGGCTGTCTGAATAAATCAGAGCATTACATGCATCTGGGGCTGCCAAAAATGGAGATGCAAAGTAGGGACAGGAAGGAAGGACCACCCCTCACCAGAGTGAGACAACTTCCTTTCCTGGTCTCTTTTTCTTCATAAGCAATGGACATTGTTCACTCAGCTTGAGGTTCATTGATTTTTAGATCCATTCCTAAAATGTAGAAGAAGACATTCCTACTGGGATGTCACTCTTCACTGCAGAACCAGAATGAGGCCAGTGACCAGGGGAGGGCCAATGGTTCACTACAGGACGACATGACAGACATGGAAGTGTTCCAAGTGTCCTATATAGACCTTACCTTCATTCTTCAGAACCATTGGCAAGAACAAGGGTTTAACGGAGTCCTTCACAGACTGTTTTGTCTTTCCATTATTTCTCTTCTTAGGTAGACTTAGGTAGACTATTTTAAACAAATCAGTTGCCCAACCTCTGACCTTTTATGACCCAAACTAATCGCCTGGTTTGTTAATTTAATAAAACTGGGATAATTGCGAATTACCATACAGTATACATACCAGTATTACATACCAGTATTTTACTGTGCAGTAAGTACAGTTAGTGTTTATAGGATAGGAATAGCAATTGGATCTTAAACTTAGTTATCCAGCACAACTCAACATGACCTCTTCCACCTTCCTTCTTCTTATTTGTTTCTCTACAACATTCTCCCCCCCCCTCCTTTTCCTTGCATCCTCCAAACTTCTCTTTTTCCTCTTCTCCCTATCCTCCCCCTTCTTCTTCCCCTTCTCCTCCGCGGTCCCACGACCCAGACCTGACCCTGCCGGCCACCAATCAGAACTGGCCGGAGGAGTTTGGCTTCCGTCTGGGGGGTACGGGGCCCAGCTACATTCTGTCTGTGGTGGAGGGCAGTAGTGCCTACCTGGCAGGTCTGCAGCCAGGGGACCAGGTGGTGGATATTGAGGGCCAGGAAGTGTCCAACCTCAGCACCCAGGCCCTCATTGCCCTGGCTCAGACCCTCAAGACTGTACCCCCCAGCATCGGGGTTGTCTCCCGCATAGAACAGGTCAGGACCAGAGGGCTCACATCCAGGGGGAATGTGTCTGTATCTGCATTCACTGACGAGAAAATGATCCCTTGAACACAAAAATGTACATATCTCGTACTCATATGAAACCGATGGTAAATCTGGCCAAGGGCATTATCACCTCTCTTTTCCCAGATTGACATTGCTCCGGGCCCAGACGGTCGTTTTGGCTTCACCATTGTGGGAGACAGCCCCCTGATGGTTGAGGACTGTATGCCCAACTGTCCGGCAGGCCGCAGTGGCCTCAAAGCCGGCGACTTTGTGATGGAGGTCAACGGCATCCCCGTCAAACAGCATGAGACCGCTGCCGCCATGATCAAGGCAGCCCAGGGGCGCCCGCTGCGTCTGGGCGTGCTCAGTATGAGCCGGCGGCCCAAGCGCCTCAGCAACAGCATGAGGGTGATGTCACAGAGCGGAGACAGCGTTCGGCAGGACCGCGCCCAGAAGGCCTTGGAGTTCAATAAGAAAGTGGGTGTTTCAGTGTGTGTGTGTGTGAGTGTTAGTTTTGTGTTTGTGTTTTAGTACACCTGCTTGCTTGTGTGTCTAAAGAAGTGTATTTGTGTGTGTGTTCCAGGTTGAGGAGGTCCTGGGGGAGGAGCCTGATGTGAAGGAGAAGCTGTTTGAGGTTCTGAAGCAGTACGCTGCTGAGAGGGATGTGGAGAGCCTGGCTGACGCCCTCCCTGATATACTGATCAATGAGGACCATCAGCAGCTGATTGACAGCGTCAGGTACCAATCAGCTACCTTAAACTTGGTGGATTCATTCAAACATACACAAACACCCTTCTGAAGTATGGATTTCTTACAGCATCTTTCTGACTCACCTCCTGTCAGCCACTGAATCAAAGTGCTGCAAAAACAGTCTAGTCAGTGTTCAAACAGACCACATTACCATTCACTCTCATCCACCGACGCCAAAACATAAATTGTAACTCAGAAGCAGACATAAATTTCATGGCTTATTTTATTTGACTTATATGTCAAATTTTAGCTACATGTATCCTGTGCATAGTACATAGTGCATATTCGAAGACAGCCATCAAACAGCGTCACTGTTTTTGATTTAATCAGGAAAAAACATCAATACAGTATGTCAACATGAGCCAAGCCAGACAGACCCACTTTCTTAGATGGGAGGGGATATAAAGGTGTAGGATACGAATCTGGCAGCTCAAATTTGAACATTTTTTATATGTCTTGGTGAAGTCCAGAATGTTATGATCAATCTACAATAGCATTATCTTCCTTTCTCTGGGTCCAAGTTGAATTTGTGTTGATATAAGAGGGTGGTGTTGATTTGTGTTGTGGTATGACTGGGATCAATTTGGCAGTACTGTGTGTGAATTACAAACAATCCCAAATCAATGTGTGAGAAGAAGTCATTCAATTCGCAGACCCACATTGTTTAGAACGGGGCCATTTAATTGAAACCAAAGGTCAATCAATCGTTTTTATTAAGTCTACCATGTTCATAATCTCACCATATTGTGCACCACAGCAGCATTTTGCAATGATGAAAAGATGAAGATTAAAGATGAAAACATTGCCATTCTTTCGGTCCAATGGGTTTACACACAGTGAGGAACCAACAAGCTGCTCTAATTGCACTAGAATCAATATTTTAGGTTGAAAAGCTTGTCTCAGCGCGTTCGCCATTGTTGAAGGTGGAAACAGCCTCCATTAAGAATAGATCTTGATGACTTTGATCGGAGAAGCGAGCTGTCGGATTTTGCTGCCCCTTTGAAGTCCTTGAAGCAGTGGATGTCAGCAAGCAGGGTTCATTTCTTCAGCAGGTACAGAGAGAAACCGTCAAAAGCCTCAGGGAATATCACATTTCTTTATCCTCAGCATTGATCGCACAACAAAAACCAAACACTTTTGCACACGCAGGCAATTTGGGATGATTGTGAATCACACAAACACGCACATTCATTGCCGTGCTTTTTTTCATACGCCTCTTACCCAGCTTTATGCTGCTAGTCACTTTTCTGTTGCTGGAAGGAGACACATACATGCACAGTTACTCTCACAGTTACTCTGATATCAGCTGCATCCCACACCGCACACACACACACACACACACACACACACACACACACACACACACACACACACACACGCGCGCGTGGAGGCGGACATAGACTTAGAAACGCACTTCCTTTCATATATTACATACACATATGCACAAACGTTGATACCCACACATCCTTTGGACTGTCAACATCCTACAGGAAGGGATGTGGGACTGCCTCAGGTGAGTGTTGCTGCTTGATTATCTTGGAGTGTGGCTGAGTTTCATTTTTGCGAGGCTGTTTCCATCTTGGATGATCTATTGAACAGATTGTGCCAGATGGACCATTATCACACGAGAGATTTGACCTTTTGTTCAACTTTTGATGACGTTGTTTCGCAACTGCTCAAGTTTGGAGTTTTAAGGAACTTCAGGACATACGATCTTTCGAGGAATTAGTTCACATTACGAAGCGATCGATCTAGAATGGCTTTGGTTTATTATTGGTGGTCTGTGGGGAAAAATCGTTTAACAAGTCTGTCTCCCTGCTGTTTGAGACAAATTCTCTTTTCTTCAGATTGTCGGCACACCTCCATTTGAATTGTCCTTTCAAGATATTTTAGTCAGAAATGCATTGTTGTGTTCTGAGGTCCGTTCTTTGGCATGTTTTGAGAAGTAATGGGAGACAGAGAGCATTTCTGGATGTGAGAGCGAGAGAATGTTTCAACCTTTTAGAATCAGTCGTTGACGGCAGAATATGACCGTTCTGCTATTTCCCAAAATGTGTTGGTGACGCAGACTCTGCTGAACAGATGTTTGTTTCAGTCCTGATGATGTTGTGGCATTAGTATTAGCATCACTTAATGATTGTGTCAGTCAGATATATAATTTTTTTTAATCAATATATAAGGCTGCATAAAATTGCATACCTTTTTTAACATATTGCTGGCACATGTGTTTGAGTGGTTTTGATGTATTGCTTTTAGAGGGTAATGAGGATCATCTTTTTTGTGTCACTGTGGGAGGAATCTTTATGAATGCAGAATCCCTTCCAGACAGTTTTGTCCCCTGCTGCTTGACGTATATCCTCTTGTTGTGATCTCTTTGACCTGTTCTGATGGAAATGAGCTAGATTTCACTGACAGATGTGATCCCAGTCACCCTGTCTGAAAGACAGTGTGAACAGGAGTATGTTTGACACCACCATCACGGCATCTATGCTTCTAATTCACCATGTCTGGTTTCTTGCTTTAGAATGTTGTTTTGCAGATACTTATGAGAGGAATGGCCTTTAGGGAGTTCTTCAAGTGCCTTTCTTTCTTTCGTTCTTTCTTTCTTTCTTTCTTTCTTTCTTTCTTTCTTTGAGTTAAGGTTTGAGTTGAGTTGAATACACAGACTTCTGCATGTACACACCCACACACTTTCACCAAGCCTCCAAACACTCCACACACTCTCTCGTCTGCACACCCAGGTGGAGGGTGTGTGTGTGTGTTTGTGTCCTGGCCAGTCTTGGGCCAGGTGAAGAGTCCGTGGCCTCCAGGCTCTGCTCCAAATGTGACCAGCCTGGCCATCTCTGTCCCCACAAATCTGCCCCCAACCCTCTCGAGGAGCCACTCTATTTTTATGAGGCCTACTTCTTTTAATAAATCCTCTCTTAGGTTTCTGACGCACTTGCCGGCGCAGCTTCTTAAACGACTCAAAAGATCGACGGATAGACCAGGGATTATTAGTAAAGCAGCTGGAACGTTTTGAAACGTACACGTTGAAGCATCACAATGGCGAACAGGAAGACACCTTGAGGCCAATGTCTGTAAATGGTACTGTTTTCTACTTAGGTGACTAAGAGGTGATCGTGTAAAGTAGACAAAAGAATTATGTTGTTTTTGTTTTGACAGACACAAAACCCGCGTCTTTCTCAGAGTTTCTTTTTTGAGCAAGGTATCCCCCTCACAGCCCATGCAGCTGTTTGTTTTTTTGGACTGCAGTTGACTCCACAACAAATGAGCGTGGTTGACAGTCACGCGTGATTCTTCGCTTCATATGACATAGATGTCTGTCTCCCTCTTCATCCATCCCTCTCCCATGCACACATCACTAGATCTCGTTGTTCTGACCTGCCTCTGGGAGTCCGGAGGGATTGTTTCGTTATCTCCAGCACTCTTCTCCTTGCACCCCCCTCGCCACTTCCTCCCTTCACCCAACTCTCTTTTCCATCTTCGGCTAGAAGAAAAGCAGCGTAGAATCCATCCTCTCCGGCGTTCCCGATGAATGGGTGATCGCGGGTCTCCCCAACGGTTACCGTGACCACCCCCTGGTGTGTCGGTGAACAAGGAAGAGGAGGAGGAGAGGAGGAGGAGAGGGGAAGAGATGGAGCGCATCTCTCGAAGTCTTAGGCTGTTTTGATGGCATTGAGAGAGCAAGAGTCTTTTTCTCTCTCAGACGTCTCAACCGCTCTCCAGCCTGCAGGAACGCATGGCTTGTGGAGATTTCGAATCTTCAATTGGACATCCTTTGTTCGTCTTTCCTTCCGTTCCGTTGTATTTATTTCACTGAGACTTAATGAGGACTACGTTTGTTGCCGGCGTGCTGTTTGTATTGCGATGCTGAGCTGAGGCGCTTCCTGGAAGCCCTGAAGAGCCATGGGAAGAGATAGGAGCATCTCCCGGCATTTTCGGTACGGTTCTCTTATCTTTGTTCTTAGATCATTTAAATGCTGAGTCGAGGTTTTAGATGGCATTTCCTGTGAGGAACGTTCTAAATGTGTAGGGATGTCACACTGTTTGTGTGTGTGTGTGTGTCTGCGGTGTAGCAAGGTGTTGTTATTGGTGTGGATGCTGCCTTGTTAGCGTTGTAAGTGTTAGCTTTGCTGTTGGACAGCAGCAGCCCTTGAATTACTATGACTGTTTTCCTTACACAAAATGAAAGTTGAAACAGGACAAAAGCCTGAAGTTTAACAGTGTCCACATCATTCAATTCATGTCCTTTCAACTCCGGGACACGGAACCACTGTCTTGTCAATCTACGCTGAAGTGGGTCTCAGATAATTGACGTCTTTCCTTAATAACTTTTCTCAACTTCCCGTTGTCATTCATCCGTCCGTGTGGAGTGTCCTTGATCTGGCCCCTCCTACCGCCCTAATTATAGACTCCTCGACCTGCTTCTAATTGAGGGCAGACTAAGGCCTACATGCACGCAGGCCTGTTTCAGATTTTCCGCTTGCTCCTCTTATTCCAGCTCCTTCAGTTCTTCTGATGGGATGCATGTTTACGCTAAGAAAAGAATAGCTTGGATGCTGACTTGATGGTTGCATCTGTGATTTGTAATTATAAGTTGCACACAAAAGGGTAGCGCTTCCCTGGAGTCGGTGTCTGTTTTAGGCATAGTTTTGTCTTATTTTACTTCTGCTACTTCTTTCATTCCTGTCTCCTTCCCCCAAAGGAGGATTTCGTAGATCAATGTGGTTGTAGCTCAGTGCAGCACCACAAGTTTCCCATCCCTGATTTAGTCGGTACAGCCCTGTTTGTGTTTTGTCTATTCTTTGGTAAAGATACTGTGCCCTACATAGCCTTTTGACACAGATATTCATGGGCTACCTTGCAACTACCTGTCCCTGGCCTAAAAACAGTTTGTTCACCGCAATGCAAGCTTTTTTGTTTCCACCCTTTCTTCCACCTGTTCCCCTCTTCCTCTCTCTTTCCCCTTTTCCAACATCAGCCTCTCTCTAATCGCTCTTTCTCCCTCTCCTGTCTCTCTCCCTCGCCTCTCTTTCTGTCTGGATATAGAATACAGGCTGTGCTCTCATTTCATTCTGACTCCTGAGAGTTGACTGTAAAACTGGGGGGCGGTTGTACAAGGAAAACTATGATACAGTGATGATCAGGAGCTTTAGCGCTTCCCTGTCCGGACAGATTACCTTCCGTGCTTCTGGTGTTGCTAACAGGCAGCTCCATGGCCGTCCTCTGGGTGGCATCGCAGATCAGCCTGGCACCTCAGACTGACGCTTGCTTCCGGAAGGGTAAGGGATGATGACTCCCTCCCACCCCTCAATAACTATGGAACTATCAAACTACCTTCAGTCAGACGTTCCACGTTGGAACTGTTTGACTGTGATCTCCACAGACTACTTTAGGATGCATTCCATCATACAAAAAACACGCCCCACATCTGGCGTTTAAACAACATTTGGTCGGATTTCACAGATGTTATTTTTGTGATTGAACAGCCCTCCAAAAAAAGGACAAACACTGCTTTGACTGTCTCCTTCTCTGGTGACTCATCAAGACAAGCCTTTTCATTCAACAACGCTGTGTGTATGTTTGTTTGTGCGTGCGCACGGGCTCTTAATATAGTCCATCTTGTTAAATGAATGGATGCAAAGCGTGTGTAGGAGGTATGAAGCACAGCGTGTGTGTGTGTGTGTGTGTGTGTGTGCGCGCGCGTATGTGTGTGTTCCGTATTTGAAGTCTATCTTACTAAATAATTGTGAGGTGGTAAGGAGTGTGTAGGAGACAGATGCAAGTCAGAAGTGACTGAAAAGGACACAATTCCAGACCCAACATCTCTTCATCGTCCAGTGTCTAAATCTAACACCAGTGTATGCATGCATGTGTGGGTCACTGAGAGAATGACCTACTGAACACTACATCTAGCCTCTTGTTTAGTAGTTAGTTGATAGTTGAATTTCATGTTAGCGTAAATCCCTGTTAGGCTCCATAAACTATTTGTGTTAATCCTACTTGTTCAGTGTCTGCATGCTATGTGTTTGTGCATGTGTGTGTGTGTGTGTCTGTGTGTGTGCGAAGTGGGTGTGTGATTTATGCCCCGGTTCAATTTCAGGAATAGAAGCGAGTTACTGAGCGGCTCAGTGTCTCATATTGATCTGTCACCAAAGGCGAATGTCACAGTTCTTCCACCCACACAGCTTAGACTGCTCTTCTTTCCAACAGCTCAATCAAGGAGCAGTTGTCTGCGGGTGATTGTAGACGTGTGTGAAGTTTGTGAAGTTTCAGGTGTGTGTGTATGTCTATCTCTTTGCTTCTAATGAGCTTTTCCTGTCAGAGGAGTTCTGTGTCCTCGTGCAAACCGAACCTGATTGAATATTTCAGAGCTCTCCCAGCTTGGTTTGCGGAAAGGACTTGTTACTGTAAATTGCGTTGTCAGCTGAGGGACTGGTGCTTGAAAACTTTGTTGTTCTGTGCCATTCTGCTGTTGAGTGGAAAGCCCTGGAGATGTGGTTATGTAAAACAGGAAGGGGCTGGGGGGAATACAACACTCGCTTGGAGGGCTGCGTGTGCCTGTCAGCATGCATGTATTTGTGTGTATATGCATGAAAAGGATGTAGACAGGAGAGAAAGAGGAGAATGTGTTTTGGGTTTAGAGAACGAGAGGTATAGCTGATGATGGGAAGTCAACTTGTGTGACTTAGGTTAAGGGAGGGAGAGAGAACATGACTGTGTGTGAGGGAGAGAGTGAGAGCAGATGGGATACGAAAGAGGAAAATAGACAGACGAAGAAAGAGAGGGAGTAAGAGAGAGATAGAGGGAGTAAGTGAGATGGAGATAGAGAGAGGCAGAGAGAGAAAGAGAGAGAGAAATAATGCATATTGGGGAAGAGTTGAAGGGAGGGACAGAAGGAGAGAGAGAAAGAGGAGAGGAGGCAGCTGCAAGATTGCTTGGTGGTTCTCTCCCAACAGCAGGATGCTGTCATGCTGAGATGGGCGTTCCCACCTGGAGCTGAGTGTGACACAGAAACGACACAGGGAAGACACACTCCTCCGCCACGCATTAAAGAAGCTCCACGCCAACATTTCAAGGAATTTGATGTTACACGATGCGTTGGCTGTTAGTCTGTTAGTTTGGCTGTTACACCACTATAAATGTAAATACCTCAGTCGAGGATTGGATGTGAAACCTTTCTATCTGTCTTTGGATACGGATACTCTTGACTTTTTGTTCTTCTCTTGGCTGTCTGCAGCAGGCTTGTCAGCTTTCTTCTTCGCCTCAGCTCTTGTCAGACTGGGGCTACACTCTGAAGCGTTGAAGTATCCTGGTGCGCTCCTCTTCACTGTGTCTCTCTGAGGGCGTCCTTTGTGTTTTTTCAACATGTTTGCCAGGATCTTTATCCCTAAGAAGCACCGAGAACGCTTTGACGACGTGGTGTCCCAGAGCCTGATGGGCCGACTGAAGGGGCGGAGCTTCAGCGATCCCAGCCGGAACCGTCTGCGGCGGAGCCGTAGCGAGGACCATCCGGAGCGCCTGCTGGTTTCCACCAGGGCCAGTTCGGTCCCCCGCACTCACGCTGAGGAGGGCGTGGTGCCCCCGGCCCGCGGGCTAAGGAAGACCACCTCACTCATCGCTGGACACGGCGGCGCCGCCACCACCAACCGCAGGTCAGGACCTTTATATGGTATCTTGCCACAGCCAGAATCAGAACGTTGGATTTGACTTTCTGATGACACAATACATGTCAAAGATAGTTGGGCTCAGTCGTCCTCTAGCAGTCAATGCATGTCTTACTTTATGATGATACAATACATGTCAGAAATAGTTGGGCTCAGTCATCCTCTAGCAGTCAATGCATGTCTTATACTGTATTAGTATGGTTCGAAATGTGTGCAATTTTAAGCAGTCATTAGAGGCCTTTGAATATAACATTCCCTGCAATTCAATCCTTTTAATGATCTAATACACACCAGAAATTAAGTCTATCCCATCTGACATGCATGAGTTTAGAAGCCCAGCTTCCGTGGTGCGTAGGAGTGAGTTTACCAAAATAAACCCATGCACGTCAGTTGGACAGAAAAAAACTATTAAAAACCTCATTATCTCCCTTCCATGTCAAATCATATTTTTAAGATACGCGCTGACAATGTTTGAAAGTCATGAGGCCTCTACACAACAGCTTGCCATCAATGCTGAAGCCATTTTTCTTGATGTTGACTTTTAAGCGGCTATGAATATTAATTCCTAGTAAAAATACACTCCGGAAAACAATCCACAGGAATAAAGCGAGAGACTGTCTGCAGGGCACCTTCTCTGTGGACTAAACTTTGTTCATCAAATGATGTAGCTACTGTACTTTCCCCTGGGGATTAGATGTCTAACTGGGCAACACATTTCTGGCAGCTTTGCTAACAAGAACCTGCCACAAATTTGAAACATCACCCTGTTAGTATGTTAATCCATCTGTAGGTACAGGATGGTGATGTAGTAATATTATGTAAAATTACATGATTTGCAGACACATACCGAGCAGATAAGCCTAATGTAGAAATAAACTCTTTCAACACATTATCTCCATCGCTATGTATAATTTTCTCTGATGCCAAGGCTCAATCTGTATGCAGAAAAAAAACTGGCTCATGATCAAGCAGAGTCCTCAGGGATTGGAGGTCACATGACAGGCTGTTGTCTACATGACGCCACAGCTGGAAGTCCAAAACCTGACAGTCATCTGAAGTGTTCTCATGTGTTCTCTAGAATTTGTTTGACCTCCTACCCTACACTGTCTGGTGACTCCGTATCTTCCCATATCTTAACTGAAGTCTGTGCATCGCTCCCACCCTAACTGGTATCTTCCTCCCATAGAACGGTGAGAGTGTGCAAGGGGAACCTGAGTTTTGGCTTCACCCTCAGAGGCCATGCCCCCGTGTGGATTGACTCAGTCATCCCAGGTAGACTTGGAGAACCGTGTGTGTTTGTGTATGTTTGGCACGTTAATGTGTTGCCGGCGTGTGTATCTACGCGGTGATGTTCTCTGTGTTATTGTACAAATTCCGTCATGGAAACTGTTACAAAAGGAATTTAAGATGTAGGCTGGGAAGGAATGACAGTTCAAAGGATGTAGAAGGTAGATTAGGATGTTAAGCCTGTTTCACTCGCCCACGTGGTAACTGAGAACACATCTTGAGGGGGAGTGTCAAAGACAGACTGGTATGTCAGAGAATCGTTATTTCAGTCAATCGAAATACCATGTTGTTGCCTCTGAAACCCTGTCGACATTGCTAAGCTGAGGCTGACTTGCTTCTCCTTCTTCTCCTTGTGTGTTGGTAGGTCTAATTTGTACGGTCTTAATGTCAACCTTTATTTTCAACGTCTGCAAATCCTCCCCTTCCTCCTACATCCCCCCTCTCTCTCCCTCTCCCTCTCCCTCTCCCCCCCCCCCCCCCCTCTCTCTCTCTTTCTCTCTCTCTCTCACCAGGGAGCCCAGCAGAGAAGGCCGGTCTCAAACCTGGGGACCGCATTTTGTTCTTGAATGGCCTGGATATGAGGTAACGTCCACCATGTTCTCATCTAATCTTCCTACAACAACGTTCTGCAGCGGTGCCTAGCACACAAGCCCACAGGACTCATTGCATGCACGCGCGTTTCGCTTGAGAGACTGAAAGATGTCCAACAGTGGAACAAATATGATTCTTGTTCCGTTGTTGAGAGCAAACCCAAATGCAGAACAGACACGGGACATGAGATGAGGTTTAGGAAGGTTTCTTGTCGCAGATGGCAGGGAGTTGAGGAGCGACGATGGAAAAACACAGGCAGGCTGGGATGGCAGACAGACACACAGACAGACGGACAGACAGGCGAACCAGAACAATAGGCAAGACTTAAGTTCAAAGTTCAGGTTTCCACCTGAAGAACTGTGCACAACAACAAGGAGGTATGAAACATTGTCTCTGCCGCTGGACCTGCTACACCCGAAGCGAGTGGATGGATGGCAGGTGACTGGATGGCAATGAGGAGCAGGTGTACTGGTGGAGCTGGGAAACAGAAGAGGGAGGGAGAGAGACAGTCACGGCAATGCCACAGACACAGGGTCCGACAGGAAAACACTTGCAGAGAACACTGGAAAACATCTGGGCATAGCAATGGCCTTGACCCCAAAAAATACATTCTCATCCTTTGAAATGAGAATAATGAGCTGCATTTTGACTGTGCTTGTTTTGTGTTTGTCTACGGAGGTTTGTTTTTGTGCCTTGCCTTGTGTGTACAGTGAGTATGTGTGTGCACCTTGTGTCTATTGCGTTTGGCACCAAATCCTCAGAGAAAATTTGTGTCTGTAAATAGATCAGATGAAAGTGACAGAGCATGCCAGATGGGGATGGACTTCCCGGAGACGTGTGACTTTTTGGGACAACTTCAACGAGAGAAAATGAGAAATGCAGGAGACTGTAAACAAATCTCCACAGGCTCTGTCTACTTTCTTGTAGGTGGTGGAGTTGACAAGGAGCCTGTAATGGGATATTCTTGAAATTAAAATTTACACGGAATTGTTTGATCATCTCTGACACAGATCTTGATTGTGCATCAATTCCTCTGTCAGCGAGTATGTGTTTTACAGTGTTTACATGTCCATGAATGTGTATGTCTGCGCGTCTCATTATGTGTTTATCTTTCTATGAATGTATGTGTGTGTTCATTTGTTTACATTTTTTATGTTTCCATGAATGTGTGTGTGTGCAAATGTGTGTGCGGGCAATGGTGTAGGCTTGACTTTGATATTGGGGAGGGACAGATTGCAGGCAAAACCCGATATCAACTTTGTCGGGCCTTCAAATGTGAATGCACTTTCAAATGTACTTTTTGGTCCTGCAGTAGTGGGACACATGCAGCATTTTCCAATACTGAGGGGGTCACGTCTCCCCGCCCCCCTCAGCTCCTTCGCCAATGCGTGTGTGTATCCTACAGGAGCTGCTCCCATGAGAAGGTGGTCTCCATGCTCCAGGGTAGTGGGGCCATGCCCACCCTGGTGGTGGAGGACGGGCCTCCCACCTTCACCCTAGTCGAGTCGGACCTGGCCGGAGGTGGGGGTTTGGGGGGCAGCATGTCAGAGTGTACCCGCTCCCCGGTGCTCAGCTCTCTGCAGTGGGTGGCAGAGATCCTCCCTCCCAGCATTCGGGTCCAGGGGAGGACCTTTGGGCAGCAGCTGGAGCACTTGCTCACCATCCAGGAGAGATACACCATCTGCAAGGCCCTGGAGAACTTCTTCCAGCACCGGTGAGGAGAGGGAGCGCGAGGGACGGGGTGGAGTGACAGTGAAGTAAACAGAAAGCGAGAGTGAGGGAGACAGAGAGACCCAGTGAGGCAGAGAGGAGACTTGAACCTGTTTGTTTTCTGGTTTGTTTTCGTGGCAACAGGAACGTTGACACGCTGATTGTTGACGTGTTTCCCGTGTTGGACACGCCAGCCAAGCAGGTGATCTGGCAGTTCGTCTACCAGCTGCTGACTTATGAGGAGCAGGAGCACTGCCAGAACAAGATCTCACGTTTCCTGGGCTTCAAGGCTGCAGCAGGTCAGAGATGGCACTGTCTGTGTTCATGGTTCATGGGTGTGTGTATGTGTGTGTTTGTGAGTGGAAGGCATAGTTTTGTGTGTGTGTGTTTAGGATGGTAGAGTGTATATGTGTGTCTGTGTGCGTGGACATTGATTGTGTGTCTGTGTGTCCGTTTGCGAATATGGGCCAAGAGTGTGTGTTTGGGATGGCGGGCTGTGTATGTGTGTCTGTTTAGACATTAACGTGTGTGTGTTCCAGCTCCTCCTCCAGAGCCAGAGCCTGTGCCTGAGCCTCATCGACGTAGTAGCTCCATGAGGGTGACAGGCACCACCTACACCAGGAACAGTGTGAGAGGGCGGAGCTCCGACGACCTGGTCATAGGCACACACCTGGGAATGGGTAGCTTGCTCCACGTGGCGTTTCTCCTCATTTACCACCTCACCACTTGATTGGGCATCTGGGAATCTGAAGCATCCTAATTGTGATTGTGATTGTAATCAGTCACCAGAAGTTATCAAAATGATTTAATTGGATCCCCATTAGCTGAGGCATCAGAAACATCCAACCATTCGACCTAGAATCCATTCAGTCAACCAAACAATCACACATTTTCATTAAAAAAATGACATTTTCATGTCGTTATGAACATCATCCATAACGACATGATAACTCATCTTAAAGTTTGTGTGCACAATTGGAACGTGGCTGCATCTTGAGTGTGCCTGAATCCTGTGCTTTAGGGGTCCGTGCAGAGCCCATGGAGATGGGCATGAGACTGGCCCCAGGAGAGAGGCAGTCTGGAGACGGTACCTCTCTTCCCGAGACCCCCAACAACCTCACCAACGTAAGATTCTAGCCCACAGAGAGATATCATCGCAAAATCACTTAAACCAGCCCCTATAAACCTAATAGGACCCATACAAAGCAATACTGAGCTCCCAAGATAATCACCAGTTCATGTAATGATTTAAAGGAAAATAGCAACTAGTGACACATGAAAAAAGTATCAGGTTATTGTCTTCCTGAGAGTAAGGATCTCCCCGCTCTAGCTGTCGGCGGTGTATGCTGAGCTGGAGAACATGTACTCAGGAAAGAGATCCAAGTCACTGAAGAGCCGTCCTCCTCCTGCCCCCGAGAGCATTCTAGAACTGGAGTCCCTCTCGCATGCCACCTCGCCCTCCATGCATACAGGTGTGCTTCTCACTGTCTCAGTTCAAAACAGCATGGACTTTTTAAATGAGCGATTTAAGCGTTGATTGCCATACAATTATGAAAACCATTGTTTTTTTTCTAGATGACTGTAGTAGAGAGGAATATATTTTCACCTTCTGTGTGAACTAAGCAATGGGATCTTCTCAATGGGATCATCCATTCTTAGGCTTACATGGGCTGTCTTTTATTTAAAGAAAGCTACAGCAGATCAGTTATCCAGCAATAATGGATCACTGAAGTATCACCATAGTCATTCTGGATTTGGTTAATAGAAACATTTACAGTGTGGGCGCTCTGTAACACTGATGTCTTCATACCTTCTGGACAGGTGGCCGTAAGGTCCCACCACCTCCCACCTCTTGGCCTGAGCCCCTCCCCAGCCCTCCTGTTCCGCCTCAGTTCTACACCCAGGGGTTGACCAGCCAGACCAGCGCTGAGTCCAACCCCTACATCAGCCTGGACAGTCCCCTGCCTTCGCCTCCGGAGCCCCCAGACTACCCCCCAAGCCCGCCCCACCCCCGCAGCAGCAAGAGGCGGTACACCTTCTCCCACCCCCCTCGCTCTGAGGACACGGATCGCTTTCTCGACGCGCTGAGCGAGCAACTGGGACAGAGAGTGGCCATCGTCGAGGACTACCTGTCCCCCGAAAACGACTTCCTGTCCCCTGAAAACGATTATGAGGAGGTAGGGTCAGCCACCAAGTATATTAAACTATCCATGTGGAGTAGCCTTTGGTGATTCATTTAGTCTGAAGGTTGTGTAGAAAATACAAACAGGCCTGGACTGGTAATCTGACATACCAGGCAAATGCCTGGTGGGCCGATTCATTTGCGGCCGATATGATAGGATATTAAAATTGGCCAGCAGCTAGCCCATAAAGGGGGCCAGTCTGAGTAAAAATGCCAGAGACATTTTTTTCCCCAGTCCAGCCCTGAATACAAATGTGTATGGTATTTATCCTTGAGAACCTTTAAGAAATGTATCCATTTATATACAAACATGACTATAGAGCAGCTAAGACGGTAAAGCAGCTAAGACTGACCCCCCCCCCCCCCCCCGAGCCTCATTGTGAATGTGCTCGGTGGTAATGCCAGGATGTTGTCCAGATGAGCTTCCCAGATGAGGATGATGAGGATGATGAGGTGGGCATGGACGATGAAGAGGATGGGGGTTTCCTGCCCCCGGAGCTGAGCAGTCCCAGCGAGGCGCACAGCAGCAGTGGAGAGGACGCATCCTCGCTTACCTACTCCTCGTCCTCCGAGCACATACCCCCACCACCCTCGACCCCGCCTCCACCCCCGCCTGTCCAGTTCAACGACCCGCCCCCTCCTCCTCCGCCGCCTCCAATGCAGCAGCAGCCGTCCCCCTTGCAGCAGCCTGCCTCGCTCCCCTACACCCCCGATCACTCTCCCAGAGCACACCTCCCCTCGCAGCGGCGCCACCAGGGCCCACCGCCGCCTCCGCCTCCTCGCTCGAACCCACCCACGAAAAGGCAGTCACTTCACAAGGTGCTCCCTACCCGGGAGGACTTGCTGGCCCACGCTGCATTGCAGGAGCAGAAGGCTTACCAAGAACAACAGGTGTACCAAGATCTGCAGGCATACGAAGATCAAGCCTTCCAGGAACAGCAGGCTTACCAGGAGCAACAGCAAGCCTACCAAGACCAACAACAAGCCTATCATGACCAAAAACAAGCCTACCAGGAACAACAACAAGCTTTCCAGGAACAACAACAACAAGCTTACCAAAAGCAACAACAAGCTTATCAGGATAGACAAGCCTACAAGGAACAGAAATCTTACCAAGAGAAGCAGCTAAAATACCAAGAGCAACAAGCACTCAAAGAACAACAAGCCTACCAGGAGCAACAGCAAGCCTACCAAGAGCAACAGGCCCTCAAAGAGCAACTAGCCTACCAGGAACTCCAAGCATACCAGGAGCAGCAAATCTACCAAGGACACCAGTCGCTGCCGACTCAATCCTCTCACCAGTCAGCCCATTCGCCACACCTCCTCCAGCAACTCCACCAATCCCTTCCTCCGCTCCCTTCTCCAGACTCCACCCACCCTCACACCAACCACCCTTTGTACCAGATGCACCAAGCACAACAGCTGAAGCTACAGCTGCAGCTACAACAGCAACAAAGCCAGCAAAGCCTTCACCACCATCACCATCATCCTCGTTCTGCCACGTCTCCTCTCCATCCTGGGCTGGGTCAGTACTCTGAGGAAATCTACCAGAGTCACCAAGGCCTCCAGCCCCAAGCCCACCACTCCTCCACAGAGCTCCTTCACCAAGTTCACCAGAGTCACCAAGGCCTCCAGCCCCAAGCCCATCACTCCTCCACAGAGCTCCTCCACCAAGTTCACCAGAGTCACCCAGATCAACCGGCCTCTCTCCCCACTCACGTCAACCAAGACACCCACTGTCAACCCCACCAAAGTCGGAAGAGCCTAAGGGGTCATCAGGGTCATCCGACTCCGACATCTCCTCAAGGGAGACCCCAGGATCAGCAGATCCAGGCACACCACCCTCACCAGACCCAGCCCTCTACACAGCGCCCCCGTTCCATCCAGCAGAGCCACCCCACCCCCCACATCCACCACATCCACCATATCACCCCCCAGCCCCCTCCATCTGAGCACCACCACCAGATCCACCTGATCCACTCACCCCAGCCGGCACACCGACCCCAGCCCCTACTCTCCACCTTCCAGCCCCTCCAGCCCCAGCAACCTTCCCTCTCCACCTTCCAGCCCCTCCAGCCCCAGAAACCCTGTCCAGCCACCCACCACACACACCCCTCCAGCCAGCCACGTCCTCAGTCCCAGCCCTCGCAGCATGTCCTTCAGGCCCAGTCCCACCACCACAGCTCGACCCAGCCCCAGTCCCTCACCCACTCTCTCTCAGACCCGTCGGATCACCTTCAGCCCCCACCCCCTCCACCATTGCCCCCTCCCTGCTCCCCACCACCTCTGCCCCGCCCCTCCCCCCAGAGGATGGACTCAAATCACATGAGTGTGAAGAGGCTGCGCTGGGAGCAGGTGGAGAAGTCTGAGGGCACCATATGGGGACAGGTGAGATGGTTGGGGGCATAACGTGCATGAACTAAAGTAGGGCAGGGTTTGGGGAAAAATGCAGAGGGCAGTTAGTTTAAAGACACTGATAGAGACGCTGATAGGTTACCCCTGATACACTGTTGTCATGTTATCTTTTTTGCAATAACTTTACACATTTTTACTGAACCTTTGAGATGTCAGTGCTTACTTACATAAACATATGTATTCCAGTTGGGTGAGGATTCAGACTACGACAAACTGCATGACATGGTGAAGTATCTGGACCTTGAACTTCACTTTGGGACCCAAAAAAACCCTAGTGAGTGCAATTACACCCCCTTGAGTGTGTGCACGTGTGGGCGTGCATGTATTTACGAGTGTGTGTCTGAGAATGTGTGGGTGATCGGTGTTAGCACACATTTGACGTGACTCACTGTTTTTCTGCCAACTGTGAGTACAGTCCATGTCAGACCCACCACTGTCTTTAAAAGCTTTTGATCAGTGGTCCCTTTGACAAGTGATAACTCAGCCTCAGGCTCTTCCCTGACCCATTTAAGTCTTTCGACTGACAGAAACTTAAAATAGTGAAAGAAATACTGTTCTACACACACCACTGTTCATCAGTGCCAGCTTGCCCACCACTCTCTTTTTTCTGTCCCTGGTCCCTCCCTCCCTCCCTCCCTCCCTCGGAGGACCTCCTGTCCTAACTCTGTTGTTGTACATCAGTTTCTCTTCCAGAGCTTTCCCCTCAGCCTGAGTCCTTTAAGAAGAAAGACGTGGTGGAGATTCTCTCCCACAAGAAGGCCTACAATGCCTGTAAGTATTGCTGCTGAGCACCTACTCAACAGAACTCACTTCATACGTCATTGCTGCTGTTGAACCTTTCATCTAGCTATACACCTTGGCCAATCCACGCGTTTTTCAAATCTTCTTGACACCTTTCGCGTATACGACACCTCGGCCATGTAGTCCTATGTCCCCGACGTACTGCAAACGTGCCATGCGAAACGAGTTGACTGATGGATCAAGTTTCAAACAAGCACCTTTGACTGTTTGACCCCACCCCCACTCCAGCTATCCTGATTGCCCACCTGAAGCTGTCACCGAGTGAACTTCGTCAGGTTCTGATGACCATGTCCACGGATAGGCTGGAGCCCGCCCACATCAAGCAACTGCTGCTGTACGCCCCAGACACAGAGGAAGTCAAGCAGTACGAGCAGTACAGACAGGAGCCCAGCAAACTGAGTGAACCCGACCAGTTTGTGCTGCAGGTACCAGGGGCTCTCTGTGGGGGGAGGGAGGGGGGTGGGCTGGTGGTGGTCCTGGGTCTCCATCCTGGATACGAGGTGACAAACTGCATGACCTTTTATGTTTAAAGGACATTTTGGTTGTCTGGGCTTTGAGTGTGAGTTTGAGGGATCACTCACTCGTTACTTTGGTAACTGTGTGTGAGTTGTTTCCTGTGTTCTGCTTTTGTTCATACCACAGATGTTATCTGTACCAGAGTATAAAACACGTCTGCAGAGTCTGCATTTCAAGTGCTCCCTGCAGGAAAAGACAGAGGAGATGAGAGGAGGGTACGACTGCATCTACAAGGCCTCGGTGGAACTCAAGACCAGCAGAAAGCTGGCCAAGATCCTAGAGGTGCCTTACAAAAACGTCCATTGAGTAACATCACAGAATTATATGAAAAAGAATGTAATGTAAATTGATGTGGTACTGTTGAGGAGCGTAACATAACTTTGAATCTGAAACCAATCTGTTATATTTCTGTGTGCTATGTCAATGCAAGTAAAACCATAATGTATTGTTATTGCCCTCAGTAAATGTTTTTAAGTAGTGCGCATATACAACTCTGATTACATTACAAAACATATGGATTTGTTGTGTCTAAACAGGATGCTGGCCAGTTCCCCTGAAACAAAATGCTGCAATGACTATGAGATTCATTTTGTTGTTTCATTTAGACTTTTGTATAACCAAGCATCTCACTTCCCTATGTGACATTCCTTTCAGTTTGTGCTGGCAATGGGGAACTACCTTAACAACGGACAGCCCAAGACTGGCAAGACCACCGGCTTCAAGATCAACTTCCTCACAGAAGTAAAACTGACACTGCTGGCACCAATGCTACTGTTCTAGCGGCATGAGCGATCTTTCATGTATAGTATCCATCTTCCTCCTTTTCCACTGCAGCTCGGCACCACAAAAACAGTGGACGGGAAGTCAACCTTTCTGCACATCCTCGTCAAGTCATTATGTCACCACTTCCCTGAAGTTTTGGACTTTGCCAAGGACCTCACCATGGTTCCACTCGCTGCCAAAGGTAAATAGAACCTACGTTTCTATGTGTGGCTGTGTCATCTTTGTCTAACAGAGTGATGACCAACTACTTTTAAATCTCTTCCTTTCATTTTCTCTCTGTCTTGCCCTTTGTCCAAAGTGAACCAAAAGACCATCACGGCCGACCTGAATGACCTTCACGCCACTATCCAGGAGATCCGATCTGCCTGTCAGAAGATGCCTGCTACCCCAGATGACCGCTTCAGTGCCATCATGAGTGTATCTTTGAGGTCTGTCTGTGTGTGTGTTTGCATGTGTGTTTGTGTGTGTTTTGCTGTTTGCACAGTACAGGGACATGCACCCTAAGCAGCACCAGACAGTGTCCATACCCTCTTGTGTTGAGACCTTTGACCCCAGTTCGATCAGACTTTTCTGGAGAACAGCCACCCAGCAGTCCAGTCTCTGGAGTCACTTCAGCAGAGAGCCATGGAGGAGTTTGCCAAGACAGCGTCCTTCTTTGGAGAAGACGGCAAGACCACCAACCCAGAGGCCTTCTTTGGCATATTCTCTGACTTCATCAGCAAGTTTGAGGTGGGTTTCACCAAGTAGGAACATGGTTCAGAACATTCTTGAAATAGGAAATACAAGTATCTGAAATGCTGTGACCATGAAGCTATTTGTATCGCACGATTCTTCCGCTACATTTCTTCATTTGTGTCTTTCTTTCAGAGAGCACTGAACGAGCACCAGACTTCGGAGGGCCTGAAGAGCCCTAGGAGTCCACGGATGGCCTCTCCGCTAGCCTGGTAATAAGGCTGTTCACGCACTCTCCTGGTTTGGAGTGTTCATCTGCAAGAGAGACTCCGGTCTGAATTCAGCTTCGATAGCTGTCTTTTACCCAATGACTGTTGATAATACTGAGGAGGGTTACAAGGTCAGGATTAGAATGGTGCAATTTCAATTGCAAGGCAACAAAACCTCTGGAGTTTGCAATGAAGTCATTTGTAAATTAACAGCCAATGAATGACGAGGAAATAGCAGTACTATAAGCATCAATTGAAAACCTTTGAATGAACAGTACAAAAAAATTACAGCTAATGCATTTGTTTAATTGCTCTGCCTGTCATTGCAATGGCCAAATGGTTTTTTTTGTTTTTGTAAATACAATATGAGCAATTTCAGAAAAAATATTCAAGTTAAGTACCTATGCAACACGGCATTAAGATTACATTTATTGCTATGTACCTACATAGCAATACTTGTTTCAAAAAACAATGGAGGAGTGTAGGGCAGTGACATTAAATTGACTTAAGTGTTTGCGGTGTAGGTTAATACAAAGGTATAGGGGAGGTGTGTTGGGGTAAGTGAATGTTATAAAGGGGCAGTTGAAAGCTGTGTGACCGAAACAATCTGCTTACCCCTTTGAAAGCCCAAACTCTTCATTCTAAATTGTCATAACTTGTATCCCTAATTCACAGTTGTAACTACATACTAGAACCTACATAACTGCAATGTTATTACTATACATAGAGATATGGGATTAATGTAACCTTAATGTAGTGTTGCCCATATCTTTAAGATAGAATATAAAAAATAAGATCTTAAAAATGTTTAACCATAATGATAGATTAACACCGTCATTGGTTATCGGTGCATTTGTGAAAACCATAGTTGGTGGTCTTGAAACAGATATGTTACTAAAATATTCTGCATTTTTTCTAAGCCACACCCACCTCATTGAATGTATATGGAAAGTCTAAATGAATACTCTTGTTTTAAACAAATATTCATGATACACCTATTTAAGTGATGGTACAAATTTTGGGGGGATTGTTTACACAGTATTTTGTAAAGGTGATTGTATAACAATTCCTAAATTGTTGTTTTGTCTTTAAACCCATATTAGTGTCTAAAGACTTACTCGACTCCATACGGGCAGTGTGCAATGTTGACAATTTACTGCAGGTTGTTTTATGGACTTATATTTAGACATACGTTGATATTATTATTGCTGATATTTGAAAGAATTCAAAACATTTAGATCTCAGCCCATTGTTTCTGAAGTACTCCAAGGATCTCTACTGGTAAATTTGTTATGGGCTGAAAATAAAGCAATTATAAGACTTGGTTCTTTATTTTTTAGCTAATGTTGGTCAATCCTTCACACCATGTTCAGATAAGTGATTGTATTTACAGTGTGCAATAGCTTCTCAGAAATTGGTAGAACATTTATAAGACAGAAAATGTAATATTGTTCATTTAAAGCAATAGGAATCAATGCTGTGCTGTTAAGACATGATTCTGCTGTTCTCAGTAGGGATATTCTTCATCTTACAAAACTATTTTCCTTTTGATGGGAGTCTATTTAAGACTACGCTTAGTAAATCATTGATGTTCGATAAAGGCCTACGAAATGAGGAGTGTTCTGTTTCTTATTGTAAGAATGCTGACAACCATTTAGTGTAATGCCATAACATACAACTCTAATGCTAACGTACAAATAAATGGCTGCGTGTTGTGAAGGGCAAATCCCACACATGATAACCATTAAATGTATGAGTAAATATGTATGTCGGATGCTCAAGACATTGTACTTAAGAGAGGTGCACTGATAATGTAATTAATACAATATGCCTTGCACATATGTGCTTTAAATGTCAAATTAAACTGATGTGCCAATACACCTGTTCCTTAAAAACAATACTAGATCAACCAATACCGTAACTTGTCATAGGATGTCCATTCTTTCATGCTGAAAGTTCTATTGAGACGGCACCGTATTTTGATAAACTAGAAAGACAATCTGCCACCATCCTTCTGGGGAATGGTACAATACATTGTATTGTTTCTTATGCCCTTCTAAAGCCAAGTCACTTGATGCAGCTATTACAAGACAACACACACAGGCACATGCAGACACAGACATGTGGATTGATACCCCCCCCCCCCCAAGGTGTTAGGGCATTTCACTGCCGTGGAATTGTTTTTCTACCATTAACACCACGCACGTTTTGTGCAACGTGTTATTAAAGCCGGGTGACACTTTAACCGGTATGTAGTAATATATAACATGTCAATGGAGTTTGATCCCTTTGTCCCCAACGTGTTTTCTGGATGGGAAGGAAGATACTAGAAAGTTCCCTTGGTGCTTCATGTGTGAGACTGGACATGCTCTGGGGTTTAGGGGTGAAATGACGGCAGGACAAACCATCTGGAATTAAACCTGGCGTTTCACTGTCAACCAAGAAGGTAAGTGACCTCAGTTCCTCATCAGGACTGCACTTGCTTTCATTGCTGTCACTGAAAGAAAATGTTATAAGTGCCCATGTGATTAGAAGCATACATATGGAATGGACGGGAGAAACAACAAACTCAAATATAAAAGAAGCGTACAATACTACATTTTTGTAGCTTGTACCTTGCAGGAAGTGCACTAGATAGTTCCACTCTTGTACACAAGCACTGACATCTTTGTTTAAGATGTTATGAATGCTTTGAACAGCATCTGTTACCTGACAATTAGTCTTACTGAGGGATTTCTTAATCTCTGTTTGAATTGATTGTTGATTTATTGTAAATAACCAAGACAGTTTATCACTGTTAGTGTTGCTCAACACACTGATCAACACCTGATTGGAACAGGATATCAACACCTTTTACATCAACACAGTTGATGTAAAAGAGTCCTTACAAAAAAGAGACTCTGTTTTCATTTGCTTGTTATCCGATGTAGATCCCTCACTAAGACTAATTGTCAGGTAACAGATGTTCACATTCTGCTCCAAGTAGCAGTCACGCCTGACGCACATCTACAAGCTACATCAAACATGAGCAGTAATTAGAAGTGAGATGAGCCAATATACTGACTCAAAATAAACCGATCTGAGTGTTTAGCCTGTCTGGTAATGACATACTGGGGGTGTGGTTCTGTGGCATCAGTTGAACGTAAACAACAGAATATAATGTCTCCTGTCTCAGAAGAGACACATTCAACTCCTGAAATTTGAGCGTCCTCGGACCTCATGGCTAGCAGCCAGGGGACAAGTGCAGCGCCCTCCATGCCCCCAACCTCGTCCACTGGAGGTTCAGGGCCCCAGTCCACCCTTGCCATTGTGGATATTGTGGTGCTTGTGGTCTACTTCCTCTTGGTGTTGGCTGTGGGCCTCTGGGTAAGTGTGCAGACAAACCCGAGCCCTGTTCCAAGGCTTTCCAAGGAAGTCATTCTTGATTCTACTTGGAGATGATCTTGATGGATGAATCACTGTAATTTGGGAAAGAATAAGGAAATGGCACCTGGCATGAATTGCTTGGGTTCTGCCTTGTGTCACTGAAGCTGAGCTGTTTACCATCATGCTGGTGACTGATGTTGGTATGTATATGTAGTTGTATAAAACTACCAACCAGCTAGTGTCAGATCAGGTCAAACCTAAATTTAGTAGCATTAAAACAATGTATTTCTCATGGGACCTAGTCCTTCTCCCCCATAACTACCCGTTACGAAGAGCAGAGGTTGTTTAACATGACCCCCTTCTCCACCAGTCCATGTTTAGGACCAAGAGGAGCACAGTGGATGGTTACTTCCTGGCAGGAAAGAGCATGTCCTGGTGGCCGGTAAGTGAAACTCAGGAGCGACAGGGGACATTCTGGGTGGGGATATGTAGCTTCCTGGAGCAGGAATTCTTTCTGACAGTCTGCAGATTTAGGCCAAAAGAAACTAAAGGGGATTTTATCTCTCTACTTACAGTAACATGATCCAGAAAGTTCACAATGTGTGGTAAAACAGAGAAGTGCGGCTGCGATTCCCCTTTTAGTTACACGAATGCATAGAAAGCAAAGACTTGTTCTAAGCTTGTTCTGAGCAGTTGGTATGGTCTGTCTCGCTCCCTTCCTGCTGTAGGTGGGCACGTCTCTGTTTGCCAGCAATGTTGGCAGCGGTCACTTCATCGGCCTGGCAGGGTCAGGGGCAGCAGCTGGGATCGGTGCTGTAGCATACGAGTGGAATGTAAGACTGGGTATCAAGAAGAGATGTTTTATTCTGAAACAGCTGATTCATCATTTTAGAAGGATTCCATTATATTTCAGTTCTGGCAAATCATTGCAAAGTTTAGAAGGGACATTAGAAGATATTAATAAGTAAATGATTAAATCTGTCTGTCACACAGCCAAGTAAGACTTCAGTATTGAACATCTTGCCATACAGCAGTTTCAATTACAAATTTCAATGTTTTGAGTATTTCCCTGTGGCCTCTGGTCATAAACAAACTTCATTTCCCATGGTGCCTCAGTGCTGGTGTGTGCTATTGACAGGGCATGCTGATGGTGCTTCTTCTGGGCTGGCTCTTTCTGCCTATCTATATTGCCTCAGGGGTGAGAGGTTTACTACACTACATTTCAAGTTCTTCAATATGGCACTGGTCCAACAGTCCATAGTAACATGCTGGTGTCAAATGTCTTTTCGCAGGTCACAACCATGCCAGAATTTTTGCAGAGGCGTTATGGGGGGAAAAGAATACAATTATTTATAGCAATTTTGTATTTATTTATTTACATCTTCACAAAAATATCGGTGAGTGAAATAGAGGCATCGCTGATGTTGGTCTGAAACATGAAAATCTGATGTTTGGTGACACTGGTGTGGGTGCACTGTGACTCGGAAATGCTCATGTCTGGTGTGTGTGTGTGTTCCTGCAGGTAGACATGTATGCTGGAGCAGTGTTTATCCAGCAGGCCCTCCAGTGGAACATCTACGTTGCTGTGATAGTGTTGCTCGTCATCACAGCTGTCTACACTGTAGCAGGTGACACCCAGCAGCAGCTCTTCTCTCTCTCTCTCCATCTCTCTTTCTTTATCTCTTTTCTCTTTTTCTTTACTCTTTCTCTTGTCTCTCTCTTCTCTCTTTCTATCAATATTTCCCCCCTTATTTCTCTCGCTTGATTATTTGATGGAAATATAGCAAATTTGCGGACCCAGTCAACTGAAGTGATTCTGATGTGGCCGGTGGAATAAGAAACAACCAGTAGTCTGTTACAAGGGTTGCAATTGTGTGTTTTTTCTATCTCTGTACTGTGTCTGTGTGTGTGCTGGTTCAGGTGGACTGGCTGCAGTCATCTACACAGATGCTGTCCAGACCGGCATCATGCTGATAGGAGCTCTTAGTCTCATGGGCTTCAGTGAGTCTCTGCGTCACACTCACAAGATTTTGGTGTTTGTTTTTCTTGTTTTTGTCAAGAGGATGATTTTGTTTGCCATCTAGATACAGTTCATCCACATTATAGTACATCATCCTGTAATTAATGGAGTATTGACAGTATTTAAACAGTATAAACAGTATTTGACTTGAGTGATTGAAAATCATGCTTCAGAACAAATGGCAAGTAAAGCCGTTTCCACGTGTCTGATTCTTTCTTTCTTTTGGGGAGGTTTTGTGGAAGTGGGAGGCTGGAACGCCCTCCTGGTGGGGTACGCCAGCGCCGTCCCCTCAGTGCGCGTCCCCAACACGACCTGCGGCCTCCCACGTGACGACGCCTTCCACCTGTTCCGAGATCCGGTGACCTCTGACCTGCCCTGGCCGGGCATCATCATAGGCATGTCCATCCCCTCCATGTGGTACTGGTGCTCTGATCAGGTCAGTGTTGCAGACAGACTACCCAGCTAGAAAGGATCAGACTATCTTCAGAATGTGATTACATGATGATTTAGACTAGGAGTTGTGAGCATGTGTTTACAATTTGACACCTGAAAATCTTTTGTGAGGGTCAGAATGCAAGAATGATGGTTTATTGATGATCAAGGAAAATACATCTTGTTGTCAATACTAGTACATATTTCATTTAACACCCAAAAGTCTGTGTTGAGGATCAGAATGCGATACCTTATACAAGGTAACAGTCTCATGTCAATCTTCAAGGTGATAGTGCAGCGATCTTTGGCTTCCAAGAACCTGCTCCATGCTAAAGGAGGCTCCCTATTGGCTGCCTACCTCAAGATCCTGCCCTTCTTTATGATGCTACTTCCTGGCATGATCAGCAGAATACTCTACCCAGGTTGTCATGGGCACCACGATCTTGACACACACTCGGCACACGCTTACTGGACACAGTGTACTCATAAACAGAAATGCTAGCTTCCTTAGCATCTTAACAACCGTGTGACTTCCTCGAAAGCTATCAGACGCTAGTTGTTTGTTGTTGCTTGCTGTCCAGATGAGGTGGCTTGTGGGGACCCGGAAGTGTGTAAAAAGGTGTGTGGAAACAGCGTGGGCTGCTCAGACATTGCCTACGCCAAACTGGTCATGGAGCTTCTGCCTTCTGGTGAGAAGGTCCTTCTCGCCCTCTCCCTCACCCTCTCTCTCTCCATCTCTCTCCATCTCTCCCTCTCTCTCCCTCCCTCCTGTCATTCTCACACATAATTACTAGCCTGACGCGTTTATCGTCCAGTTCTCTCAATCAAACACTGTTCTGGAACCACAGCTATGTGTTTACTTGTGTGTGTGTTAGGTCTGCGTGGTCTGATGATGGCGGTGATGATCGCAGCCCTCATGTCCTCCCTCACATCCATCTTCAACAGCTCCAGCACCATCTTCACCATGGACCTGTGGAGGCACCTCCGACCGCGGGCCTCCGAATGGGAGCTCATGATCGTGGGCAGGTGCGCTCGCCACCGTGCGCACAGAACAGCCTTGACATGCACTACTTTTACGTGCATGAGTAAATACACGTGTATATGTCTGTATCTGCGTGTTAGTGCATCTATTTGTGCGTAGGAGCTTTGTGCTGGTGCTGGTGGTGATCTCAGTGGTGTGGATACCTGTGGTCCAGGCCAGCCAGGGAGGTCAGCTGTTCATCTACATCCAGTCCATCAGCACGTACCTTCAGCCTCCAGTTGCCATCGTCTTCCTCACTGGCTGCTTCTGGAAGAGGACCAATGAAAAGGTTGGTGGGTGGAGGTAAAACCTACCCTGTAGGGTGTGTAGAGTAAAGCGGGTAATGAACATATGTCATGGCTAACATCTAATTATATTGTATATTTTATTGATATTAAATAAAGTGTATCATTATTATATATTATATGCTTGTTATTATAAAGCTTATCAACAATCGCATATTTCAAACAATAATATGTCATCTCATACCATAGTCAATAATATGTAACCATGTTTTATAACTCAATAGTGAAGCATGCCACAGGATTAGTACCTGTGTGTATCCATGCATGCATCTGTGCAACCTGTGTGTACGTGTGACACCGTTGCCTTCTGTGTCCGCAGGGGGCGTTCTGGGGCCTGGCCCTGGGTCTGCTTGTGGGCTGCACAAGGATGGTTCTGGACTTTGTCTACCCGGTACCCTTGTGCTTCGAAGAGGACACCAGACCTGTGGTGGTGAAGGACGTCCACTATCTGTACTTCTCCACCATGCTGTCTCTGTTCTGCTTGCTGGTGGTGGTGTGCGTCAGCCTGGCCACGGAGAAGCCCAGCCTGGAGCAGGTAAGGGGGGCCTGGGGTGGGGATGCTGAGTCGGACTGAGGGGCCATTTCGTTCAGATTCAAACAAATCAGATCATGAGTACGAAGTACGAGTAAGAATATTTTTACCACAGCTTTTGTTGTCTTAATGGAAGCAATGTGTATAAAGAAATCAAAACTTAAACATGTTTTGTTTTTGTCAACCGCAACTATGAATTTGTGTAGTATAAATTATTTTACCTAAGAATAGTTGTACCTATTAACCTGTAAGCTTGGTCAGTGCAGCAGTGGAGGAGACAGGCCTGAGTGACATGTAGATGGATGCTGTTTTGTTCTGTGACTGATCCTGGATGTGACTTCACCAAACAGATCAGTCGCCTCACCTGGTTCAGCAGGTTCGACCCTGTGGATGAGCCCAAGGCAGACGTAGAGGTGAGGACCACTGAGGAGATGGGCAGGGCTCCAGAGGTAGTGGATGTAGACAGAGAGGAGACCACCGGGGTGGAGCAGGAGAAGACGCAACACGTGCACAACGAAAGGAAAGGTGGGTCATCGTGATGATTCTGTCTGTAGCAGAAGCAGTGTTGATTTGGGGCCTTCATTGGGTAGCTTCTCGAACATACAGACCTTGCATGTGTGAATAGAGACACCAACATGTTCCCATAAACACTGACACGCACATCTCTTCCTCCTCTACCCAGACTCTGCAGCAAGTGGGGGGAGCCAGTCCAGATTGACGACGGCGCTTTATTGGCTGTGTGGGATGGAGCGTCAGAGGGAGAGCACCCCGCAAGCCCGGCCCCCACCCAAGGACATCGCATCTTCTCTGGAGGAGGAGCCCTGCCTTCGTAACGTGGTCAATGCCAACCTTCTCATCTGTCTCTCTGTGGCAGTCTTCATCATCAGCTACTGGGCCTAACGAGATGCTCTGACCAATGGCCAACGGCAATAAAGACGTGGCAATCCTCGTTGAGTCTGGCTAATACTGACGGCTGTTGTGGATTGTACAGGTGAACTGTGGATTGATTATCACATTCTGGGATTTGTATTCAAATATGTTGCTACTTAGGGAGATCCGTCAAATGGCTTATTTGACAACTGTCTTTGCCCCAGGTTCTTTGTCATGTTATTTATTAGTAAATATATACTTCTGATTCTCTTACTGTAGTGATATGGGAAGCATATGTCAAAGTAATGACATGCAAAAGGATATTTAAAGTGCAATGTATATTAATAAAAATTCCAGTTTGAGGCTGTATTGATGATATGATATGTTGCTTGACACTATGCTACGTATCCAACATCAAAGTAATATGTCAACAAGTTTTTGTAAGACTATCTGGTTTCAAAGAACTGGGTAAACTGGTCTGATCAGCTGTCATGTTTGATAGGTATTGCAATTGACAATATATTGACAATATTCTTTCCAAAAACAGCCCACAGTGTGTGACGCCACAGAATAATGTGCTGCTCTCAATAGTTTGAATTACATAGATGATGGGAAAATATACACCTGATACAGTGACACTTTTATGAAGAATAGCATTTTATTATTTGTTCTACTGGGAGTATTAATATCAAAACAAATTTTCTTTAATGTGAACAATAAAGGTATGCACCCACAGTATATAACCTATGATGCTCATGTCCTGGAGAATTTTCAGGAACGAGGGACAGCCAGGCATGTCAAAAGTGCAGTCAAGACAAAAGAGGAGACTAAACAGATTTGAAGATGTCATAAAGTTTAAATGAAAAAAAACACAAAAAAAACAGAAAAGAAAGTCATATGTCTGGCCCATGGAGTCTCTTTGGTTGTAGCTTTACATCAATCACTACCTAAGCTAAATCAATTAACAATCAATTTATCAAAAGATTAAATTGTTTCTCGAATGAAAAACATCAACACGTGTCCCTTTTCGAACAGTTCTGTCCTTGGTGTTCTGGTCCTTTGGAATGGTTGGTTCTGAAGACAACTTGTCTGCCGTGACATTAAACATATATTAAAAAGATCAGTCCTACCCCAACAGAAGTTCTAATATAATAAATTGAGGTAACACTGGTTTTAAAACAAAAAGAGCAACACAATAAACAGTGTATGTTGGGAGTGGGTAAGGCACAGACTCAAGGTGAATGCAGTTTACATAAGTGCATTATACACTGGATATCTATGGGTCTTTGTGAATCTTTTATATTCAGTGAAGTTAAGAGCAACAAAGTTACATTATAAATCGATTAGCAACTACTTCTTTAATGTGAGCCTCTGCATATAGATGGGTGGCCATTGGTTTTGAAGGTACAATAAGGCACGCTTATTTTAAACCGGATTAGATACGCTTAACATTATGCATCGGCTGATGAGAGAGCCCTGAGAGAGCTGTTGTTCAGCAACGGCTCAATGCCAGTGGAATGTCAAATTTGAATTATGGAGCAACCTGCTACTTCTGAGCCAATAATGTTCAAGCGATCCAGTTGCAGTCACCTTCACCTTCAAGGAGGTGGGACTTTCTCTTTGGCTCATCTTGTAAATCCACTGTCGATTAAACCCGAACTGGAGGAAAGCACGGCCGTTTCTCGTATTGGAATTCGTTTTTATAATACTACCTGCGGCTTGGGATTTGCTCAGTGTGTGCAAGCACATCAGAGATGTGTCCGTTATGACGAGCACTTTAGAGAACGCATTCTTTGGCCCAAACAAACGACACAAGAAGAGCTTTACAACAAAAACAATCCAGAGATATGTGAAGACAAAGGAAGAGGCACCCTTCTTGCCTTAAGAAACATTCCCAACTCATAAACCTCGCAAAATACCACAGAAAAATACTAGCTCTCATTTTGAAATGTACGAATGCAATGTTCTTCCCCACTCGATATCAACATTCCTTTTACACGAGAAACGAATTTAAACTTGATTGGTTTCACACGGAATTACATATAGTGACAGACCTGGAACATCCAGTTGAAATGAAAGCGAAGCTAGACAGTAACAGTTCAGAGTTCATGGCCGAGTCCCAGCATGCAGCAAGACGCCTGTTTTCAAAATGCATTGGCTTCGTTAGATTTAGGTTCCAGTCCCAGCGAGGGTTGGTGAAGGGAAAGGTCTAAACACCACATTTTTAATAAACAAGAAGAATATTGTACGAGCTAAAACTGATCCAGAAAATACCTCAAATTGAGCTAAAAAAAGGTCATGTTTGTTAGCCGAGTTCTGGGCCATTGTTCAAAGGGAAGTGATGAAGTCCAAAATGTTAGGTTGGATTAGATGATGATGGTCAAAGGGTTTTTGATTCGATCCAGTATGTCTGTTTGTAGCACAGGAATGCTGAGATGTCATCTTATGTCTGATGGCTAAAGGCTGCTAAATATAGCGTGAAGATGTCGACCAATCAGGTGAAGAAAAATACTTTTCAGTTGCTCCTCCCTTCTCATAGGCTAGTGCTTTCAGACTGGATGTCAGGTTGAGTGGGAAGGGCCAAGTACGGGGTGGAATCCTGACCAGCAGAGCTCCCCCCCTTTTGGTCCACAGCAAACTCCGGAACATAGGCTTGATCAATCGGCTTCAGGGACAATTCTCCATCTACAATGTGCAGAAGCATGTAAGTAACCACATGAACTGAAACATGCCAACCTGCAAGTCTACAGTACAGATGCCACCACACACTCTTGGTCTATCATAGTCACACAACCGACACCTTGGACTTAAGACAACACTAGCAAGAAAAACACACTAAGGATATCTACAATTTGAATTTAGAGTTGTTGCAAGGATAAAATGGTATAGACAAATGGAACAAGGGATGCCCCTTAATGGCAACTTTATTAATTGTGGTTTTAGGCTATCCTTGGTGTGTTCTGAAGATCAAATGTCCATGTATACCACCTCCTGTACCATACCTCAGGAAGATTAACCAGGAAGTGAAATGGTGTTGGAGAATACCATTGGTTGAACTGAGTTAGCTTATCTTGGTAGTTAGCAGGATCAACCAAGGCCAAGCCAAGGAGAGAGTGTATGCATGCGTGGTTAAGAAGCAGGGTTAATGTAACGGCAACATCATACATAAAAGCACGTATGTGGTTACTCACACACTCAGCAATGCACATACAAACATAGCAGGGCAGCATCAGCCAATCATATCCTTACCATTACCTGCCTCTTAATGCCAGCTCACAGACAGGGAGGGTCAGACATCTGCAATATTTTAATAATTCCCATCATGCATTAAATCACCACAATCACAACCTGTGCGTGAGGCACTAGGAGTCAGTGTCACAAGCAAAGGGAATCATGCCTATAGAAACAATCATCTGTGGAAATCACACGCTTCTGAATCTTCAGGAAGCATTGCCAGGACATGATTTCAATATTTCAATCGGCAGTTCTTCACTTGTGTACACCGTTTATCTGTAGTATCAGCCAATATGCATCTCAACATAATTCCAATGAAATGCTACGTTCGATTTTGTATTGTAAGGAGAACAATACATAAGTAAATGTTTGGGGGGTATTTGCAGACTGAAGACACAAACACAAAGCCCTTGTCCAAGTCTCGAACTACTTACAGTACACATGATAACAATCAAGAGTATCAAGTACACATTTTAAACCCACTCCAGACTATAATGAACATAATTAATAGTTTGGCAACCACGAATGTTCCTGCCAGTTGAAAGGCCTTGGTAGCTGGAGCCATGCCTGGACCATCGCACAGCTTTTATCTGCTACTAAAATATAGAACAGACTCCTTGGCTTTATCTGGAACTGTGTGAGAGTTTCCACGAGGAAAAGTGACAGCAGTGTGTACGTGCAAACGCACACATGTCTACCAAAAAACCTGGAAGGCAACCATTGCTCTTCTAGTGTCTTATTACAGGATGTCGATGAAGCTGCAACTCTGTCCTTTAGATCCTCCTTTACTTCCTTCTGTCCTTCAAAGTATTACTCTCACTTTCTCCACCTATTATAGCTTTTAACTTATATCTCCTCGCCTGATGGCTGTACTTTATCTTGTGACCTTCTGTCATCTGTGCTGTTCAACTAGTGTGTCCTTTAGTACTACTCTTATGTCACAATCTCCACTCTATGTGCTATAAGCACACATTCTTACATGACAATCAGAAAGGACACAATAATTAAATTACCTGTGATGATCTTGGAGGCAGAGCTACAGATCCCATTGTCGTCTCCGCCCAGTGGTTGAGGGGGAGGAGGCATGCTGGGCCGGGGTCGGGGCTTAGGGGCAGGCCTAGTTGGTCGAGGGAGGGATCCCGAATGAAAAAAGGAAGCAGGGTTGGAGGGGGGGCCGTCCTGTGTGGGGGTGCCTGGAGGGGTGGGGGTTTTGGGAGGGGAGAGGTCAGGATCCCCCTGGGGTTGGGGAGGCTGGGGAGGATGGGGGGGCTGGGGCGGTGGATGACTGGGGGCGTGAATGTGGCCGTCTTTGCCAGACTGGCGTCGGGGTGCGACGGAGGGAACAGGACTGTTAGCTGCTGGGCTGGGGGAGGCCCTGGGCTGGGGCTGTGGGGGGGCTGGACTCTGGCTGCTGGACTGAGCTATGAAGGGGGCCTGTCGGGGGGGTGCAGGGGCCTGCTTCTTAGTACCTGCAGAGTAGTAAAAAAATAAAAAAAACACAGACACTTTATCCAGTTCAATATCCAACACTTCGTTGGAGGCGTGAGCGTTGATGACTTAGGCTGGTGGATACCAGGAGTGGATGCTTTCTCACCTCGGCGCACCATGTGGGGGCTGGGACCCCGGGACCCACTCAAGGACTGGGGGGTCCCCACCGTGAGGTGGACTGAACCATTCCTTTGTTGAGGGGGTGTGGATGCAGGATCACGGGCTGGACTGTGAAGACAGGAATACAAAGCAACAAGCTGTCAATCAAATGTGTCATGCCACTGCCACTTGACACTTGACATGCTATGTCTGAATCAATGAGAAGAGATTGGTGGCAAAACATGCTGACTTTTACTTTTTAGTCATTTTCTCAATGAGGTTAGTCACTTTCTCGGCAAAAAAGGTGGATGATTATAGTATAATGTTATGTTTGGAATGCATGTGGGTGGAGGTTGCATTGCTCATTACAGCACACACTGTAGAAGCAAGATTGAAAAACAAACATCTCTGAAATCATAACAACAAACACGCGCAAGAAAGACATATTGCCAAGAAGTAGATCAAATGACACCCATTCAGAGATTTCAACCAGCAGTGAGAGGAAGTCATGTGATAATCTCCATTGGGACTATGGAGATAGAGAGGAATGATAGTTGAACGTAAAGAAGGATAGGCAAACAGACACACAGGCAAGAATGCAAACAGACAGGCTGACCTGTCAAATGCAGGCAGGACAACAAAATACAGACAGCATCAGGCAGGTCAAAGAGCCAGTGGCCCTGTGCTAAATCATTCACTATTGGAAGTACACGCATTACTGTACAGCACCACTCAGCTCATGGAGGGAGTCATATAACAACTGATAGATTTGAGAGATTCGAACACATCTTTATTGCGTCACCACAAATTAACACAACACAGTACAAAAAGAGACGGCAAGCCTGGATCAACAGTGGGGAGGGGAAGAACAGATCCTGATTGCTGATTGGCTGCGTGAGGTGGGAAGGCTCTTGGGCGAAGGAGGAGGTCCGCATCTGATCACTCCTTACCTGCTCTCCTCATAGCTGAATAACACAGGCTGCCCCCGGACTACCTGGACTTCACCCTGACCTCCACCCCCACTACCCAGGCCAGGCTGGCCCGCCTCAGAACCCCCAACCTGGGCCTGGGCCTGGGGCTCGGACTGGGTGAGACCTCCGGCCTCCAGGGGGGGCAGGGAGGGCAGGAAGACTGGTGAGGTGGGCTGGTGCTGTTTTCTATTTTGGGTGCCAGATCTACGAGGGGGGTGATCCGGCTGTTTGTTAACAGGGCTATGAAGGAGGGGGAGAGGAGGCGAGAATGAAGACACACACACATACCACTGTCACTGTCAGAGAGCGAGGGAGAGAGAGAAAAGAAGGAGATACATCCCCTGTTTAAAAGACCAGAAAAACAAATGTGGGACATACGAGTACCGCATAAGTGATGTATCTTGTCTTGTCAAGAGAACAGAGAGAAAACCCACACAAAAAGCACAGCCAGAAAAAAACGAAAATCTAAACTTTAATAGACATAAAAGAAATTACAGAAGACAAATGAAGACAAATAAGAATTGATATCCCAGCAAATGCCTAGAGAAAGTGTCATGGTTCATTAATTCACCAACATCAGTAAGTACCAATTTCCTTCTAGGATATTCATCTTAACATTGCAATACTGTAGTGTAAACAAAGAAACCGAAAAAAATCCCTTTTTAACTCAACAAAACGCTAGGTCCACAGGGTTAGAGTGTTAAGGCACAGCTTATGGGGATAGCTTAGGGGCATGAAGCTGTGACAGTCCCTCCATGGGTGGCCTGTCTGTGACGGTGATGGACTCGTCAGCTACTACGTAAAGGGCTTGGACGGCCATGCCCCGTCCCTCCTGCCTGCTGAGGGAACGGGCCAGGAGCGGGGGGCGGAGCTGCAGCTGGAGCTGGGGGGGGAGGCTGAGGCTGGGGTTGAGGCGGGACAGGTACCTGTCTTTGCGGAGGCTCTCCCCCTCCGACCCCTGGCTCCCCGGGCGTGTCCTGTCAAAGGAGCCTGGCTCGGAATCCAGGGCAGGCGTGTGGGTTGGCATGGCAAACATACCTGACACATTGAAGTCCATGTCTGAAGAGGGTGGAAAGGGGGGGGGGGAGCAAGATCAAGGTGGTCATTTAGGCCAACAGATGCAATGATGACAAGGCAGTAGCTACTCTGCGGTGTAAATTGGGCTGAAATCTGTATCGCAAAGTGATCGTCGTGTGAGCATCGTTCTTTGTGAGGAGCCATTGTTTAACAGTAGGATGTGGAGACTAGAAGCGGAAATGAAGCACGACATTTGTGGTCTCACCATCAGGGAAGAACCAGTCAGCGTGCTGGATGATGGGTTCTATGATAGCTACTACATGGACTGAGGTAGCAGCTGCCATCTCTGCTAGCGTGCTGGTCAGCAGGGAAGAAAGCCAGAGGCATGAGAAACACAAAACAAACACTAAGCCTAAATTTGGGCAGAACCTTGATGTCGATTTACATTGAAACATGATTGGATGACCAACCACCAAGGGATGCATTGATGCCCTTCCTGTTGATGACACAGAAGTGGGCAGCATGTGTGTGTGGGGGGGGATCCATGTGTGTGTGTGTGCCTCACCCCTCGTTTTTGGCCCACAACAGGTTAGGACCCAACACTATGGCGATGTTGCTGGGAGACATCTTGTTCACCTCGCTATCTTGAGCCAGCTTGGCCAGAAACTTCACCAAGTACCTGGCAATACACACAGACACCGAAATCGAACCACCTTGTAAACTGGTGAGCAGCAATGATGAGTGGATATAAGCAGAACGGAATAGAACCCACCTGAGGTTGGCTTTGTGGTTTTTTGGCATTAAGTCACATGTTACCCATAGAGCCTGAAGTCTCTTATCAGGGTCTGACACACTGCAAATACAACACGCACCACAACATCAGCCAATATACCAGGATGCCAGGCAACAAGCCCTATATCATACCAAATTTGAGCCATGTTAACAGCAAACAGCTTCAGGTGTGTTTACGACAAACACCGTTCTGCATGCGTGCGCTGCGTGTAAGGAAAGGTAATCTGGGTGTGTCAGTGTGTGTGGTAGCTGAGTGTATTCTTACTTGGAGGCTTGAATCCACTCATCATACAGTTGAAAAGTCATGAGGGGTTCAGGTAGTTCCCTGAGGTAAGACTTTAAGGCTCCTGGAAACAGACAAAAAGGACAGACATTCTGCTACAGTCCTTTACTTCAATTTACTGGGTCAACAATGGCAACCTTCTGATTCCAAGAATGCTTGAAGCTTTTTAGTTTTGTTCTTGTCTGTTGCATTTTCCAATATAATCCTTTTTGCCCCAGTATGTCTCCCAGCCATGTGTGTCTCCAATCCTTGCAAAAGTATACGAGAGGAACTCTATCCCATGATTAGGCCATAGTCAACGTGATGTGTTTTATAAGGGTCATACCAGCTACAGCATGGGGGTCGGAGTAGAACTCCTCTAGCTGCGAGGTGGGACAGTCCAGCGCTGCCTTGAGCTTCTTCAATTTGGAGGCCCCCGCTGCGATTCTGAACAGGCCCTGCGCAAACACAAGATATCGTACCCTTTTTGATGTGAAGCTTTTGTCTGGTTTCGATGCTAATATTAGACCAGGGTGTCTGACATTCGCAGAGGGAAGAAGCGAAAAAGAGAAGTAGAGATGAAAAAGCTTGTTTTCCCATTGAGTGTCCAGGGTGAAATGACTTAGGCTACTATACTAACAGCAATTCTGCATGTAGTTGACTATGACCTTGAGGTAGAACCATAATAGAGCATGAGACACATGAAACAGTTCTGACTCTCTCCATAAAACATTTACTGAATGATAGTCCTAAGTAGATGTGGAGTTTGGTCTGTTATAATTTAACCGACTTATAGCGCCAGGATTAATAGCTAACGGACAAAAATGTGGTTCTCTGTCCAAGGATAGAGGTAGCTTTCTGCCAAATCTGAGGCTGAATTACTACAAATCGACCACTTGTGGTTTTAGGTTTTTGCTCTGCATCACAGAACTCATTTGGCATGTGGGTACAACCAGCAGAAATACAAATGGAATACCACTGGTACTTTTCAACCAAACTTTCATATAGCTCTAAACCAAGTCCTTTACAAGCACGGTTTAAAGGTAATCTTTCTGCAGTAAAAGTACCTACTGGTCAACCATCCCTTAACCAGACTCTGTGACTTCAACCCTGACCTTCGACCCCGATGGTGCTCACCTCCTCCTTCATGCCTGTCTCCAGCAGCATCATGACGCAGGCCTCGATGGGCAGGGCGATCTCCCGGTTACTCTTTTTGAGGTGCTCTTCCAGGGCTGTGCCGAAAGCTGGCTTCTCCATCCATGAGTCTAGACACAAAATGGCTGTCAGCGGATGCCCATTTCCTCTAAATGAAAGCAGTTTGAGGGAAACTGAGAGGAATGGCAGCTCATAGCTGTGAACCTTACCTTGTTGTGCCTGGATGGTAGGCAAGACTGCCTCAAGAGCAGAGAGAGATCTTCTGTGGTAGTCTGCCTGGGCCTCTAACAGCTGAACAACACATGCACAAACAAACACACCAAATGCGCATTTAAATAAATTATAAGATTTTATTCTGTCTTAAATCTGTGCCAGAGTTTAACATGGATGATACTGTACCATGACATAATATCGGGCATAGTCCCCTTCCTTAGAGGAGAAGTGGTACATGTCTGCAGACAACTGATCCTGAGTAGGGAACAGATACAACAAAAAGTTTTCATTTTTACTTTCTAAATAAAGTTTCAGTTCCCCTCTTGACCCTGCCCCTACCTCTTTTCAAATTTTCCTGCAACAAACCTCTAATCTCCTACTACCCCTTTAAATGGTATAGAAAATGGAGCACATTTCCCAAGTACCTTTGACCAGAGCCTTTTAATAATCTCGAGCCATTCTGGTCTGGCTTTAATAAGGAATACCATGGTCTGCTTGGTATCTCTTTTGTTACCAAGTTATAATCCCATCTTGATTAGTAGCCACTACAAGACGGAATGTTTCTAAAATGTTATCCTCTTATAAGATCTTCGCACAGCCATATTTAGATCTGGTATTCAATGAGGAAAGCTTGTTCAGGCACTACACACGTTAGCCTCTTTAAGATAATTGGGCCCTGTCCAATCAGGCGGCAAAATCTTGCTGCATGAATACTCGTACACTCACTCTTGGTTATTGTATTGTTGTGAAGCTGTTTAATACTGTCTATCAGGGAAGATCATGTTATGTATGTGGCTCGCTAATGCTAGAGAAAGGGAGGGCTTCCTCTTGGTACATTCACTCCACAAGTCAAACCTATTTCCATTTCTACGGTTATCAAATCAAATGACGCAAGTGTCCTGACTGAGCTAGGATCATGGCATGTTAACCCAAAGTCAAGCTCCCTCGTGTTTTTTTTGTCAATAAACTGCTTGATGTTTGTCCACACATGTCCTGAACTGCCCGACGTATGCTGATCTGCTCTGTCCACCTAATACCTTGTAAATCTATATGTGCGAGTTATATTCTATTTCCCTTTGATGATATGTAACTTCAGTTGCCCATACCACTAAACCGGATAGGTGTTGACATCATACTGTAATGTTAGTCAGTTCACCCTCAAAAAATCAATCTCTAAAATCAATCTTACCATGTACTTACTGGCTTTACATTACAGGTCTCCAGAAGGTTTCTGTGTGATTACTGTATTGCTGAAATACTTAATACTCACTAACAAATAAACTCTGTTTGATCTATTCTTGAAACCTGTAGGTACCTTGCAGATTTCCACTTTGTTCAGAGCCTCGTCCATCTCATCCTTGAGGGAGTCAGCCTTGGCAGCCATTGCCTGAGTGTTGCCAGCATTGATGACAGACTTGGTTGCCTGGAGCCACCTGAAGCCAACACAAGTTGTGTTTGTGATTTTGTCCAGCTTTCTCTACGGTACGGTACAGGATCTTTCCAGCTTTCCCAAATTCAAAATTCAATGGATCATGCTTTTTTGGACAGTGTTGGACAGTGTTTAATAAGTTGTTTTGAAACGATCAGTGTCGTCTTTCTGTGTGTTAGTGCTGGCCTAGACGCTGCCCCCCCCCCCCCTGGCCCCCGGCCCCCTCTGCAGGTCTGGCCCCCAGGGTGCAGGGCAGAGCAGATGAGTCACACTCAGATGTGTCACAGTACCTGGCTCTGGCTGAGTCATAGTCCAGGACCAGCTTGGCTAGTTGCTTCCTCTGTTTCAGGATGTTGGGAATGTCCACCTTGGGCAGTAAAAACAGAGTGTGTGTCACAACACATGTACACAAATGCACCATTGGCACAGACACACAAAGAGAAAATTGATTTGCAACTAAACTTTTTATTTTTGGGTTAAGATTGGATTCATCCTTATGTCAAGCAATCACAATGAAATTACGATTATACTTTCATAAACAGGAGAGGATAATGTAGTTAAATGGTTGTACAATCTGTGTGTGTGTGTGTGTGTGTAGTCAGTGCCCACCTCTGCTAGCACGTTGAGAGGGTCGAGGATATCTTTGACTATTTGGGTCTCGTGATCTATCAGTTCAATTGCGAGCTTGCTCTCAGCCTTCCCACACATACCAATCATCTTCCTGCACACACACATAGGGAGCAGACGCACACATACAAAGAGGGAGAGATAAATAAATGTACATTATCTCTGACATTCCTGGAGAGAAAACAGCACGAGTGTCCGAGACTGCGTGGGTGCAGGCAGATATTTGTTTCCATTCGTGGTCAAACCCTTCGACCACAGTCTCCAAACTCACCCAATCAGACTCTCCTCTCCCAGCTGAGTGCCACTTTCTTCCATGGCCTGGGACAGGGCCGTCAGGGGTTGCTTCTTCTGCAACAAGGTAAACAGAGGCATGCTGGGAAATGGAGTTGAACTCTCCTAATTGTCATTTTATATATTTGTGTAGGTATAAGTAATTGCAGTAGTATAGCTTAGTATGTGCTAAGCATCCTTGGTTGTATGGTCTAGGGAATGTGGGGGAAACGTAACATGGAAATTGGTCAATCTGGAATGGCGTCATTGCTGATGATGTGACAATCGTCAAGAGGGTGCATAAGATAGGGAAGGATTTCAAAGCCAGGATAATGACAGAGGATTTCCTTTGCGCCTTCCAAGTATTGCTATAAAGCTGGGTCGGGTCTGCTCTGCAAACAGTTTTGAGAGATTGTGGGGAAATTGGCAAGCTGCACACTTTTTCTCCAAGTGTCTCTGTTACTGTAAGAAGAGAGAGCTACTGCATTTTATAGTGATAGCAGACAAGCCCAACTCTGAACCTCACTTACTGAAATGCTGTCTCAAAAAGCAAAGTTCAAACAGGACATGCAGACCTGTATCATGATAAAGTGAATTTACATGGAAAATCCAACCAAGTGTGTTTCATAGATGAGTGGTAGACACACGATGAGGAACAGAATGGAGGGAGAGGTGCTTGGAAAAGAGAGGAAGTGAGCGAGGGGTATGGCGAAGAGAGAGAGAGGAAGTGAGCGAGGGGTATGGAGAAGAGAGAGAGAGGGAGGAAGGGAGAGAGGGAGGGAGGGTGAGATATGGAAGAGTGAGAAAGAGGGAGGTGATGGTACTAGAGGAGAGAGAGTTCCTCACGTGTTTCTTGTCTGCGTCGGTGCCAGGGTGTCCCTGCAGACAGGACGCCAGCCTCTTGTGGGCGTTGTGAGACACGAGTCGAACCAACTCCATCCTCCTTTCGATCTGCAAACACACACAAAGATACGCACACATACAATACCAGCATAGGGCTACTAGACTAAGAATACATCCGTGTGGAAAAATGAATATAAAAAAAGAATGAAAGCATGAATGAAAAATTAATTGAAAAGACACATTTTGTTGAACTGATATCGAGCGTAATTCTTTTGAAAACACAACTGTTGCACTTACACAGTTGTAACAGTTAGTTTTGGCTGAAACTTTCCATACACGCCTTCTCATCGACACATGATATATGAGGGAGGCCTGTTTTCATTTCCCTGGTTTCAGTCAGGACAGAAAAGTGTGTAACGCATACTGCGCGCTAACATGCAGCCCTGACAGCCAGATGGAGGGTGGGTATGCTAATGTGTGTGTGTGAATGTGTGTGAATGTGTGTGTGTGTGTGTGTGTGTGTGTGTGTGTGTGTGTGTGTGTGTGTGTGGGAGGGGGGTAGCGTAAAACCAGTATGATTGATACAGCTGGCAGTATCAATCAGTTGAAGTCCAGAAGTACCACCACATCTCCACATTCAGCAACACTTTCCAAAGACATGAGTAACAGATATATAACAGACTATCCTTTACAGCACATATGAACCAGGCATGCAAAACTGCCTACTTTCATCTGCGTAATATAGCTAGAATTAGAAAGATCTTGACTAGAAGTGATGCTGAAAAACTCATTCATGCATTCGTTACATCTAGACTTGACTACTGTAACGCCCTGCTCGCAGCGTGTACTAAAAGCTCGATAAAGAGCTTTCAGTTGGTTCAGAACGCAGCAGCACGACTGCTAACAGGAACCAAAAGAAGAGACCACATCACACCGGTGTTAGAGTCTCTTCACTGGCTCCCTGTTGAATTTAGAATCAAATTTAAAGTCCTACTCCTCACATATAAGTCCATAAATGGCATGGTCCCTCACTACCTCAAAGATGTTGTAGTATCATATCATCCAGCCAGAGCACTTCGCTCCGAAAGCGCTGGACTATTGGTGGTCCCTCGAGTCTCCAAAAGCACAGTAGGAGGTCGAGCATTTAGCTACCAAGCTCCTGTGTTATGGAATCAGCTCCCTGTTCATGTTAAAGAGGCCGACTCAGTCTCTTTATTTAAGACCAGGCTTAAAGCATTTCTCTTCGAAATAGCTTATGGGCAGGGCATTAGTTAATATCGTAGTTCACTATAGTCTGTTCATCGCTGTACACAAGTTTCGATCCCTCCGAGGTGGGCTCTGTCCTGGATGCTGCCATGGCGATGACTTCACCCTACATGCCTCGCCCCGCCTAGCGACCTGATCTGTGGACCCGGGTGCTCCTCAACTGTCGGAGGTGCTTCGTACAACAGACGAACTGCTTTCCTCAGACCCACTTCGCTGAATAGCCGAACTCTCCTCGCACTTGATGATCTAGATGAACCCTTCCTTCCGCCTGAGGGGTTCTTTCTTTACAGTCCATCTGCATATGGATGCACGCCAGTCCTGGAACATCTACAGCCTGTCCGTCCGTGGGAGCAGGATCTCTCCTTCACTGTGGTTCTCCCCGAGGTTTCTACTTTTTCCCACAGGGTTTTTTGTAGTTTTTCCTTGCCGAGAAGGAGGGTCTAAGGACAGGGGATGCTCCGGGACAGTCGTCCATTTGCTAAAATCATATGTACATTTTTGTAATGTGGTTTTCTGTTTATTGACCAATGATGGAATCCTTGTCGCCCTTCGAGGCAACTGTTGTTGTGATTTTGGGCGTTACAAAAATAAATTGAATTGAATTGAATTGAACAGATGAGAATATGTCTGTTATGGAGTTTCTAACTGAAATGCAAAACACATTGTGAACATGCGGGCGTTTGCATTTTCGTTTGATAGAAAAGTCATAGGTATAACACTGAGCCATATTTTGGGCCACATGCCACACTAAGAACGAGGAGCGATGTCTGCATTAAAGTGTTAACTTCCTCTTGTCTCTTCCTGTTCTACAGTAGGTGCCCACCCAACGGTCTCTGGGGCCATGTCACAGGCAACATCCGACCTTTCTTTTCCTCTTCTCTCTCTATCTCTCTCTCATCCTCCTTTCCTGTCCTCCTAATGTACTGTCGTTGAATCCGATTCTTTCCCCTCTTTATTCTTACCCTTCCCTCTCTCTCTCCATCTCTCTTTCTCATGCCTGCAGCTGCCCCCCTCCTCCCCCCTGCTCTCTGTCCCTTCATCTTTCCACAGCTGGACCAGCACTCCCACTTGGGGACCAACTGACGTCGTACACTGTCAAACTATTTCTGTATCTCGGAACAAGAACCAAGTCCTGGTTTATGTCTGACCAGGCAGAGGGTGGGATGATAGGATGGTGGAGACTGCCAAGGCACGTTTTCTGACCACCGCAATACCTCTGCTGTCTGTGTTGATGAAACTCTTCAGCAAGTTATGCATGTTAAGTATAAAGGGTAAAGACCTACACTGTTTATATTCGCATTTGGTCATGTTGCAAATGAGAAATTGGATGGCGCGAAAGTGAAAGGGGGGGGTGGAGAGATGGTGAGAAACAGGCACAGCCAGGGAGGAGAGAGACGGAGAGAGTGGGAGACAAGAGAGAGAGAGAGAGAGGGAGAGGGAGAGAGAGGGAGAGAGAGAGAGAGAGAGAGAGAGAGAGAGAAAGAGAGGTGAACGCAAAAACAGCAACAGACAGACAAAAACAAGCACTTGCTCAGCACTTCCACCAGCAGGAAGAGGGGGATGGGGTCCATGGCCTGATCCAGACTGGCTCCACACACACACAACACACTCCAATGCTCCTTCTCTGGCTCAGTCTACAGCTGCGTCTACCTAGTCCTGCCCTCTGCCTGGGGTAGGGGAAGAACAAATCTACTAACAGAGGGGCCATGGCAAGTCATACCAAACAACAGGCACGTCATTTTTGCCGCCCTCTCCATTTGATGAGATGTTTTACAGTCTATCTGTTTCTAGTCAGACCAGTAGCCAGCAATGACACTGAGCCTTTGACCCCCGTGACCAGACATAAAACAGAATATGGAACGTCCAATGACTCAGGCAGTAGCCACGGCTTTCTCTCATTGGCTACCTGGTTGACTGGATGACCTTACTAAATGAAAGACTGACTGGCCACTGACTAAATAACTTGCTCGTATTAGTCGTGGCAGAGGCTTTGCTTTCCTTTTCAGCGAGGCAGCCTGTTAAAACTGCACAATAGGCCAGTCTAGTGAGACCTAATGTCAGTCAGCCTGTCAGCCTGTCAGCCAGTCAGCCGGTCAGCCGGTAGGGGCTGCATCTTCTGTTAGAGAGAGACATGTTGAAACAAGTGGTGGAGGCTGGAGTGCTGCAGTGGAAAGACCAGCAGTAAAGCGACAGTGTCACATTACGTTAAGCTAAAGTGCTAGGAGAGAGAAAGAGTAGAAGAGATGCGTTGCTCCTTTCCAGGAGAAGAATTGGCCGAGCAAACACAATGAACAGTGTGAGGAGTGGCGTTGGGTTGCAGAATGTGAGGAAAACGAACGAACAGGCACATCTGTCATGAGTTATGGTCCAAATTGACAGAACTCCCAGTAAAGAGCCATAATCAAACAAGACAACTCACTATGTATCTCTGCCATGCACGCTGAAATTATATGTCTTGTGTTTACAGAGAAAATCTGTCTGCCATCTGCAATTTCTCTTGTTGACAGTGCTAAACTATTTTCCCACAGGTCATGTGTAATATCTGTTGACTATCCTCCTCATCCTGCCATCATCCCTCCTGTATGTCTACTGACAGATTTTCTGTATATGTATACGTGTGTTTGTGTTGTGTGTCATGTATGCTTGTGCATGTATACAGCCTTATATGCCTGCCTACCTTACCCCATCCATGTGTCTCTGTAAAACCACACCCAGATAGATTTGAGTGTCTTATCTTCCAGATTTGCTATCTGAACGGTGGGCTGCGTAATCACTGAGACACCAGTGAGGCACAGGACTCTCCCAGTCCAGATATCCAAACAGCTATTACTCCATCCTGCAGGAATGAGAAGTAGGAATGTCCTAGCACAGCATAAAGCCTTTCTCCGTAGAGCCAAAGTTCAGCAGTGACACCCAGAGAGAGGGATTCTGTCATGCATTCCCTTGAGGGGCTTGGTCAGAGCAATGTAAACGATCACTAAGGAGGACTACAACACTGGCTCTGAGGTAGGATTCAGTTTGAGGACTGTTGGAGAATGTTGTACATGGGAATGTTACTAAGGGACAGTATTATGGTGTCTTATTAACGTAACTATTTAACGAGTGCCTGTTCATATGTGCAGGGTGACTCTTCGGTTCATAGTGCAGCTTGTCATGTCATAAAAGCGTGACTCCATTTTTTTTATGAGGACCTGAGTGGGTGTGGGGGAGCGAGGTCCAAGTGGAGAACAGGTATTCGCTCTTCACGCTGTTAAGATAAATTTGTTCTCTGTCACTCCTTCATGACGAGTCTCCCAATCGGACACACTCCTTCCCTTGAAACACACCACACAATCTCCTGTGGTCCCCAACCCCCACCTTCCCTATGACACCTATCAGGGTGACATATGTATCTCCAAATTGACATCCCTTGATCCCTTCCTCTCCCTGTTCATCCATCTACCAACACAGACCACTTCCTGCATCGGTGCATTCAGGAGCACAAGCCGCCAAGATCTGTCTTGATTGAAAAAACATGGGAGCTCTCTTTCCCTCACAAAGAAGTTGGCAACGTACACCTTCCCCAGACCCCCCTCTTTAACACACACAGTGGCCGTATGTTGGCAACAACTCATTAAAAATGAACCCAACGACATATTGCTGCCAGCAAGACCAATGACCATGGAGAGATCTGGATTTCTTAGATGTTGCTTTTTTTGGAGTAAGTTATTCAAGCCGTTTCGGGTAAACTTGCTTCCAAGAGTGAATCATAGTAGTAGACAGCACTGAGGTGATTATTAAACACAACTCCACTGGAATGAGACAAGGCCTAACCGTTCTGAGTGTCCTAGGAAAGGTGACTACACACTGAAGGGGAAGTACACTTCGAAAGGGGAGTATACTTCGAAAGGGGAGTACACTTCGAAAGGGGAGTACATTTCGAAAGGGGAGTACACTTCGAAATGGGAGTACACTTCGAAAGGGGAGTACACTTCGAAATGGGAGTACACTTCGAAAGGGGAGTACACTTCGAAAGGGGAGTACACTTCGAAAGGGGAGTACACTTTGAAAGGGGAGTATACTTCGAAAGGGGAGTATACTTCGAAAAGGGGAATACACTTCGAAAGGGGGGTACACTTTGAAAGGGGACTACACTTCGAAAGGGGAGTACACTTCTGAGAAATGTAAGAACAGACATGTTTACCTGCAGAAGGTCATCACTGAGCACCTCAGTCTTCTCTGCCCTGTGGAGGGAAACACATCAAAGCAGTCAATCACACAGCTGGAAGACGCTCATCATAAATGGCATGACATAGCTGCGACTAACTCCCTGGAAATGTGCGCAACATGATATCCTATAACAGGGTGAGACTTCAAAAGTCTTCCGTAGCAATTTAAGAAAGGAGTCATGTTAAAGTCTTATTTTTAGCACCTAGTGACGTTGCAATCATATCCAGAGACATTGGACTTGGAAGTTGATGAATGTTGATTAAATTGAAAAGTTCCTGCAACATGTATATGCTCCCAAACAATATTTTTTATTGATTTTCCACAAACGGCAAAGCTATTCATATGCTAACAAAAATAACGTAATGAGTTAACTTTTTTTTGGCGGTGCAACTGAATCACACTATTTCATCTGAACAAGAAGTAACTTGTACTGTGACTATCAAACTGAGGTCTTGTTAGGATGAAGTGTTGTTTGCCTACCTAAGCAAACAACATGTATTTTATGAATTACTAAATCAAGTAAGTAGTCTTACGCTTTGCATGTGTTTGATACAAACTTTACAATCAACAAATATAGGCCTCAATTCATAGTCAATATTTCTTTGACCAAAATATAAAATCGAAGCCTAGAGCAGACGCACACAAACAGTAACACCAACAACACACATAGACATGCCTTCTCTACTCCATGTTGGTGTTTGAATAGAAAGATTTCTGCGAAATCCTCCTTGTTTGTTATGGTAACAGAGTGAGGTAAGGTGTAACCTATTTGTGTGTTGTCTGATGCACGCCTGGGGTCAGCTATGGGGGTTATAAGGAGAGGTTTGGACAGGGAGCAACAATAAATTGACATTAACTTTGACGATTTGTTTAACTTTAACCTGTGTTGTATCAGTCCAATACATCTTACATGACACAGTGCAGTTTAGATGTTGACTCTTTCAGAAAGTTGTGTCAGGGTTAGGGTTAGGGTTAGTGTCATAGATATATACAAGGGAGAAAGTATGTCACTCCATTGTGACAATTTTAACACAGACAGAAAATCTAAGCTGGTTGGAAGTGATGTGGAATATGTAATTACTCTCTGATTTCAATCAGGAGAGACAGGAAAACCTTGGATGTTTTCCCACATGCATAATAACAGCTGACAGACTTAGCACATTGTGTGTGCTGGTTGGCACCTCCATTCAACATTCCCCCAGGACAAACTGCTGGTGTTTCCATCACATAACACTGACAACCAATCACAAAGCCCTTTTGACACATCCACTCACTTTGTAAATACCCTATATTGGAAGTAGAGCTAGCTCTGCAAAATCACCGATTGTTCACAAATCCAGGTCAAACTGATTTTTCAACCGGAGGGAGGGTCACTATTATAACCAATGCAAACCTATTGTTTGTATTACTATAAATATACCATGGCTGCCTAAATACCAGCCTAAAGACTAGGAGGTAAAATCCAATTTAAAATGTTTATCAATATGGAATAAGCACTGATTTTGCCCACGCAGGACTTTCAGATAGAGTTCTATAAATAGCCTTTCTTGTCCAACAGCTCAGACTGAACCAGGGAAGGCAGGCACTGGTGTTCTATTACAATTCTAGAAGGTAAACAGAGGTGATGAGGAGTGGATCGAAAGAGTGAGTTATATATCCACACATGTATATGCACACATGTATATGCACACATGCAAACTCTACCTCTCTCACCAGATAGGTTAGTTTGGCAGAGAATAATAATGTTCAACTTTTGTTCAACATTATAAAATGTCTACAATATTGCATCATACTGTCTAATATAACAAATATATATATTTTACATTGCTTATATATTGTATTGTCCTACGCTGCTTGTCTGTATGAAAAAAGCCTTGATTACTGATAAATCTTTTGTGTGCAAATGACAATAAATTTGAACTCGAATGTGGTTATTGTTACGTCTCCTACCTTTTAGACCCACACTTCTCACAGATGACCCAAATCCGAGGTGGAGATATAGTTTAACAACGTTTCTTCTGACAATTCTTCACGTCACAACAACCAGATAACCCATAATGATTTGCAAGTAACTATGGCAAGCCCAACACAACACTGGACCCACAGTCCAACTCCAGTTATGGAACTAGTAATGACATATTTGAAATAGCTCGTCTTTACCACCTTTTCTCTTGGTATGTGACGAATATATTAGGAAGTACTGAAGAAAGGCAAAGAAACCAGAATATCCAGATAGTGGGTTGAATTGATTTCTGATAGCACTTAGTGGATGTTCTGGGTTGATAAAGGTTAGTATGGCTGTTGCTACACTGTACAGGAAACCATAGTTATGTCCAGCATAGGGTCTAAATGTGTCATTTGTACAGAACACATAGTCACTGATAAAGCTACATAGGCCCAAGTGGTGAGAGGAAGCAATTGATGACGCCACATAGGCTGCTCACGTGCAGTGTCTCATGTAGAGCTGATAATCCTCAAATACAGTACTACGCCCTCATGACAACAGCCCCAATTAACTGAATATTGAGACTGGTATAGGGCTACTGAGCTTTATTTAATGTGGAGGAAGTTAGGAGGACTGACTTAACATGAAGCCTGACTTGTGTCCAGGATGGGTGTTTTGTTTTGTTTTGTTCCAGTTTGCTTTCATATGAAAGAGGTAACAGGCTTTCCAGAAGCCTTTAACCAAACCACAGGTGTCCTTAAAGATGTATCCTTCCTCTGTAAAATAGGACCGCATCCTTTACCTGTGGAAACATTGTGATGATCTTTATAGATCACGGACTTCAAGCTACATGTAACCTAGGCCTGGATGTACTTTATCTAGCCTGACACGCATGCAAATACTGTGAAATGCCACATCCCTCTACTCTCCTCGGTCTGATACATAGTCTTGATACATGTTGCACACAGGCAAGGAGAGCAGAATGTGAACTTGTTGAATGTGTCTACAGAGAGATGTGTGCTTGCATTGACAGATATCTATCAGTGAGCTGTCAGTTTGCTTTGCTGCTTCTTTCGTTACTTTAACCCAATAAATGGAAAAACATGACAACTCCATCCAACTTGATCATGATGCACGGAGAAGCCTTCATCTCCCACAAAATTGTAACTAATTTGTAATGATTTCAGGCATGGTGGAGAGACCAACTCCAAGTGTAACTAAGGACACCATAGTTGGAGGCTGAGTGAGAGGTGAAATAAGGGAGTGGCTCTGAGAGGTTAAAGGTTAAATCCCTGATTAGAGAGAGATAGAATCTGGACAGACAAATGGAGAGAAACCAGTGTATCATCTATATGGATGTTCTGGGGATCTGAGTGTGTGCATTCATTTTCAGTTCAGTTTCCCCACCACTTTCCATTAATTGGATATAAATTGCTGGTTTAAATTTTTTCAAAATAATCTTTAAACTTTGAAGTTTTGTTTCTCTCAAATTCGCCTTCTACTTTCAGAAGTATAAAAATGACCAGTTAAACCATTTTGTCAATTAACGTATCAAATCAAATGTATGCCCAGTGGTCTGACATATATGCCAAAAGTATTATGCTAAAGTTTTTGTACATGGTAAGACTGCTTATTATTACGTTTATGAAGATGTAATGAGCTTGAATTTGCCTTATGTTATCAACTTTGCAGGTAATTAAATGGCCAAAACTGTCTGACACCGCCCACTGATTGTTGATCTATAACTCACATGGGGGTGGTTAGCTCGCGAACTCAGAAAAGAAAAAAATATTATGAGGAGTATCATTGTTACTCAAAATGATTTAATTGTTACAAATGTTACAACTTACTAAGTTTACGCACGCAGCACACAAGGTCGCTTGTGAATTTCAACGTAGCTCATATGACTTGTTACTATGTAACTGAGTCTGGACAAAATGTCAGTCAAAACGTATTTTTCGTATCACATACCTTCCAACTGTTTGGTTGGCGAGCTGTTTCATGCGGTTAAACTGTTTCTTCATTTTGCGTTCCAGTTCCAGTGAATCCAATACGTTTCAAATTGCGTGGTGCCTCGAGTTGCCTTCTATTCTTCATCAATTGTTAAGTCCAAAAGTTGTCTTACGTTGCTGCCATTATCATCGAAAGGGCGACGCCAACATCGTATGTTAAAGAACTAAATAATCTGTGAACAGATTTTTCATCCCTTCGAAAAGTTTCCACCTTTACGAATCCAAAATTAGATTACAAAATACAACATTCAACCACTTTTTCAGGCTCCATGTCAAGTTTGTAAGATACTCCCATAATATCATTATATGTTGAACTGTGTATGGGTAAAGGAGGAAGTACTCTTCACTTCCCTACTGTATGCTGTGGCCCAGTGGTGACATGTGATACCTTAGTAAAACTGCAGGAGCACGGCCTTAGTAATGAGGCAATATGATATGCAAAATGCAAAACATTTGCATTGTTGTAAAGCTGGGCCTTTGATAAACGTTATGGTTCAAATTATGTTTGTTTTTTTTTAACCTGTTTTTTGGTGACAAGCTGTAGCGGGTCTTATCGTGCTATAGAATACTCCTATAAGTACTATTAGCAGTCAATCCCCTTATTTCTGTCGGTATTGTGATGGGCCTTTCCAGCTCAGATTATATAGGCTACTCGGCTCGCTATGCATTTTTATTTTTACGCTTGTCATGTCTTCTATTCTCTCCATACTCGCGCTTAATTGCATCGCATAAATCGTTGGAAATACACGTCATATCAAAACAGTTTAACAAGAGCATATTATACGACAGAGGGGCCGAACTTATTAAAGGACAAAGTCTAACTTCTAGAACGTTATGCTGCCATTCCTTGAGTTTTACTGCAACCTTGTGGTTGTTCGGGTGCATTGTCTTTTACAGGATTGTGTAGTCACGTGTACAACCTTCCCGTATTCTACACCCAAACAAGTTTTAATTCCATGCAATTGGGTTGATTGGTACGAAAAACGTGGTCGTCTTATACTGCATTTAATTATAAATACAATTTCCTTGAAGACAATATTTAGAATATTTGTATAAAAATACATACCTCTGGTTTTGGCATGGTTTATTCCTATGTAATCGTCCAGTACCAACCTTGTCACAGAGTTCATGTCCAGAATATGTTTTACAAACGTTCGTAGTATTTACAGCTTCTTTTCTCATTGAGGCAGGGTTTATGAGCCTTGAAACCTCCGTCAGGTGTAAAGGAGCATGTCATAGCTTCATCTTATCTATACGATATGGAGGTATAACAATATATCCCAGTGATCAACCAGGTGGCCCTGGGATGGTTTTCAAAGTTGTCTTTTAGATGATGGCTGTTTACACTTTTCTGAAGGTCGATGACTTGACCGAGGCCATGCGGCATATGTCTCAGATACTAAACGAACCAAACGATTGCTCAATGCATTGGATTAAATGTTCTTTGAGGGCATCCAGCAATAGATACCTTTGTATAGTGAGATCTGTTGTTTCATTGCGTGAGTCCTGAGAGACATAGCTGATAAGATTTGTAAATAACAAACTGAGACCTGGCAGACAGGCCCCCACAATGCAAGGCCAAACATCTCTGACATGTTAAGTGTAGACAAGGACACGAGAGCTGATTTACAAGTCCTACTGCTAATCTAGAAATCTTTCCATGAATTAGCACCACTATACCTGTCTGGTCCTCTTGCACCCTAACACTCTGTAAGGACATTACATTAGGACATTAGGATTATTACTGTTTTGACATTCAAAGTTAGGTTAAAAATGTTGTTTAGTCAGTTCTACAGCTTCTAAAGTGTGTGTGTACTTCTAATGCAAACTTAAAGTGTGTGTTTGTCTGTATATATCATATATAACTAATATATAAAATATAACAGAAGAAGTATCTATATAACTGCATTTGTATCATATACTTGAATTTAGAAATAAAGTAAACCTTGTACTGAATATTGTTACTGTTGTTGTCTCTGTTGCTAGCTGGAGACAACAGGGGAAAGGGCATTCTTATTTGTATTTTAGAGTTTCTCTTCCCTGGAACAGATTCCATTTGCCGACCAAGGGGGGCTAGTGCTATCTTGGTGTCTAGAGCTGCAGAAAATTCCCTTTTCAGTCTGCTAAATTGCAGCATTAGTCCACACCTGACCATTTTTAATATGACTGTAGCTGTAATAGTTTCTCCGTGCATTCTCTAATTCCTGCTCTCCTCTCTCTGTCCACCCTCCTCACCTCCCGTTGGTGTTGGGGGTGTAAGTTGTCAGCACCTGCCTGGTCGTCGGTCTGCAAACACTAGACCTGGTCACCAGTGGACATCGATCTGTGACATTGTGCCAAAGCTGGATCTAGTTGCCAAGTAGATATCAGTCTAACTGATGTATAACAGCGAGTTCCTGGTCCCTTTTCTCATCCCCTGTGTCTGTGATGCCGCGCTGATAACAGTCCCCAGGCCCTGTGGCTTTTTGCACCAACATTTACAAACTCTGACCAAAGTTGAACAATGGATTTAACTGTTTCAACATCCACTGACTCGTCCCTGCTGTATAACTATATTTAGCCTGTGTTCTTCTCCTCTCTATTTACCAGCCATCTCTGGAGGAGTGGATCCCTCTCTGAATTGCTTCTCCCAAGGTCTATTGCATCTTTCTCCTCCGGTGAGATATTCCTCGGTTTCAAGTGATAAGGGTTCAGGTTTGTTAAGGGCCAATTCCATGGGCGTGAGTAAAGCCACCTGTGATATTGCTTGTAAAAAGGGCTATAAAAAGGTTCTAGGAATGGGGCCACACCTTTGAATCAATTTGTATTTAGTATTTTTTATGGAAAATACAGTCCATAATTTTGTGTATTTATTTATTTATAAAATGTATGTTTTCCTGCCATAGTACGTTGGCGTGTCAATTAAATATCCTTGGAACTTGCTGGGCCATTACCCCTTGTAGGGAATATGTCTAAGAAACGTGACTACAAAAGAGGCACCTTTACATAAGAGGCACAACACAGAGACCTGGGATTTCCTTTTAAAGAGAATTTGTACTCAGTCGAACCTAAATGAAGATAATATTAAAAGCAGAATATATTTAGCGCCTTCATCTCTATGTACTGAGTCAACAGTGAAAGCACCCAATAGTCAAATTACATTCTGAATGATGTGCCTGAACTAGCTAATACCACTGTGATGTTTATCTAATAATCACTTTTTGAGAAATAAGAGTGAAACAGTGAAACCAATGTAAACATACAAATATGCAGAGAAAACAGTGTTGCCCAAAACGAAGATATGACTTGTAGATGCAGCCATTCTTCTGTAAGATAATAGGGGTGAATGAACAGTTGGTCAATCTGTTTACAAGTCCAAAGTTTGAAGTTGAATTTCTATTCATAGTTTTTTTTTTGGAAGGACATTTTTAAATCATATTGACTTGGACAGCCCATTGGAAATTGGCCATATATTGTGTTAACATATAGATAATTGGGCATTTGTAGTGACACCCTTTTTCACTAAAAAATCTCTACATTACTTTCAAGTAGAAAACAGAACGTCGCCTTTAAAATTGTAACCAGTGTCAAAAAATTGGTAAAATAGTATAGAATAGTATGTCGTGAAAACCCTATGTGATAAATTAAAAAAAACTGTACAACAGAGATAACCGCTGTTAATACATATTTGTATATCATTTCCTTCCTGTGTTTCTCTGCAGCCACTAACACAAGTACTGGAAAAACAAACACTTGACGAATCAATGTCAAATGATTGTTGAATGTTGTTTTGTCCTAGACATTTCCTTCATAAAATGATAAAGCCCTTCCAAGCTAAGTGTATAAAGTAGATTCATTACCAAATAAGGCCAGCTACAATCTCATTTTAAAGGATTTTTATTTTGATGAAAACAATCAAAGGGTTTGAGACTTTCTTTTCCAGCCTTAAAATAAATATCAACATAATATTGTTACAATATTCATATACAGTGTATGATGCTACAGTATTAGAATACTTGTATTTATTCAAACAATGTCAAAGACAACACTGTTACCTATACCCATCAGACCCTACCTTTATCTTTATAAGTCTGTCTACAGCCTCACTACACCTGAGAGCTGTCTCCAGAGAAAACCACTGAATAGTCAATTATTGGAAGCAAACATAATAAACTTGAATAGGCTTAAGGTGTAGGTTTACCGAGACAATATTTTTATCTATAAACGAACATAATTTCGACATAAAACATCAAAGTGAGAAACTGTGTGTGTATGCCAGAGCCTCAGAAAAAGGTATTTTCACCTTTTCCCTCCTTCTCTACCACCTCCCTCTTCCACTATAACCCCCCCCCTTTTTCCCTTCTCCCCCAACCACCTCCCAGCTCTGACACAAGTTTAAAATCTAGATCAGATAGCACTGGCCACTCACAAGCACGCCACAGTCGCTATCTGCAGCTTTCCAAGATGTCTATGGGCGAGTCCAAGACGGAGCTGTGTGACCTGCCAAGGCTGGACGGTAGCGTTATTCAAGTCGACAAAATGGTCATCGAACAAGAGACTGGCTCCAAAACTCTAAGGGGTGCGTTTGTGCGCTTCGTTCAACCCTGCCTGGCTGAGCTGGTGGGCTCCACCTTGTTCATCTTTGTGGGGTGCCTGTCAGTCATCGAGAACTCGGACGGCACCGGGAGGATGCAGCCAGCCCTGGCACACGGCCTGGCTCTGGGCATCGTCATCGCCGTATTTGGGCAGATCAGGTACGACAACGATCATACAAACCGCTGTTCATCTCCTGATTTCTTTATTTGAAAAAAAAATAGATCAGAGATATGCTAAAGAAATGTAACTGTATGGTGGTATAATACTATTGAGCCCCAAGGCTATCAGATTATAGTTTAACATGTTTTATTGGGGCCGATAATAAAGTGTTGAGATAAAGTTTGATTTAAATACCCTGTCCTCCCTGCAGCGGGGGCCATTTCAACCCTGCCGTGTCCTTGTCTGTCTTTCTGGTTGGTGGACTCAACATGGTGATGCTGTTCCCCTATGTACTGGCCCAGCTTTGTGGAGGGCTCATAGGGGCTGGCTTGGCCAAGGTGAGCATCCCTCTGTCTGGTATTGGTCTGGTAACTGTATTGTCTTGTCACTGTAAAACCCATTGTCATAAAGGAAGGTAGGAGACAAACAAGTGCTTAAAAGATAAAGGGCAAGAAGTTCATACTTTTAGCACTTCCACATTCCATACTTATCCTTATCCAGAGAATATCCCCAGTGTTGATAATGGTTATCTAGAGTGTTTTTGTCTGCACCGGGTTTCTTAGGGGCATGAAAGAGTGATTTTGTCAGATCAGGGAGGAAGGGGATGAGGTAACTCCACACACATTCACATATCATCAGAAGTTACTGGTTAGAAGCAAAATGGGAAAAGTTTCCAGAGCTAAACAAAATACCAGGTCCCAATGGTTTTACAGTCCAACAATCCATTGTCATGTTGTCATGTTTGCTCGTTAACATCCCTCTCCAGGCCATTTCCCCAGTGGAAAACTACATCAATGCGTCCGGAGCTGCATTCAACACGGTGCAGGATGATGCCCAAATAGGCCCAGCTACAGTTGCAGAGCTGCTGATGACCCTGTTCTTGACTATGACAGTGTGTATGGGAGCGGTAAACCAACGCACCAGCAGCCTCCTGGCTCCTCTCTGCATCGGGTTGACAGTGACAGCAGACATACTGGCTGGGTGAGACCCTGTGTGGGACCAAGGGTGGGGGTCACCTGGTGGTGTACTGTGTTGGATGGGTATCAGACATGTGGAGAGACTTTGGGCAGGGCCTGGTGTTCTGTGCTTGGGATGGGTATTAGAAGAGGGAGATAAACAGAGTTGGATCAAAGACACACAAAAAAGTTTTTGGCTACAGATGCTGTAGCTTGGAACAACTTATTGTTTTATGCATCAAGAGGTCATTACTGTGTTATCTTATTGTTATCATGTTTTTTCACGGCTACCTGCCAACGTCCTTCGGATATTGTAAACCATTAAACAGAACTAGAGGGCAAGCTTTGCTGCCAAGATGAGGAAGCATTGCGTACAGTGTAAGTGTATAGTCGCTACATGCATGCTTGATTTTCCCCTCTATCTTCCAGGGGGGCAGTATCTGGAGCCTGCATGAACCCAGCACGAGCCTTTGGGCCTGCTGTGGTGGCTAACTACTGGGGCTATCACTGGATCTACTGGCTTGGACCCATGGTTGGGGCTGTGCTGACTGGTAGCATAGTCAGGTATGCTAGCCTGTAGTCCTTTTAGTCCACTTTACACTGCATTCGTCTTAAATGTCTAGGTCTCCTGCAACAAACACTTCGCTCACAGTATTAATACATTCTTCTAATCAGGCATAGTTCAAACATTCATGAATGTATGGTGTGAGGGGGGTGGGGGGAAGTTATGTTATATCTGCCCATATTGGCTTCCAAATCAGCATACAAATGAGCTTATAGTGTTATGCAGCAGCTTCATAAAACAAGCTCTTGGACGCAGTACACATTACTTTCCGACAAACATTAACCCTCTGAAGCTCACTTTGATTTCAGCAGACAAAAGGAACTCCTAGCTGTTGTCTTTGACAGTCATAAACGTTATTTTCACTCAAGTTTAGTTATTCTTTTCCTTAACCACACTGTGTCTCACCTCAGGTCTTTTTAAACTTCCTGAACTGTCTGTCAACGATTTTACAATGTGTGTTCTTTGTTCTCTTTCAGATTGCTGCTAGGGGATGAAAATGTTCGAGTTCTTTTTAGGTGATGGATTCTATGACCAAAAGCTTTGTTCTGTCAGTCCTAATTTGACTTTGTATGTACCTTAATATGTCTTAAATTATCTGACAAGCTCCAAAATAATTATAATTGTTCGTACCATGTACAAAGATTTATTTTCATATTTGTAATTCACTTCTAAATGTATGCACACATTTATTACTTGCTCTTGCTGTTCAATGCTGTGGGATTTACACTTCACACAAAGAAGGATGAACTGTTTCGATGACACATCACAGAACGTTCTACTTAAAGAATTTTGAAATGTTTTTTATTTTTTTATTAAGTTGACAAAACCTGAAATTCGATCCCAATTCCCATACCTCTCTCTAAGTGTCTAATGTTCTTCAAATGTAACATATAAGCATTGCATCATGCATTAAAACCTATAAGATATGTCAAAGGTCTGAGATACATTATTTATTAACTCAAGCAGAAATGATTCACTGTTAGAAGGTCAAGAATTGGAATGCAATGTTGTATGTCTCCAATGTAAGGTAACATGAGGATAATGGCCTGCAAATATTGTCTGCAACTCCACAACAATGACAGTGTTTGATTTTGAATGCTTTACCAACATAATATTTATAGTTAAACTTTAATTGTTCAACTTTATTCAATTAAAAAAGATGAATCCCATGATTACTTGTTTTTTTGTCAGCAGACATTACAGAGATGAAAAACATCTAATAAAGCTGTGAAAAACGCTTTGTCTGATCTATCTTATTACTTGCCCATTTCTCTATTTATATTACTTGTGTGTGCTTCTGTTGCAGCATTTACTGTTACTAGTATGTGTGGCATATTTCATTGATAATTACTAGTTGAATCCAGTTAGAACTGGAAGTATATTACAGTACTAATGAGAAACAACAGTTAGTGGATTTCAAAAGCAGGTCAGCAAAATCTTGATATGCGATATGTGATCAACCTTTCTGCACTGTGTTGTAATTAAACTGATAATTCGCAATGGAAAATTGTCTGTAGGCACAAAAATAAGTGATTAAACTTTATGCTTCCTCTCCCCACCTCCACACACACACTCTCCTTGTGGACAAATCAAAGTTCAGGTGATTAGAGAGCACTGGTGTGGATATATTTGGGCACAGATTCCTTGGCAGCGCTGTCTCCTGATCTCCAGCACACTTTAAGACCTGTCTCTTGTCACATACAGACACACATACACAGACACAGACTTCAACATGGCTGAAGAGAAGATGGAACTTAATGATTTGGAGACATCCTTGGTGGACCACAAGAAAACACTAACCAGCCCTCCAAACGTGTTTGAGCGCCTGTTCCAGCCGTGTTTGGCAGAGCTTGTGGGGACCACGTTCTTTGTGTTCATTGGATGTGTGTCGGTCATTGAAAATGTGGAGGCAGCAGGGAGACTGCAGCCAGCGTTAGTCCACGGGCTAGCTGTGGCTGTGCTGGTGGCTTGCATGGCTGAGATCAGGTAAGGAGAACATCATGGGTGCAGTTGTTGAGTCCCTTGAATAATCTATGTTAGATATTTGACGTGTGCTACATTTGCAATGTATGTATTTTCTCCTCGGTCATGCGCATGCAAGTTCTTGGGTGAAATAATTTCGGTGCACACTTTTGATGTCGCTGAAAAATGCAACATAGTCTCCGTGCAGAGTTCAGAAGTGCAGATAAAAAGGTTGCAGTTCTAGCTGACTCTCCATCCATAAACAAGATTGCTCTGATGTTAGCCATGTGTTTCCCTGTATGCTGTGTATGTTTGACAATTTAGATTGTCAACCCTAAAAGTGATGAAAGTTGTCCTGTTATTGGGTTGATCTATCACCAATGTCTAATCGTAGGTCAGTTAGTTGTTCAACATCAACCTCCATACTGATAAGGAGGTGAAGGTTCAGCACAAAAGTGTGTAAAACTGTGTTTAAAGTGTGTGAAAAACAGCACTTCATAAAGCCCTGGCAACTGAACTTTGGTATTCTGTTTGCAGTGGCTCTCATTTTAACCCCCCCTTCACCCTGGCTATATACCTGTGCGGAGGCATGGAGCTGAAAATGGTAGCCCCCTACCTCATTAGTCAGCTGCTAGGAGGGATCGTGGGGGCGGCTATGGCTAAGGTGAGGCCACGCCATTGCTACCAGCATTGCACATGTGTCCATGCCAACACCTGTCCTTTGACTCTCACCATGTACATGGCTCCAGGCATTCGAACAACCACTCATACAAACCTTCCAGTCTGCCGTGTCAGACACCAGGTTCATCAGGTCTATGTGCATATGTGAATCCCTGAATCCCAAACTCTTGTAAAAAGGCTATGCACTATATACATTATATATTTTATATAACACATATTACATCAATGGAATCTACATCACATACATACAAACATACAAATAGCCATGCAAGCTATTCTGTTTAAGCCAGGTACAGATGGATGTTCCATTGTTTCCAGAGTTGGGAGGAGTATCTGGTGTCACTGAGTGCAGCGCTAGTAAAACTCGCTTCCATTGGATTTGATCAATGGCATATTTGGCAATGTTACATTTTCTCGATTCCTTGTCCTCAGGTCATGACCCCAACAGAGAACTACACCCGGGCCCAGGGGGCCGCCTTTTCCCTGCTGCAGTCCGAGACGCAGCTGTGGGGCGCTGTGTTCGGGGAGGTGGCCATGACCTGCCTCATCACAATGGTGGTGCTGCTGGGGGCTGTCAATGCCAAGAGCAAAAGCCCCCTGGTGCCCTTCATGGTGGGCTGCACGGTCATCATCAACGTGCTGGCAGGGTGAGTCACTGTAGCAGGACTGGGCAAACCACTGGATTGTCTCGCTGGAAAGGTGGATGTGTTGGGGAAATTGCTAGTTGATTCTCAAACCACTTTTGTATCCGAAATGAAATAAGGTGGAGGAAAAACAAATCCAAAGACACTACCTATAATGTTGAATCACCCCCCCCCCCCCCACACACACACACACACACACACACACATCAGACCATAACTGTTACATTCAACACAGAAGTCGTGCACGACGTCTGGTTACATTCTATGATAATAACTAACTACTTGTCAAACAAGTGTTAATGGCTTCAAGATAATCCGACAGTTAAAAGGACTCACTGACTTCGAGTTAATATTTCAGAATCCTCCTTTCCATTGCAGGTTAAAGATGGGTTTCACGTGTGTATGCTTATCAGCATGATGATAAGATAATGTCAAACAGAAGAAGTTCATTATGTAGTAATAAAGTATTTGCAATAGTCTGTTTTTATTAGACTGTCATGCTTCTGTTTCACTCACTGTTTTCATCTAACAGTGTTACTGAGACAGTGTTACTGTTTTCATCTAACAGTGTTACTGAGACAGTGTTACTGTTTTCATCTAACAATGTTATTAAAACAGCGTTACTTTTTAAAATCTAACAGTGTTACTGAGACAGTGTTACTAAAACAGCGTACTGTTTTCATCTAACAGAGTTACTGAGACAGTGTTACTAAAACAGTGTGACTGTTTTCATCTAACAGCAACATCTTACAGACAGTGATGTAGAGTTTCCAATTCACAATATAGCCTGCACCAATTTTGAAGTCCAACCGACAAATTCTTATTTTTCCCTTTGTTTTCACAGAGGAGATGTATCTGGAACTTGTTTGAACCCAGCCAGAGCCTTGGGTCCTGCAGTCATGACCAACTACTGGACTTACCATTGGGTGTACTGGGTTGGACCCATTACAGGAGGTCTCATAGCAGCGGCATTGGTCAGGTGGGTGAAGAATGATGGGCCCAGATAGATTTACTGTGTTCTGTCTGGCAGTGTATTCTTCAGTGGAGAATACACAAGACTGGTGGGCAATGAGTGTTGGGAAAAACAGCATAAACCATATGATTGGTTGCCTGTGTAATCATCCTGATATAGGTGCTTATGGGATCACAATTATGTGTATTTGTTGTGTGTATTTTAATAACATTTCATTAAAATTCTGTCTATTGTTCTGTCTTTTTTCAGACTTCTTCTTGGAGACAAAAAGACTCGTGTCATCCTGAAATAAAGAATGAACTATGTTGCAATCTCTCAAGTGTTTGTGTATGACTGCAACTTGCACTGTATGCTATTTCTAGACATAAATGGACACAAAAGTTATCACTTTGTAGACTTAAAAGATTTTTATATATCTATGTTTATAATGTAACAGTAGTCCCTGTGCTCATATTCAATATTGTTAGTGATATTTGAGATTTTTTTATTAATAAAAATGTATATTTATGGTGACACTAAATCCACACTCTGTCTTATAATGTCCATTGTGCAGACTGGATGATAGTTATTCTTGGGAGCAAGAGTGGCAAGACAAATGAGTCACGCAAAACGTCTCAAATGTAATGGCAGAACAAAATTATCTTGGGTGACGCAATAAGATTTAAAGTTATAATGGAACAAATAAGAAAGTCTGAAAGCCAACCAGGTGTATCCGTTGTGGAGGATCACAAGTTCCACAACTTTGGAATCAACTCTCCTCTCATTAGCTTATGAATCAACAGAAAGGACACAAATAACAAGATAACAAAATCACTTTCTCTATAACCCAATTATGAAAAATGGAGCTTGAACAAAAAATACAGCCAAAGACTGAGAGCAGTACGGAAACCTTTTGAATATCCAGTCCCATTTCTACATTGGCTTTGTGCTTTCAGGCTTCCAGCCCTTGGTCTCTATAGCCAGACCACTGAATACTGAAGTAGAGACGGAGGGAATCCTGCTGTTTCCATTTGTAACCCTAGGCCTCTCCCCAGCAGCGGCCCACATGGGAACCCAGTCTGGGGCCCGGGTAAACCAATTACCCCTCAGCCAGGGTGGACTCCTGCAGGCACGGCCAGCGAGGGGCTCCCAGCTCGGCCCTCCAGGGACTCCCCGGACGTTCCCCTGATGAGAGCCTGCTGGAATTCCCAGAGATGGGAATTGTTTGGGCTGAAAAGCCCACCGAGCAGACGATATTGAGCAGGGGAATTTGACATGGTCAGCCCCCAGCATCAGGACAATGTGGTGGGAGGGGTAGGGGATTGAAGCCCCTTGACTTTGACTGGACGGGATAGTTTAAAATAGACTCAACTCCAGGTGCCGTTTGAAAAACGTTGGCGCGTCACTTATTCATCATGATAGAAAATGTTTATTGAATGTTTTGAGTTTGTGATTATATTTACGTCAACCACAAAATACTATGAAGTACTGGTTTGAGGAAAGTCGATGCATTCTGTACGACGTATCTGACTGTGGATATAGCAGAAGCAAAGTCATTTGTCATGAAAGGAAATTACTACTATGTCTATTATTCTTAGTCTAAATGGTCAAAGTTGTTATAGATTTTTATGATTATTTCTGTTCAGAAGAAGTAATGGGAAGAAATCAAAATCAGAAAATATAACAGCTAAATAGCTAGATATAACTTCTCTATTGCTTTGCTCACTGAATTTGCCTGCCAGGATTCATGATGCTTGGTGTCTCAGGGGTGACATCAGCCGTGACAAAGATCATTATGTCTGCTGGGGGCCTTGTCACCACCAGGCCATTGTGTGGGCCTCATTCACCCCAGAGTCATTTACACTTTCATTGGCACCTATTTAGTCCCAATAAAAAGTTCAACACAGCAATTTGTGAATCCTGCTCAGCCAAGGAGAAGTGTGGAATAGGCAGAAAAAGCAGTCGCTTTAAAAGTCAATTAATTATTCCTCCTTTGTGGGAGGGGCTAAGCCTTATATTTTGGGAGCTCTCAAGAAGGCCGAAGCCACATCTGTCCGTTCTTTTTTCCAAGCTATGATTGAAGAGAAACACACCCTTTAAAAAAACGGGCGAATCCCCCTTATTGCAATGGCTATCTTGGCTAACACTATGTTTCATTTCCATAAGGTGTTTGGTTAATTGGAGAATATTGCCGGAAACTAATGCTTTTTGAACACCCAAATAAGACCCTGTATTCTCCTCCTAAAAGACATGATGCATTACAATGGGCATGAAAGCAAAAAAATCTGTATCTGAAGCAGTCCAGATATATAAAAAGAAGCAATGGCCTCAGATAATGGTTTTATGTTTGTAAAACTTTATTGTGTTGTTCTAGAGCTCATTGCTGCTATATACTTCATTACCCCTTGCTATAATTCTAAGTGTATTGCATTTGACCTATGGCTGCATACATTGTGCAATCATTTGGATAACAATGTTTCAGGACAAATTATCGAATTACCCCAACATTGGTAAAACGATGTAATATGCTGTTCTAAAACATAACTGTTAATATCAGAAACATGTAAATCTACCATTATTCATTGCGAAAAATAACTGATATATTGCTTAGGTTCGACGACAAACCTACTTGAAAGGAGAAAGAGAGATAAGAGAGAGATTTATCATGAGGTTGAAGAAATGAAGGCCTCGGCACTGCTCAGTTCTCTGGCTTGCTACAATACAGCAATGACAGCCACACCCATCAATATGGATGGGGGAGGGGAGGTGGCGGTGTGTGTGTGTGTGTGTGTGTGTGTGTGTGTGTGTGTGTGTGAGGGGGGCTAATTCAAAGATTTCCATTCAATTAGATCCAATGTTTTCTTTCCATTCAAAATGCATTTGCACAGTTCCTTCAGTTAATTTATTTCATTAGACAAGACTGTTAGTATATCGGTTCAAGCCCTGCAATTTATTTAATAAGATAAGTGTCCCATATTAGAGTTTGTATTCCTTATAAAGGGTAACAAATACAGAATGATTTCATGAAATGTAATGATCAATTCACATGTTTAGTCCAGATTTAACTGTACAATTAACATTTTTCCTCTGCAGTTTAAAGCTTCATTTTTATATTTGTCAGCATACAAACTCTCTTTACCCTGTTTGGAACCTGGATAACAAGTAAATAGGTAGACATCACCATTAACTACATCCATACCATTTTTTTTTACAAACCAAATGCACTGATGGGTGTCAATAAAAACCTAATCTATTCATGAAAGGACACAAATCCACCTAATTGCCACATCTGTTCAGGGGACGATTTTGATATGTAGACTTTAAAGTGAGCAGCAGTCAGGGCAGAGGAAGGCACAAAGAGAAGCAGCCGTCCAGCCTTCTAGCGGCTGTTGAGGAGTGGGTTGCATGGGGGCAGAGACAAAGGCCCAGGCTCTCTAAGTTGTGGTCCCTGCCCCCCACCCCCCATCTCCCGCTGGAACAGGCATGGCCTCAGGAGAACCCGCAGCTCCAACCCCCAGCGGGGCCTCTTCCCTACGTCTCGTCATGCTGGCCCCTCTCCAAGCCCTATACCAGATCGGCCCCTGTTGCTTTTGCGCAGAGCCACCGCAATGGCATACATGCGTTGTCGTGGCAAGTCAACAAAGTCACCCTGCGGTGTCGCAGCGGAGAGACCGCAGGGATTGTGTTCCATTTAGAGTAAATATCATTTTTAAACAGACAGCAGGGCTCTGGAGGCCACGATCAGTCCAGGGGGAAGTCACAGGGATTCAAACGGGCCTTCCGAGCGCTGCGGTACAGAGACAGGAAGTCTTTGTATCGCGGGGCGCAGCCTAGCCAAGCTTCCCCAAAGTGCTCCGACCCCGTGAAGAGGAACTCGCCACCCCCTGGCTTCACGTGGCACTGTAGAAGGGTGTGGATGTGCCCGTGCCAGGAGGACCCTGACCTGGTTGCTCCTGTGGCGGCCTGCTCTCGTTCAAACACCCCGCTGCGCTGGCGGAACATCCGCCCTTCTGAGATCTCTACCAGCGAGGTCTGCCGCTCCTTGTTGTGGGATACGCTTCTGATGGAGCCGCGGACCACTAGAGCAAAAACAAAGCGTAAAACAGTCATCAGTGCTGAGATAAGACAACTGGCAATCAGATATCTATGACCACTTATAGGGAAGTATAGGTTTAGGAGTGCAATGAAACACAGAGTCCTTCACCAACACTGGAAAAAGATCCAGAGGATCTGAACTAAAGAGCAATAGATGCTCTGGCTGTGGATGTGAGTGAATACAAAGATTCGGACTTCTGTCCAAATCTCTCCTGTCTACACACAAGAAGCCCTCCCATCCCTTCCACTCATCCTCCATTTATACTTTCATTAGCCAGCTATTTTCTCTCATCAAAAAAGTCCATGGTGACGATTTGTGAGATTAGGGCACAAGAGTCAGGCTATAAATGGACTAAGAATCAATGGGCCTATTGCTTCTGCTCTGTTGCTGTCTTAAGCCTATGCGCCTTCCATTGTGTTCCCTCAGCCCCCCACATCTGTTCAGCCCCATCTTGTCCAGCCACGGGTGCTGTTCTCTGGGAACAAACCAGGTCATCCAACCCCCCCCCCCCCCCCCCCCCCCCCCACCCATTCCCTCTCACTAGCCTCGTCTCACTTCCCTCGCATGCAGGCTTTGTTGCATGAACAAGCAGCCCTCAGGAGAAGAGGGATCTCGGAATTTTACGTGTTCATATAAATTTTGAATAAGACCATTTAGGAGTAGTGAGATCTTGGTAGATAACATTTGAGATTCGTACCAAAGTCACTGGTGCAGATGGCAAGTAGCAGTTCAGTGTTGTTGCAGGGGTGGCAGGCAGCTGTAGGATGAGAGAACAGAAGGTTTATAGAATCATAGGTAAAAAGATACTATATGCCAGTTGACAGAGGTGAAAAATGCAGCACATGCTCTTTCTATCAGTCCTATTTCCCTTATCCCAATTTAAATGGCACTGTACAGTAGTACACTAATGCACTACACTGACTAGCTCTTGCAATTACATGTCTGTCACTCAACCTGAGATTGTCCCTTTCCGTCACTAGCTGTAGGAATTTCACTTACCTTCAAACCACCAACTACACACCTGATGACGAGGAATCTGTCCTTTGGCTAACTTTTAATGATCCTCTTTACTCATCCCCTGAGGACAATAGGCAAAAGCTAACACTTTCCATAGTCTAAAGAGAATACCAGAGGATCCTGCTACCTCTCCCAGACTTAATTCATCCACAGTGGAAACCAAGGGTCAGATGAAGAAATGCCAGACATTCACACTTCTCCTTAATACAGATCAAAGGCCTTCATTAGTCTTGACCTCTATGTCTGACGCTCATAGTACCATGATAATTGAATGACCCCTTGGTGAAGTCAGCTACCAGTAATCCACATCAGACCCCCACCAATGCCACCACCAGCCCCCTTTCCACTCCACACGCACACATGGTTAACAAATATAATACACTGACATCAAGACTGGGATCAAGAGAATTACATCATCCTTTTGAGACAGGCACACACACACAGAGATGAGGAATCTGTGGAATCCATAAAGTATTTGCTATTTCCATTCAGGCCAGTGCCCTCCAGATTCCCTGCTCACAGCTCTGTGCTCTCTGCTTTGTCCCCTGGTGGACACCAGACATCCAGACAAAACACCAGGCTGGCCAGCAGCTGCCAGCTCTGCCGGGTGCGATTGGAGTCGGTCTTTAATTGAATAAAGAACTGACTTTTTGGCCCCTGAAATTGGCAACTGGTCCTCAGAGCCCCTTCAACTAAAAACACCTAAGAACGTTTCACAACAGCACCCTTTTACTTGGCTGATACACTGTTTTTATATCTGTATGTCATAGAATTGAGAATTTAAGGTTTTTAATGATTAAGCCAGTGAGATTGCTGTATTTGATTCAATTTGACAAATGTAAAAATTAAGATCCATGTCAAACGCCTTTCAATGTCTTAGAACAGGATGGACACATGAGTATTACATCCCATTGATACCCACCCTGCAACACACTGTTGCCCAGGTTTGGCGTTGTAGGCCTACTCCGGTTTCCAAGTAACTCATATCGGAACCCCACGGGCCGTCGGCTGATATCGCTTTCCAGGCTGGCCTGAAGAAAAATAGCTGGTTTCTGTGGTCCATCCGCCCGAAAACAGAACACCTGCTCCGGACGCCCTTCATTGGTCAACAACAAATCCAGATCCCCACCACGTTCTATGTAGACACTGGCGCCGCGGAAGTTGCGGAACGGTTTGATGCACACTGTCGTGTGGCGTGACGATGAAAGATTGGGTTCCAGGACAACCCTCAAAGCTTGGTTCGGGTACACCCATTTGACTGACCCTTCCGTGCAGCGCAGCCGCACCTGCTGCACCGTCCTCGACTGACCTTCACGCGCCAAGCCACTGGATACAGAGCAAGGAGTGAGATAGGACGCTTGTTAAGTCTGGGACAATTACAGCAGCTTCAAATGAACACTACTCATGATATAGCATAGGCATTCTTTCATAAAGTAGTTCTGCTTAGATAAAATACTCTAGGTTCTTGAATTCGTTTTGTAAGTGAAAGACCAATCCAAAAATTATTTCTAACTCAAACCAAAAGAGCTCAAGAAATTCAGATGGAAAAGCTATAGCTATCGGATGTTTGAAGCAAACATAATTGTTTCTGTTCGGATTAAAACATACAACTATGTTTAAATTCATAAATATAGTCTTGTTTTATCTTAAATCATGGAGATTACAATAGTAATGCAATTTAGGACTGTCTGCGTCATCTAAAAAACCCTTTCCACATATAACCTACGCACGTCTAATCTACTGCGAATTCATAAAAAACGCCATTTGATGAAATATTCAAGTTCAATTCTCACCTTCCACTCCAGTTACACAGGTCAGCCACACATTGTCGCCAGTATAAACACAGTAATGCTAAAATGACCGGCTTTAGTAACATTGTATCCACCACCATACACATGATCTCCAAAGTAAACTTGGTGATAAAACATCCCCAAGCACGAAATGTATCTCCAGAGTTGTTCGTCTAACAGAAAAGCCCTTCGAAAGTGAGTCTATTCGCTGATGTGACTGCTAATGGCTGTGACTTTTCACTGAATCTTGCCACCTTTGTTATTGATTTGGGCGCGTACGTCAGAGGTCGTCGCTGCAGGTCACGAAACGTTTCAAGCGTTGGCTTGGTGATCTAGATGGCTATCATAATGATTTCAGAAATTACATCGTGCCAAACAAAAACTTTAGGCTACTTAAGTGTCTGAGTTCAACTTCAATAATTGGAAATCACTCAGTAAGTCACAGGTGGTAAGTGCATGGCCAAATGTTAAACAGTGAGCTTTGCGTTAGAGAATGCTGGTCCATTAAACGATGGACGTCTCATTGTCGCTTTGTTTTAGCTTTCTGCAAAGACAATCCGGAAAAGGCTCAAGCCATCTGTTACTTTGCGCGACTAACCTACTCTCATCCGCTTTAATGAAGTATTTAATGGGCTACTATCGAATGAAGGATCCCACATATGTTGAATTGTGGAGCGTTTTCTTCATTTAGATGTATTCTTTTTCAAAGTATTCATGCATTTTTCTGTAAAATCTTCACTGAGTGTTTTCCAGATTAACTCCTGCTATAAATAGGCAGTTGCCCAAGTTTTTCTATCCAGCTGAGTCCATCATTTTCAAATCCACATTTAGACATGTAAATAGCCTTATAGCGTAAATAAGTGGGGCAGAGTGTAAAGTAGGACACATAATTTTGATCTTTGATAGACATACGCTTGATAATTTGATAAATACTCAAATTATAAAACTCGTTGCAGTGCTCATCCTTGGAGAATATATGGCTGAATTGGTAGGGTTCTATGTTTGTGATGTCACTTTAGGGGGAGTGGCACTTGTCTTTTCAACGCCAGGATCTCAAAATCTATGAAAAGTGAACTAGAATAGCAATATGATGCAAATATTGTTCAAGTAGCCTGCAACTTGGTTTAGGGTTTGTAGTTAAGAAATTTTTACATATACATTAGTAAGAAGCACGAAATCTTCAAATTCATTTAAAATCGTACGTTTTATGGACAGCAGTGGTCTGTCCTGTTCACTAGTTTACCAGCAACCTATTGGCAAAGTGCAACAGTGTTACGGGTAAACTAGGATAGGGAAAACTAGGACTGGTATACAGCCAATATTGTCATATAAAAGGGGTTTTGTTACATTTTGCTGTGTTTATTATGAATTTACATGTCAACAAGGTTTGCATTTGTTAATTGTAGCTACTTTTACTTACTTTCTGTATGATATAAAATAGTTCAAAGTGTATTTCAGGAATGGCTAAACAGAGAGTTAAGAGATTACGTGTTATACTATAGCCTATTCTATGCACTATAATACAATTTAAGATAAAAAAGGATTTCCAGAAATGTAGGCTAACTGACTAATAAACAAAAATGGGACCGGTTTAGATGTAGGCCTACTCCTCTTGTGTTTGTGCTTCATCTGTCGCATGTAGGCTACGCGTAACGCATATCTGGCAAGCTAAGAGTCAATATACCCACATATATCAAATACCAAAAAAAGCCCACATTGTGAAGTAGCGCCTAATTTATTAATTAAATGTCAAATGCAATGTTGTTTAGCAACTCTAAACGTTTTTCTTTTTTTAAAACGTTATCAAACTCATATTTCAACCAATTGAATCGTGTTAATGAATCTACACGTAGGCACTGTGGAAAGATGGATTGTTCATTAATCAAACTGACCCCCAGCAGGCAAAATCACGTTCATGGCGACATCTTGCGGGAGTCAGGATGTCTAGCACTCTAGCAAACTGTAATACCTCATTGGCATGGCTGGAGATAGATCAGAAGCTTACGGGTGTTGATGGGTGGGCCTACTTTGTTGAGTAAATTGCACTCATGGTATTTTTTTCAACAGCTGCGGCATGATTCACTGCTGAGGCTGCAATGCTTGAAGGATTTCAATGTTTCAGTTGGTCTACAACTGAAAACATGATCAACAAGTAGCCTAATATTACCTTCACATTCTTATAGTGCATGAAATACCAACATAGATTATTGAAATTCATTTTCAGTAGTTGGTTTGGCATGGGTCCGAAGTAGCCCAAGCTCAGGTAACAATAGTTTTTCGTATTGCTTTCATCTTTCACGTGTGAGAGGAAAATACTAAATCGTCGGTACAGACTCGTGCTTTTAGTCAGTATCTATTTTGATTGCATAAGGCCAATTTTGGGTTAAACTTTTAATGTCACGTGCTTCACTGCCTGGTTCCATTGGGAGGATAAAATGAATAGATGCTTTGTAACTCAACTGAAAAAAGAATAACCCTGCAGTGGCTTTGTATGCTACTGCCGGTGGGACCGAATCTACGGTCTCAATGGATACGCCGACAGCTTATATCTCACATATGATTCGTCGTGCAAGAACTGTGACCACAAGGCATGTCGTTCAGGTCTGTCTGTGAACATAACCACTACATCTGTATCGCAAAAATACCTCTGCGTGAATAACTTGCTGACTCAAGTTGAAATTATCAATTTGTTGTCAAATTGTTTCTTTCTAAACCCCTGTGCAGCTGTGACCTTTGATCAGTCGTGTTTCCGGCACTTTGTTTTCGTCAAATGCAAAGAAATGGCACTCAATGACACGCTTATCCCATAAATCAAAATTCAAGCTGCATGAATGCCAGATTCAACAAGAAAGTAAAAAGGAAGGTAATGGCCGATCTCGTTTTCAAAATTTGATGAGATTGATGCCACATGTAACTATCCTAAGTTGTCTGTACCTTTAAGATGCAGACGGAAAGTTATTTACTTTTTCATTTGACACTGAGAAAACGGTATTGTCTTTAACAAGTCTCAAATGACATTTCGATTTTAATAGGCGTTAATTAATTGCGTCTGCGCTGCCTAAATTAATAGGCCAAAGCAATTTCGTAACATGGCGATTCTCTTGTACAGGGCTGACCGTCTGCAACCTTAAAAAGTATTCGAGCAGCAATTCTCCATAGAATATCGATGTCGTATTAGGCCCTAAAAAATGTATGCAGGCCTGTATGCTGGGATAGGCTATCTATAGACTACCCTAAGAATAAGTGCATATTTCAATTCAAAACCACCACCATTCTAAAGTGCATGCAAAATTTGCGACTTAAATCCTAAAAACTAAGTTGATTGGTGTATAAAGCGCAGGACGTCCATAGTTGGTTATACAACCTAAATAATAAACGTTTTTCACAGCTGTGCCGTTTTGATTTGACACACTTAGCAAGGTATTCCAGGAAAACGTTCAATCGCCAAGATAAAAATTACATTTCTTTAGAACAGGTACTTAGCATGAAGGTACAGGGTAAAGTCGGCATTATTCCTAACGAACATTTTTAGATTTTACAAAGTTTAAGAAATCGCGTCTCATGAAGCCGATTTTGCTTTCGAACCTGTAGAATCTACAGGTTTACATTCGGCAAAATCGGCCGTAGATCATAAGGTCGTAAGCAATAGGATAAGTATGCGGCCAAATGTTTTGAAAAGGGTAACGCGTTGATATGGTTGCTATTTATGAATATTCGCCTATATATAATTTATGAATGGCCTAAAGGTCACGATGTTAAGCATGCAAAACACAAAAGGAAAACATGTTTTAGCAGGTGGGCCTATGGTCATTTAAATGACTGGGTAGTTTAATTTGGTCAATATACATTTACATTACATACATAGGCTATTATACATATCTTAAACAGAATGCCTATAGCTCTACGTAATAACAAATTAAAATCATGTTAAATATAGGCATAATAACCAACAAAAGGTTCTTGTGATTTTACCTCTCTGATCTTATATCAAAAACCAATGTAAACAGACTTATCTTTTAGGCTTAAAAAAACCTTGGTCAGTGCTGCTCTCTTTTATGGTGACTGTCAAAAAGTTTGTTGTCACATCTGTCACCACCACCTTCTCTAAGTTGCCCAGATATGGGGTCCAAGACCCCTCTGAGCGCTCGTCCACATTTACTGATTCAGATATTTTGGTAACTGCAGTGGACAGTTCTTGATTTATGGAATCACTGTTGTGTCGATAGTTCTTCGATAAGTGTTTCAAGTTGGGGTGGGGAATAGATATGGCACCTGGGCAGTTGTTAGTCCTATGGCTTTGACGTTCGGGTCTGCCCGTAAGGGGGGGTCCGTTGTCTCGGTTCGCGGTGCGGGAGTGAGACGCAGTCCCCACTTTCCTTTGCACGCTGCTTGCTTTTTCCATGACGGTTGTCTCTTCTCGAAACTTTCGTGTTAGCTGGAGAACGCTTTCATTGGAAGTTTCTGTCTCGTGAGGACAAAGCCTTGGTGTTTTACACAGATCATATACCTCCACCTCCCCCAACCTGCTCGTATTGGCAGGTCTGGTTGAAGAACTGTCAGAACTGATGTTCAAATGTAAGCGTACTTTGGGCTTCGGACCTCTCTTTTTGGGGACATGTCCAAATTCCTCCACCATGTATGAGGATTTAGAGGAAAGTTGGGGCCTTTTCTCAGGTCTCAGGGGCCGTACACTCATACTCTCCCCTCTGTTGATGGTGCTTGGAGGAAATATTGTGGGGACGACAGCTCTTAACCCTTCTCGAGCTCTCGGCGTAAAGACAGGCTCTGGGACAGGGTATGAAACTTGAATACCCCTTGGAATTTCTCGCCGGAATTCATATGTCTTTGCTCTCGCTTTAGCTTTGGCCTGGAGAGAGAGAAAACATGAATTAAGAGTTGCGGTTCTGAAATCGCTTGAACGTTAACTGATTTGTATCTTGTGTATTTTGATCTAATCAGAAAATAATGTTTGGAAACAGGCTTCCAACGAAGAGGTCCAAACTGATCACTGTCTGTGACCTTCTCTTAGCTGTTTTTTCTGTATTCAAATGCAAATCATGTTTTATGATGTCAAATAATGGTAACTATACTGAAATGGGATTAATATCACCCCAGAGACGTCTGTATGTTTAGACTTTTTCATCATGGGTGCATTTAATGGTAGCCTGTGAGCTTGTGTTAAAAGTTATCTTACTAACTCACACAAGCCGTGCGCTTTCTTCTAATTGATAAACGTTGGTGTGGTTTCCTGTCATGAAGTAATTAATCATTCATGCCTCAGCCAATCAGCATGGCCAGTCAAAATGACTGACAGAACTGGTGACGCTTAACTGCCCAGCTGCTCTATCGTAGTCTCTCACCTTCAGCAAAAAAGTTTCAGGTTTAGGCCCTCTCTTTTTCGGGCCAAATAATTCCCTCTCGCGTTCCCTGTAATGTAAATATGTTATCAGACATAATAGCAAAGTGTACGGGCTGGAAGTTGAATTCGTCTTTCATGGGCCCTGAGGTGCTGTCAAAACTGTACCTCTCTTCGAATGCTGCGAAGAGTCTTGCGTCGAGAATGTTTTCCTCGGGTTCCCAGGTACTATACCTGTCCAAAACAAGTAAACCGCAGACTTATAAAACGGTATCCCAAACCTGTGCGTATTCATGCAATTAAAATCACTGACGTCTAAATTTGAAAATAAATAAATAAAAATGATCGAAGCAGAACACGTCTTGGACTTTTACTAACGGGCGTTTGGTGCGCTAGCGATTTGCTAGTAAAACTGATGTCTTATGCGTCCACATGTCCCGTACATGCAAAAACGATTCCAAAACCCAATCGTTACGCACCACTATCTACAGGCTACTTAATGTGCATGGACTTTGAGTAACCTAAATGCGTGATTATTGCCTAGCCTACTCCGCAAGGAACGTTAACAACCACCGAAACGCTTATGTCAAGCTCCAAGCACTGCTGCCTTACAAAACGACAAAGCAAGGCGGCGTTTATATTTACTCACTTCTGAGACCAGCCCTTCCATTTCACAAGATATTCCAGTCGGCCCTGCATTTAAAACAGCATATACAGAGGTATTACTTATTGGCGACGTTATATCCAGTGAAATGTGCTCAGACAAATGGTTGCGCTACACGAAGAAACACGGATGTATGTTGAAAAATTAGCGACATACCCGTCGTATACGTCGTTTAATGATGGACTCGGCAGCGAAGACTCTCTCCCCAACAGCCGACAGCTCCATGTTTACTTCAATGTCGTTTAGCTCTAAATAATTTTTTCTTTCCACTGCTCTCGCTGTTTAATTCCACACATCCCATAATACGCAGACCGACGAAGACGTCATCACGTTCTTTCTGTTGCCAGGCACGCAGTCGCTGGGACCTTGTCTGGTTGAACACATTAGCTCAGCTGTTGCTACGTGCTCTGAGTTGCTAAAGGGGGTTGCCTAACTTAACCTACTTAGATCTCAAATGTGTAGGCTACTTCGATTTATTGCGTGGCTGAAATGTCATCTCCGCACTTCCTATTTTACCACAATCGCGCTATTGGTGTGGTCTTTTTGATGAAGTGGAAAGTGCGCAATAATTTAAATAATTAGTTCGCAGATACATGAATTTGTCAATTAAGATAGCCTTATAAAGTGCTGATACCCCGGCTTACCAAAAGCGAAATAATTGACCACCTTGCTTGACTGTTGCCTTGCCCATATCATTATGTGCATTGTTTTTCATTCACTGTTGTTCATCATGTCTGAACGCGCTTTTTATTGAGCCTATTCATTGTAGATGGAGTAAGGTAGGCCCATCTACTTATTAGGGAACCCTATTCAAACATTTAACAGTACAACTGAACTTGGACTCCCAGACCGTATTTAGGCGCCAGACGTTTGACTAACCTCTCTATTTAGCGTATAAATGGTTGTTGCTTATAGCTAAAACAACCACCAAGCTTTTGGCCTACCACCATGTAGGCCAAAAGCCTACTCGGTTGTCCTCGTGTGAAATGAAAGGTTCAAAGCACCCGTGGGATTATTCTATAACTAAAGACTAAAGTTATTATTTCCCCTTTAGCCTACCGTTGACAAAGGTTTGCTGTCTGCCAACCTCAAAATGTGATCAAACTGTATTTTGGTTGCCTAAATAGCCTACGAATTTCATAGGCCTAGGCTAAAGGCTATTATGTTGTCACGTCAATGTCTCCTAGAGAGACGCGTATTTTTTAATTGTTCTCTGAGCCTTACAGGCCTATAGACAGGCTAAGATGACAAAAGACTGAAAGAGACGAAAATATATTTTCTCAGAATTGGATGGCAGAGCAAAGCCTATGAATGGCATTAACTTCGTATTGATATGATTTCCTATTACAATTCTGCAATAAAATATATTCCTCCTTCACTAGAGCGTGCCCCACCAGAATATACACTATACAAACAAGATCGATTCATTCAGCAATTTTTACTGGCTTGTTTTCGATTGACTGATTGAGACATTACAGAAGTTTAAGGCTCGTTTTTTCAATTAGCCTCTCTGAGACACTGTCGTAAACTGTTCAAAGGCTAAAAGAAAACAACAATCCTAAAAACACAACAACAATTATAGGGCATATAACAATACATAATAATTGCCTACTGTTTATAATATACCAATAACATATCCCTTGTTATTAAAATGGATAGCCTAATAGCAATTTGATATGCAACATTTATTTATTTTTCATTACTGACAATGCTTAATAAAATAAGATGTAGGATAACGCTGGGCAAAATGAATAACATCTGTTATTAATAATAATTTGCGTCTCTTGTGACCTTTAAAAGGTTATTTGTAAATAAGAGCACATTTTTTATGGTTTTACATGAGAGCTTCTTATTTAATTTTTATTCGAGGTCTTGTCAAGGGCTTCTATCTTTATCTATCTTCTGCAATACAGCAGAGGCCCGATTGAATTATTTACAATCAAACATTAGCCCTATAGCCTACTTTTATTTCGATAAGTTTTATACTATTGTGTGAAAGTAGCCTACTGTTACGCATAAGTAAACATGATCCATAGATTAAGATTGTCACAAAACTAAATAATTAATATACTACTGGTTTAGCATAATCATACAATATTTTATAACATATAAATGGCTTGTGATATACAAAATGTATTTAGGGAACCATTTAAGAGAAAAAAATGAAATACTTGGCTTACTTTCTAATGAAAAAATCACCTTTAAATTAGACTGTTTGACAAAGGCCCATACAGGCTATATTGTCAATATTGACAGCCGTCTGACTTAATTGTGGACTACATCGGTTATTAGATTTGTGTTGATGAGTATGAATTAAATATTGACAGTTTGTTTTGTAACAATAAGGACACAATTAAGATGTAGGGTTTTTCACAACATGGCGGATAAATACATTCAACCATGCGTCCGCAGTTCTATACATGTATCAACAAAATTGGTACATGGTTCCATTAAGTTCCTTGCACTATCATATTTTCTTTCACATATTCCTATAGTAGGTTAGGTGTATAGTTTTGTGCGTAAATTACACCATCGCATGGGAGAGGTTGCTGAGCGCCTAGTCGACAGAATGTTAAGTAAAAGAGATCGTCCAAAAATGTTTGGATTATTAATCAAATATATTTATGCCTACATGTAAACGATCCATAAGAGTTTTTGTAGCCCCTTACTTAAGTTCATTCGTCTTAGTATTCGCTTTTTACGAAGCAGCAGACAAAGAAGGGTGCGGACAAAAGATGCGTCTGCAGTTGAATTCATACCACCATTTTGATACGGACTCCACTAGCAGAGCGACATTTCCGTGCTTTCTGCGTGTGACCAAGACAAGCCTCTCTTAAGATAACTGTCTCTATCTTAACATACATTAACAAAGCACAATCTACGAGACTCTTATTTGGTGGTGTCGACGATTGCAGTCTCACTTTGACGGCGGTGCCGCAATGGCGACAGCCAGTTTCACAGTGCTGTGAAAACATCCGACAACCGCTTACGGTTTCTGGGCCAGCGCCTGTATAACCGCTTGCGTGTTATTGCTTTCCCCATATTTATAAATTAAAACTACTAACGTATTGGCTGCAAATTTGCTGGAAAAACTGTTTAAGAAAAGCTCGTATAGCTATAGCTAGGTTGTGATTTTATGATGGCTTGGCAGAGGCCTGTTTAATAATTGTCCTGGCAAGTATCATTAGAAAAATGATGACACTTTTATGATGAACGGGACTGTACAAGTCAAACGTCATAGGTAGAAACACGTTTGGGAAATTAAGGTAAGTTAGAATCAAGTAGGTGTAACTACACACGTCGTTTTTTCCAATAGGAGAATTATTTGGAGAGCTGGTCAGTCATTGAATAATTTGAACGCTCACGGCGGTGAAATGCTTGGACGCACTGTAAAAAGATAAAACAGGAATGTGAAACATCACACTTGTTCTATAAATACGTTCGCCTCCCCTAGCCTATGTAAAGCGATGCGAAGTGTAGTTTTGACTTGACTGAACGACGGAGTGAGGACACAGTTAAAGATGGCATGTTCAGTGATTAGATTGTAGGAATTTACTTTTTGTTTTCAGTAGCCTAGAGAAAAAAATGTGGCAGATGTTGCCTAGTTTTATTTGTCTCTTTTGACTTATTTTTCAGCTGTAGTTTAATGCATTATTTATGAATCAGTGGACACGTGGTCAGAACCACCTTGATGTATTTGATGTATGAGTATACATATGGGCTCGTATTTATGAGGCTACACCTCTAACTCTCAGCGCATAACACCGAGCGACCATTTCCTTAGCAAAAGCTCTGAGAACATTCGATGTTGAGTGGGTTAAGTAGAAAATGGCTGTCTCCTTTTCTGCCATCGCTTCGTTGCGTGAATTACTAGAGGGGCTAATGACAGTAAGAACAGTACGCTATCCATGTATATTCCTAACATTGAATTTAGAATATAAACGTTGAACAATAACCAAGCAGGTCAGTCGGATGCTTCCGAAGTGGTCAAGCCTAATAGGTAGATTTTCTATCAATATCAACTCAAACATAAAGGCTTATTAATTAAGAAATATGAATGAATGGTTAGAATACTGTAGAAACCTAATTTAGTTTCTGATAACGCTTTATTTGATCATAAAAGCAGCTATTGAAATAAACCGAGGCTAACTTGAAGGATAGTAGGAAATAACCTTTCCCGAAGACTTAGGCAACCATTTTCACTTGAAATCGTAAGTCTATTTGACTTTTTTATATACTATTGCAGGTTATCACGAAAGCTGCTGCTGTGATTCAACAAGTGTGTACAAGCATGTGTTTTTTTTTACACGGAGCGTAACACAGATTCCTCTTCCACAACTACCCTATATTGTCTCAAAATAAGGAAACAACATGAGGCATTAAAAGAACACAAATAACGGATTTCAGCATGTTAAATCCAGATAAATGCAATTCATGTTCTGCAGCCTTACTGTAAACACGTTTTCTAGGCTAAGCGGTCACAAGATATATTGGACTATAAGTGTGAATCAATACGCTTTAGACACCATCGGTTTAATCTTTCAAACATTTTAGGCATGACGATAAGAGGAAACTGAATTTCTTTCATTTTCTTTATATGAACATATGAAACACGTTTGAGTGCAGTGGTAATGACTTTCCATGTGAGTGTGTGTACGTGTGTGTTACTATTGTGGCCCTACGTATGGCTCTAAATCTTTAGACTATCTCACCTATTCAGTCAAAGTAAACTCTAGCATTCACTACACTCCATAAACAATTATCCTTTTGAAAAAGCATGCAACATCCAAAATGTCTTCTGGGGTGAAATGTTTGTCAGTTGTAAATCAGAGACTGACCGCAAAATACAGGATTATTCATAATAATCTTGGTCGAAGTTAGGACGGTGAATGCCTGCTGTGGGTGTGTCGGAATATATCTTGAATAACAGGGTTGGGGGCCAGCTGCCGTTTAAATTGTATTGTTTCCCATGTCCATTAACACCATGGTCCAGCCCTAATCCTGCATTATGATACATCAGCCTGAAGTTAGACCTGGTGATCATTGATTTAAATTGATTTGCGATCTGGATTAATCCGTCAATAGTCAAGCAAAGGTTATGTAAACAGATGAGACTTGTATTGGTTTAATCTGTGTCAATAAATCATCGTTTCAAATAGCCTACCAACGTTTCAAAAGTTGTGATACGGAAGTTTGGGACTGGAGAATTTCGTGCTTTGAGGCTTTTAGTGCCTTCTCCAAAACGTATAAGATAATGCTGTTGAAAATGTTAAAATCGTAATAATTTAAGTAATACACGTACAAATTCATGTATGATTATTTAAAACGACCCTATGTATCCATATTCCGTTTACTTTATATTTGCTTAATCATAAAAGTGGGCATGGCAGTAACAGGCCGAGAGAATAATTGTTAATTGAATGTTTCAGTGAGATATGCTATCCCACTAAATAGTAACAATATAGTAAAAATAGGCTGGATAGAAATAAAGTTGTAATTAAGTGGTTGGTTATGCAACAGAGGATTCTGTGTTGTTTGTGCTTATGTAAGGTGACCTTTTGTCCTTGTAAGAGGTCACTCTGCCACAGAAAATGTGACAGAAGTCTTTTAGGGGATTTATTGAATTTAGATAAATACCTACTTAGAAAATGATGGCACTTGCTAAAGTATGGGAAAGACCTTGTGAATATACTTTGTTATATATTTCTTGGTTATTTTTAGGGCACAAAAAGCTGTGTGTATGCCGGCAACAAGCAAATAAAGACGTATGTCTCACACTGAGTGTAACAAAGCCTTAATTCATCCACCCTAGCACTGCATAGCACACTGCAGGGTTCCACAGCATGCCAACATCAGACAACATCAGGGAAAAGTCCTTTCTCCAGCTTTATTATGAAACATAACCAGAGTAAAGCTGTGCCAACTGACAGAACCAGCTCCACCCAAAGCCCCACCTATCCAGAAAACATCTGGCCTTTTGAACCATGTGCATGGAAGTCATGGCAATAAAAGGACACATTTTCTTTTCTGAAAAGCCAAATGTTATGGATTAACAATATTGTTGTATGGTTTTGATGCAACAGGAATATTACATTTATATTGGACAGTACAGTATTGAAAACATACAGCTGTTTAGTATGGTCATCACCATATATACATTAAAAATCCCAGATTTCTGTAGTCATACTGCTTTGCAGTCAGTGTGTTGTCATTGGCTTGCAGTCATTTCGACTCAAATCAGGGTTACATTCTAATTCACTCACAGGAAACACTATGACACTTTCATGTTTAGCAGCATTCATTTGTGATCATCAAGCTTGTGCTCATCGAATTGTATATGCCAATCATAAAATCCTCATTGTCTAGAAGAGAGATATTAAGGGATGAGTGTTCAAGAAGATTGCAACATATCTGTAACTAGTGACCCTCGTGCTGAACTTTCATCAGTCACATGTCTTTCAGATCAGACTAAAGCTAATTCTGTGGAAGGCTGAGATGAATATATATGTCTAAGTGTGAAATTCTAATGTTAATAGGAAACTCAAATGCATATATATCGTCAAAAACTGGAATGACATAATCGATCTATAGCATAAAAAATCACAATTTTGTTTATGGGATTACTGTAAAAATATAAATCTGAATTTGCATGTATGGAAAACAAATCGTATTGATCAAGAAACACAGTCCATCATAATTCATTGTTGAGAAGTAATGTACATAATAGTTACTACACATACAACTTTTGCTAAGCAATAAAATAAACATGTATATCACATTCAGTTAATTTGTTTCTGTATTGTCTTAAACCTTTAAGAATCAACTTTAAAAAGGGTCTCAATAGTACTGAAGTATAAGTTAACAAGTACTTGAAACACAATGTAATCATTGATGTTGTCATTAGTGGATAGAGTGAATATGGGTGCTTGACACTACAACCACATTTTACATTTGCATCGCCCATTAATTCCTCCTCCACTCTACAAACCAAACAACATAGTAGGCACCTGACTCAAACTGAATACACTGGACTAGATTATACTGAAAAGCATTAAGAGGGGTGTAAAACTCAACAAAAATGCAAATATAGTGCTTTCAAACTGATCCTGGATCACTGTGATCATCAATTAACTACTTCAAGCCTGCCTTTTATTTGGACCAAAATAGTTGCCATTATTCATTATTACGTAAAAATATCTATAAAACTTCATATATCTCAGGCTATAAGTTAGGTGGGTATTTTTGTAGCACCTTCATGAAACAATAGCAAAACGATATTCCATTACACCTGAAGTTCCATACAACAGACAATGGATCTTTTTACTGTTAATTAAATCCACCTGAATGCAGTCACTCAAATCCATGAGGGCACTTTCTTGGCATTTTTACGCCGGAGGAGTTACAGTATAAAGCATCATAAGAAACATATTGATTCGAAAGATAAATTATAAATTTTTCCATATGTACAAAATGTTCATTCTTCTTATTTTTTTTCATTTCTGTTACTGTTTGTACACGTATTGACCTGCTCCCCGAACTTCCTCAAATACTCAGATGTTATCCAAGAGCTATTTATACAGGAACATATTCCTTAAATGTGACAGTTAGACTATTTGTAGTAACATCCGTGATGATAATATTTCCCATGAAAGGTGAAAATGTCCGGGCAGGCTCTGCCTTTGCTCTCTCAGAGATTCTCTCAGACTCCTCCTCTACAGTCACTGAGGCCTTAACATCAGGCTCAGGTAGTGGTGGTGCTGCTTCTAGCTCAGGTTGTTTCTTGGTCTTTGGACAACTAAGGTCCATGGGCTCATCCTGACTAGTTGGGTCCGTAACCTCACATCCACTGCTCAGGCGTGGACCACTGCAATGGAGGTCCATTGGCTTCTCCTGGGGCGGAGATAGCCCAGCACTGGGCACGCTGAGACTCCTGGAGCTGACAATCTTCTTACACACACTCCTGTCCACCATAGGCTCAGACATCTTCCGTTTTCGGTCAACGGGGATCGAAGGGATCCGGATGTGGTCCACTGTGGTCCGTGTAGGGATACTGGTGTCCATTGGCCATGGTGTCGGGGGCGACCTGGGAGTTAGTTGGAGGGGCAGGTCATCTGGTAAGTCTGCCTGACCCCTAGCTACTTCAGTGTTGTATTCCTCTGCTGTACTGGGAGAAGGTTTAGAGAAATGTCTGTCCTTTGGGCAGCATTTTTTTGGGTGTTCTGCAGCAGGGGGTGAACTACTATTACAGATCTCTTTTGGAACACAGTTGTCCTGGTGCAAGATTGCAGTTGTTTTCGATCTGTCTGAAGGGTAATTCTCTAACTGCTTGCTGTGTTGTTGTTCTTCCTCCCCTGCAGGGTCGTCCTGTTTGCCCTTTGATGACTGAGCCTTGTTTCCATCCATGTATTTGCTCATGACTATAACAATACGTCCGTTCTTGTTTTTGTTCTTGATGATCTTCATCTTGCTACTGAGGGTGCTGGGCAGGGACGCCTCTTTGGGGCCAGGCTTTACGGCTAGTTCGCTCTCACCCTCGCTGAGTCTGGGCGGCGGTTTCTCAGTCTCCACAACCAGGTCTTTGACTTTGCTCAGGCAGCCCGTGTCTTTGTCCCTTATCCATTTCTGCTGCAGTGCCGGGGGTAGGTTCCAACCAGGATTAGACGGTTTGCTGATTTCCTCTTGAACTTTGACCTCCTTAGGCCTGGTCAACTGGGCGTCATACATCTTGGGGTCCGGCTGGTAGTGGTGATGCTTCTTGCTGTTGAGCTGGTAGAAGTACTTCTTCTTGCCATTGGCTACCTGGTCAGCAGGGACCTCCTGGCTGCTGGGCTGGTATTGGTGGTGCTTCTTGCTGTTCAGCTGATATTGCTGGGGCTGAGACCTCTGCATCTGGACCAGGTCAGACTTGAGGCGGTTCTCTGTTTCCTGGGATGTCTCCTCAAAACCAGCTGGGATACTGGATCTCCGGGCAAATGATGGAACCTGAAAGAGAGACAGCATAGGATGAGTGTCATGTCTTGAAGCCAAAAATGCATTTAAACGTCTTGAAAACCTATGTTTTTCAGCTGAAAGATGTGAACTATTGGAACTCAAGCTTGGGTGGTTCGGGCATGGATCATTGTTATTAAAAAGGCCAGTGTGGAGTCAATAAATTATTCTTGCTAATAAACATATTCATGTGAAATACTTAAAGCACAGTCTCTAAGAATTGGTGTAGAACAAGGAAATTTGGAGTCAAGGTTAAATTGGGTTGAGAGACATGTATTGCAGGTGTGAACTGACAGGGTGTTCATAAACGTTACAGAACCAGGCATTCTCACTCGCTAGAATTCTAGGATAACAGTCAAAACCCATTTGCCCACAGGCATTCATGAACCAAGGTCTCGCACTTGAAGCCGTAGGAAAACAAGTTTTGGAATACAGTATATCTTCTATTGACCTCCATGCCCCCCTCCTCTTCCCACTACAAACACATTTTACATGATAACACGCTGTTATTATTTCCTTCAACACAAACAGGAAATTGGGGCCAATCAGTAAAATGGAAATGAAACCTTGATTTACAAAGGACAATGGAACACATTTTTACGACACTTGAAATGGTTCCAAAAAGGAAACTTAGATGTGCACATTTAGCTGTTATAGACTAAAATGAAAGCACTGAAATGAATGCACTGAAGCAATACTTCCATAACCCCAGGCAACAAACTGTGTTTCATGATGAGTTTGTAGACCAGACCAGCTGGAGGACCCAATCTCTGTCTCCCCCTTAATGCAAATGTACTCAAAATAACCACAGCCATAATGAGAGTATCTCAAAACACCTGACATACGAGCCAGCTATTTCTCTCTCTCCTTCTCTCCATCTTTCTCTTTGGAGACTGCTAAATGAAGCTGGTTGCTTTCGGCAGAATGTAAACAGCAGTAAAAACAGCAGATGTTGGTGAAATCATATGTATGATGAGAACTGTTACCTGGACTAAAGGATGTTTTGGTTTTGGGCCCCGTTTGTGACAACCCATTGTCTGCTCCTGCCTTTCTCTGTAAAGACAAAATCAATGTTACTTTAGTAGACAATCTGTGGTGTGTTTTTTTTGTCAAACATCATCTTGAGCTAACAACAAAGATTGATTGACTCTAACAAAAATACATATTTTATGAACTACATGCAAATGTAGTTTATTATAAAACCAAATGGAAGTCAAATCCCATTGCTAGGACAATTGCTCCTACATTTCTGGTACATTGTCTAAATGTGATCTAGTCAAGGTCGAAAGTGGAATTCTGATTAGGAAGACTAATGAAGGCCCAAGTGTGACCTGCTGCAAAGCATTATAGTATTTCTTATTTGCATAGCTCTCTCCATGGTAATGGGTCTATCCCATATTCTCATTATGGGGAAAAAATTGAATTAGGGCTACAGCAGGGAGAATATCTCTCTCTCTCTTCAACATCCTCTTTACTATATGACATCTATGGTTGAAAACATTTATGACATTCTCTATGGTCGAAAAAGTAATTTTCTAATCCTAATAAGGGTTATGGTGGGTGTTTGAGATGGACACAAATTGTAATTAACAGGAAAAGGTCTTAATGTTTTACTGCGAATTTGATAGCGTGGTTCTGCAATCAGTAACAATCGGGAACTATATAACTCAGCAAACACTTTGGGGGAGGGTTGTATTGATTACATCGTATTTCTGCTGTTCTTTATTGAAACATGTTATACGCTATTGCCTATCTTGAGTAATTATTTGAACTCGACCAATGCTGCGCGTTCTGTTGTAGCCTACCATTGCCTGCACATGCCATCTGACATAGAAGGCATTTAAACCAAACTGTCAACTTTGTTGAATCATATCATGTATGTGACCGTGTGTGATTTAACATGCGAGATGTACAGGGTCGACCTCTGTTACAGAAGATTTGGCAATTACTTCCGCCCATATTGGCTCCCCTCCCCCCGCGTTGAATCGAGCGGAGTTCACATCGTTGCATTCTGACACGCGCAGGAGAGGCCGCGGGGCCCCGTGAATATTAGACTGGCTACTGTTGCAGAAAGGCCGAGGAACATTGGATGTCAATTAGCGTTTTCGGATAATGTAATAGCATTCCCTCCCCCGTGGATTTCTTCTATCTAGACCCGGTATCACTGTCCGAATAACACAAGGTCGGTGGCCTACGCCTGTAAGATGGAACCAGTCGACCTGACACAATGCTCAACACATTATTGAGATACAACGACGGCAACATATGTGTTCATTAACGCAATCAACTCTGTGTACAGTGATATATTTCCTAAAGCCAAAAGCACGCTGTATCCTAAACACAGGCTTTGAGTATTTGAGCTATACTGTTGCGTTCAACTCGGGCATACGAACTCATTTTTAATTGGCATTGGGAAATTTATCGTTGTTGGTCGAATCCAGTGTCATGACAATAGCTTAGGCCTAGCCAGCGCGGCTGTGCCATATCCGAATGCTATTGTCTCAGAAATAAATGTAGCAAATTTTTAATAATCCAACGTTATGGGCTTCACTCCCAAATGACCATGATCTTCCGACAGTAAACCCATCATAAACCGTTAGGGAGTGGTTAGCCATGCCTACAGTAGGTTTAATGTTTAATTATATGACTGCATTTATTGCATGTTACAACAAACACGTAGATAGGGACACAAAAGATGGATGATCACACCATTATTGCAACTCCCAGGCCTATAATGCAGGCCTAACCTTGACACCAAACCAAGCAGTCGTCTACAAAATGCTGAATTTCAAACATTAGCCGACATATGCGCGTGTCAAATCCTTCCACGAGCATGTCTTTTGAATTATTCCAAGCAGCATTCAAACACTTCCCCCGTGGGATACTGCCTGTGTGTGGGGGTATCCATAACAGTGCTACTACACCGCCCCTCCTCCCATGACTATATAAGGTCATGGCTCAGCTCGAGGCTTGTAGGCCATGTACAAAGTCTGTCTCACCTGTTTTGAAAGGCGACGAGAAGGCGCGGGTCAAGGATGTTTTCCTCCGGCTCCCATGTGTTGTATCTGCAGATACAGCCAAATATGTCAATTGATCAGGGCGGTAAAACACAATTTACTGACACAACTGCTAAAAATGTGTGTTCAGTGCTGTACCCCTTTTCATGAATAACGGTTAATGTCGTGCTATTGCTATTCAAATTGGTGTGATGTGTATTATAATAAACTACGCGTTTTTATAACAACCCCCGTAAGTGTTGTTGTAAACTAATAGATTATTTTGGTGATTTAGTGTATCTGTTTTGGGAAATCCATTCCAATACATGCGGATCTCACGCATTCTATAGAAATGAAAGCCTAGTTATGGCTCAAGTAGTATCATACGATGTGTATGAGTTAAATTTGGAAGACAGATTCTTTGCACCTCCAATATTTTCGGTGCACCGAGTTACAGTCGGCCATTTTAGCACCACTGTCTCGTAAATTCGCTGGCAGTGCAGAAATAATTAAAACGGGATTACATGGCTGTGCCTACCCCCTTCCCTCGCATAAATTAGTGAAGGCATCCGTGGCTACACTGACACACTCGCTCGCTTTAGCGCGCGCGTACCCATATCAAGCGAGAGGGATTTTTGAGAAAAACATATTTGGTTGCGGACTGTAGGACTCCCACAGTGCAAAATCATAATCACATTCTAAATAACTGTATCTACTTACTTGGGAGACCACCCTCTCCACTTCACCAGATACTCTATTCTACCCTGTCGGAGAGAGAAATATATTGATAAGCCACTTGAAAACCAAATGAACATTAGCTGTACGGCGCCGAACGCTACACAGATCTACATTGACGTTCATGTTACCTTCCGAATGCGTTTCTTCTCTATGCCTTCAACCGCAAAGACATGCTCTCCGGCTGCAGGTAGTTCCATTCTCGTTTGAATTCGGTTTCAGCGAACCGAGGCTGGAATATAGAAACAGTTGATGCCTTCGCTCTGTGCGTTCTCAAGGTTTAGTAGTTTTCCAGTTGTACGCAATCAAGACAAACTGTATTCCCTCCTCCACTCCTCTCCCTTTTCACGCAAGCTCTCGGTCTCTCCCCCTCTCTATTTCTCCCTCTCCCTCTCTTTCTCTGTCTTTTCTCGCTCTTTCGGGGTCCTCACAGGCAATAAGCAGGACGATACTCACACCGGAGTAGCTGCGCTGCACTGTGCAGTAGCCTGCCACATGACGTCAGGACCATGAGGGGGAGGTGAAAGCTCGTAGAGGTTATCCTTTTCTGCTCATGGTTTGTGAGCAAAGTTTGACTGCTAAATGAGGATATGAAAATAAAAACGGAATAGCGTATTTCTTACATAGGAAACAAATAGTTTAAGTGCTATGTAAGAAATGTTAGTTAGCCCATATTCAACTTTTAATCGACAAGTAGACTGTTTTTGGTTTGGGTTGTGAACCTTGAGATTTACTATGACATACAGGTCTATGTGACATGCAATGACATGTCTAGGCTATTCGGCCAAAAATAGTAAGGTTAAAACATCTTAGTGTTAGAAAGGTGCAACTGATGTTCGGTTAAACCTCAGGGCCAAGTAAGCAAATCTTCGAGGCTCAAACTTGACAGATATTTAAGTTAATGTCATTAGCCTACAGTTAATGTCAATGTCCCATAAATGCCTATCCATAACTTCTACCTAAATGTTTTCTAAAGATTGATTCACCTCCCGAAACCTTCCAATTAATCTAAGAGTTTGTCAATTTGTGAATCTGACAGCAGACCTTTAACATCAAGGCATATCGTGGATTACCTTAGATATTTTAATACGTGACACTAACTGGTACAGACAGACTAATGTGACATTGAAAACCCTTATTTGTGTCTAGCAAACCCAATATTGCATTCCGATTTAGGAAAGTTAAAAAGCATATAAAAATATAGGTCGCTCAACACACTCACTGACACTATTGTCATCTGTTCTGGACGTTAACAAATGCTATTTGAACATTGACAGATGCCAGAAAGCTATGTCCTACATGAGCTTTGCAACTTAATGGTAGGCCTTCCCATTCCAAAACCCATAACGTTTAAAATGTCAATGTACACAATCATTAGGCCTAACCTACTGTTCCAGATAATTACCCTTGACCTAAACGAATCTCATATTGCCAGACACCCAGAAACCTCCCTTCTTGATGTCTAATGACAATTATCTATAAATAGATAAGAAAAAGCGTCTTCATCGATTCTGTCACTGCATTCGGAACAGGTAATCCTTCTGATTTGCATGTATAATACCCATTTTGTTAGTCGAGATGGGCATCAAAATGAGTTGGTGTGTTCATTAAGCAGCCGATGGATTCGACTCTTAAATGCCTAATAGGACTGCAATATAAAGGTTATGCAGTCTGTGTTAAATCACTAAAATTTAATTCAGCTCTTTAAGGGTTAACAGATAAACCTTCATAGAGCGGCAACAGCCAGCCTATTGCAAACAAGCACGATACAGCGCTCCCCTTCCATATATGGTAATGGATTTAAAGGAGCGAAATTTCTCACCATTACTTTATCAATACCCACATCTCACTCGAGAAATACGAAGTGAGTGACAGTAAGATATCGCCTATTGTAAAACCAGTCGACGGTGGAAGCATGTACCGTGCAATTTTGTGCTTTTTCATTTGTCCTTCAATTGCGGTCAGGGGGCGAATACGCCCTGCTTCCCTAGCAACAGCAGAAGGGTTGAGGGAAATGGAAAGCTATAATCCAACTCTGGATGGTGCCAACATGAGCAACTACATGTCACAGGTAGAGCTCGCGTTCCCCTCTAACAAGCTCTCAAGTAGCAAATTTCTTTATTTGGAAAGCGTCCTAAAAATAAATGCCTTTTACACGAATTGGCAAGTAAAGTGTTACACTGGAATCACCTCTTTGGAAATTTCTTGCATTTGTTGATACTGGCTCTTTCATTATTAGTCTGTATTTGTTCGATTGTGCCATGATACCAGCAGCCTACTTAAGGGATTAAATTGTTCATCATAGGGACCAATCCTTTCTTGGCTATATCCAACCAAGCTCTGGTTGTGCCAGCGTTTACTGGTAAACTAAATGCTGGTTGTGATGTTGAAGTAGATGGCTACATTTAGTGTTACCAGTCATGTTTTGTAGCCGTCTAACTCAACACCATACCTAAATCCTTGGGATGCTGTAGCCTACAACTGAGTTGAAACGAACAGTTTTGTATTGAAGAAGGCAACGTTGAACATGGAATTTGCCGGTTCTATCCTCATTTAATGTTGTCGTGGCGGAATTTGTAACATTTAGGCCTATGTAACATAAAAACACTTTGTATAAGCATTTTCAAAGCATAAAGCTCAACTGCTTCATACCGGTTGAAAGTAAGCCATGCACGGTGACAGTTGAGGATGTTTGTTACTTTATCACATGAACCTGCTGTAGTTCCTCAGTGACAGATAAATGTGCATTCATACCATACCTAGCGAAAGATTTGTTTCTTTCACGCTGTCTGCACTCAACCTATATGATTGTTGCGCCTTCACACTCTTTATAGATTGTCTTCATTAAATCTCATTATTATCGACGGGCAACGGGCTGTTCTCGGATTTGCTTGGAACTAGACAATAGTCACTATTATGTAAAAACTGCTTCACAGTGTTCTCTTGCCTATTGAACAATTGAAAAGTTATGGCGACAGTCGATGATAGTATACGACAACATGTAGGCCAACTCGGCGATTGCTTGTTCTTACAAATTTATCAAAGAGCAAATTGAAAATGTCCTAGTTGTCAGGTATTCAACAAAGCCAGGTTATTTTTCAGAAGTTGAAGTATGGCCTTTATTTGTTATATTAAGACTATAATTCTGTGTTTGTAATTGTTCCTAACAGCACTTTAAATAAAGTTGACTCAAATGCTTTAATGTATTTCCTAGAAGATCAGACTTTAATGTGAGTTAGCAGACAATGAGCCCAGTGAGAAACAGAGCTAAAATTTCAAATATGTGTAAATTCTGCTATCTAAAGATGATCAAGGTCAAATGTTGTTGCTACTGTAGTTGGAATGTTGGTCCGAACAGAGGAAGCTACCTGGGATGGAAAGCCTTGGCCATCAAAGTCGAGGTCATCGTCGCAAACAGGAACATTTATCATGGAGCTGATGGGAGGAACACTGTGCCGTCGCCACCAGAAAGCACAATTCATCATCAATGCGAACCCATACATACTTTATGTGCAGGTTTTAGTTTATTTTCCTTCCAAAAGTTTATGTTAAAACATTTTGCAAAATGATCGTCTAGCAGGCCTTGGAGAAAGTGTTTAAGTCATGTAGGTGAGTGTAATAGTGTGTTTGTGAGCCATTCTTGTCCACGCCGAAAGCCGTACAGGCCTTTATTTATGTCTATGAGTGCACAAGCGATCAAGTCACTCATTTCTATTTGTGTAATCCTACACACTTTTCACTTCTGGCTATACGCTGTATGTGAGTGTGTGAATATGTTTGTGGGTAGATGCACATATGTTTGTGTGTGTGTGTGTGTGTGTATGTGTGTCTTTGTGGTGTTTCTGGCAGGGCCAGGGTCAGGCTAAGCTGTGATCTTTGATCCCCTCACCACAGGGACTCTGAGACAGTGAGGCCCTGTGTGAGATCTCAGAATCTGACCTTTACACAGTGGATCACCCACAACTCTCTCTGTCCCTCCCTCCCTCCCTCCCGCTCCCTCCCTCTCTTGTCTCTCTCTCCTTCTCTCCCTCCCACATTCCCTTCCTCTCAGTCTCTTGTCTCTCCCTCCCCTCTCCTTCACCTCTTTATTTCTCTCTCTCTCATGATCTTGCTCCTGGAAGGGAAGAGGTGGCTGGCACCCACCACTGACCGAACCAAGACTGCCAACTTGGGTAACAGAGGGGCGTTACTGACACAGTGTGTACTCATGAAAATAAAGGCATGCTAAGGGCATACCGAGAAGGGGATGAAACTGAATGTAATGAAGAGGCAGGACGTAAACACAAAGAGATTTGAGAGAGCGAGAGAGAGAAGATGTCGGAGAGACATCAGCCTGGTGCAGCCCTGCGTTGCCTGGTCAAGTGTCTGTCTGATTTACCCATCAAAAGAGAGATGGATGAAAAGGGGATTGGATGGAGTGGGAGAGGGAGGGGAAGCATTACAAAAATGTTAAGAGGGCCCTACAGCCATTCTCACAGTGCCCAGTAGGGGGTTATTAAGCCCCCCCTCCTTCCACACAGACTGATGTTGCAGGGTGACACACACAAAACACACATACACACACACACAAACCAACAGAATTACCCGGGGTGGGGGGGACCATGCAAAGATGCTTCCAGCAAGACACATATGACAATATTGAATGACCTGTATTTAGACAGTCCTTTTGAATTGGATGGTTTATTGGGATTCAGGGTGAAGTTATAGTTTGAATACATTGAGTTTGTGTGCCTACTGTAGGCATTCTGATTGTTGTAAATGAGCCATTTAATTTAGCAAATTTGTCCCTTTTCAAATATACGGCTCCTGGCGCCCATGTCTCAAAACGTACATTTCTCTTTCCTTTGTTGGTTTCAGACATATGTTTAATTGTGATAATTGTAACAAATGAAGGCCATTAGGAAACCATTAATCCAGGCCCCGCTGCAGGATTTTTTGTGGTGCGTTGTGTGACAGGGGAAGGGGGGAGGAATGGGGAGGGGAGAGGAGGGGAGAGGAAGAGGAAATTCCTTCTCCAGTGTCATTGTCATGGTCATTGTTGTAGCGGTGCTAGTTGAGTTGGGGGCTGAGGGGGGAGAGGGGGGAGAGGGGAGCGGGGTTCCCCCAGGGAGAGGGGTGCCCCTACAAGGGAGGGTGCCCCCTCCTGCCTGCCGTCGTGTGGGGCACACGCCCCCCCCCCTCTCCACCACCCTTCTAGCCAGGAGCCAAAGAGAGGGGTTTGAAGAGCTTGGAGGGCACAGGGTGGGGGTAAAAACGTACGAGGGAAGGGGGTGGGAGGGTGGCCTGGTTGTAGAGCCCCACACTCCCAAAGGCTAATGGGCTGGAGGGGGGCGAGCTCTGTGGGTGGTGGTGGGTGGGGGCAGAGGGGGTAGGTTGTGATGGTGTGTTGTGGAATCCTTCGGATTGCAGTTATGGCAGCAGTCCTGTCAATACTGTACTGAGCCTGACACTGTGCAGTCTCGGCCATGGTGTCTGAGAATGGTATAGATTCTGGTATAGATTCTCCTGCCAGTGGTTCATATTGTAGACCAAAGCTTGAAAAAAAAATCCTTATCAGGCTTATACAGTGTTGGTCACAAATAGTTGCCAATGACAATCGTATCCATGCTGGCGTTTAAAAAAAAAGTGAAAACATACTTTTGTTACCTCTTTGTTAGGCAGACATGAGACTAACATCCGCTGCAGTTGGCTTCACAGTGTTCATATCATCCACACTCTGACTTAGAAGCCCAGCCTAATAACATGCTAATGATGAGTGACATAGGCTCTTATCCTGAGTGTATAATATGGTACTTGTTTGCCTCCCTCCCTCCATTGCTCCCTCCCACCCTCGATTGCTCTCACCCTCCATCGCTTGCCTCATCTCTGGGGAGAGCTTATTTGCCTGTTTTTAATTGCATTTTAATTTACACAAGCCCTGGAGCTGTGTGACAAGGAGCTGTCTTTTTGTCCTGCCATAGCAAAACCCTGGCTGCTGCTTTTCCTGCCGAGCAAAAACCTCCCTCAACCCATGAACAACCACAACGCTCCAATGGCATCAACGTAAACACAAATAAACCAAGCAGCAGAATCAGACCCCGGTTCAGTCTGTAGGTCAGCGGTGGTTTAAAAACAATCTAGTGTCTAGGGCAGAGAGAAGTAATAGCGAGAGTGAAAGGGGGATGTTAGAAGTCGATGATGTAGATGAAAAAGACCATCTCTCCATCTAAGTGTAATAAAGGGCGGTTGGATGGATGGAGTACAGAGAGACGAGTTTAATGTGTCGACCCATCTATATGGAAATGCCGCCGTGCTGCCAACCACCCTGCTGGTTTTTTATAACTCATTTTGGATTTTGATTGGCTGCGCAGAGCAAAAAGGTTCAGAGGAGGGGTCGGGAGATAAGGGGTTTTTTTGAAGGGGAGGGGGGGCGTAGACAGGACAATAAGGATTTCAGACTTGTATTAAATTTCGGGAGATAACCGAAGGAGGATAGAGAATTTTATGTTTTTTTATGTAAGAAAGACAATCACTTAGAAAGAGCCGTCCTCTGCAGTTTTAGATCCCCATGCAGAAACAAACAAAGGCTTGCTGGATTCAGTCCTCCTTTCTCTCTCTCTCTCTCTCTCTCTCTCTCTCTCTCTCTTATTCTCTCTCTCTCATTTTCTCTCTTTCTCTCTCTCTCTCTCTCTCTCTCTCTCATTCTCTACCCCTCTCTCTACCTCTCTCTTATTCTCTACTCCTCTCTCTCTCTCTCTCTCTCTCTCTCTCTCTCTTATTCTCTACCCCCCTCTCTCTCTCTCTCTCATTCTCTACCCCTCTCTGTCTCTTCCCGCCTCTCTCTCTCATTCTCTACTTCTCTTACTCTTTCTATCCCTTTCTCAACTTGTCTTCTATTTTCTCATAGCTTTTAAAATCACACAAAACTCTTCCTGTGCTCTGTGCTCGTTCATTGGCCCGCATGCACACTGACAGACACAACACACGTTGCAACGAATATACAGTAGCATTAGACTCCACACTACTCGTCTCTGATTCCAGTTCACCTGAAGCTGATGGTCCAGGGCTTCCCTGTCACGATTCATTCAGAATGTAATGCTCATGTGTGCCTCAATCACTCACTGGCTTGACACAGCTACTGTATATACCTGGTTGAGACACACAGACACACACCCACTAAACCATTGGCCTCACATGACGAAACAACAAAAATACTGGGTATTTGACAGCTGTACATTGTACCTCTAAAATGATTTGATTCAGTAGAGCTGTAGATAAGGCACCCATTTTGCTTTTGTAGCTGTATCAATGACATTCACGCGCACACAGCAGTGTGTGTTAGCCTAAGTTTCTGTTCAATATTGTTTCTTTATGATAGATCTCTCGCATCTTTGTGTGATGGTTATTTAAAAGGAAGACTATGGATTTTTTCTCCCATTCAGCCTAATGGCAAATCAATACTGCCGTCTTCATGCGAGATACTCTGCATTTCATCCACCAGTCTAAAGATGGGATGAACACAGACTCGTGCAAACAAACACACATGCACACAAAAAAACTGATTAGCATGAAACATCTTTTTTAGTCAAATTCATGAACTTTGTTTTTCAAGCTTTGATTTTTGTGAATGTAAATGTAACATGTTCACCACCATTTTACCCCCTTAGTTTAGAATACGAGTAGGGTGATTCTCAAAGGTTTACCCATTGATCGCGATCAACAATGTATTGTTAAGAAGAGGGTGATTGTACTGCAGGATTTCAAGATTATGGAAAGACTAAAGAGGGTTTCACAAAGGAAAGCCTCTACTCAGTGTATGAAACTGGGTGTTGGTTCTACTTTCCATGGTATAAATGCGTGTGTGAGTTCACGTCTGTTAGCAAGTCTGGGTATGAGTATTTGCAGGTTTTTTTGTTCAGAGGAGAATCCTGTCAACAAGTTGACATGAGCCGTTGCTTTTCAATGCAGAGACTTCCACCATCTAGAAACCGGGGAGGAGAAGGAAAAGGTGGTTATCATGACATGGATTTCACAGGATTTTCTGACTGGCCAGGAGTAAGGGAGAGCGACTGGGACCGACAAGGGAATGGGATAGAGCTCACCAAACCAGCCACCGCAAGATAACTGAAGATTCATTTTCAGTCATTTATCAAAAGAATGGAGGCCTGAGGCTGTCTTGTCTAAAACGTTAACAACTCACAATCCCTCAGGTGAGTCATCGCACACATTGCAGACTGTGTGCTTTAATACGGCCTCTGATTTGCGGACGAGTTGGAGCTTTATCTTTTCGAACAATGATGTCCACCACTCCTTAGCTGGCTTCGAGGTAGGGTGAGAAAAGACAGAGTTCTTTGGCAGCTGCTTGTGGTGTTTATTCACACTCACCTCACATTTCATTCATTTAAACCAAGGAGACATAAAAAGGTTGTATGTCGAAAGTGCTGCAAAAAAAAAAGGATCAGAAGTGCCGTTTGACAACAGTAGTTCAGCGGACAAAGTAAAGGCATGGTTTGTAGTTTTCAACGCTTGGTATGCTCTATTTTAATAATGTGTATGCTAGCGTGTATACAGTACTATTCATATTAAGCAATGTCCTCTGCCTCTCTACTCTGGAGAATAATCCAAGCTTGACAATCGCCCAGTGTTGTCCCCCCCCCCCCCTGTGTGTCCATCTAGAGCCCCCTCTCCTGGGGACCTCTGTCACGAGACTCCCTGGTCTGGGACACTCTCTTTGGACAGAAGCCCCTTTGTCTCGAGAAGGCCTGAGAAAACTGGCTGTCTGATGCATTTTGAATTCGATTTCTGTATATGTGAATGTCTGAACACAGATGACAGGCGCAGAATGATTGAGAATTTTATTCACACAGACTAAATGCAACCGTACAGAGGATCTGACAAACTCACATACCTTTATAGTTAGCTAAATCAAATCTGAAGATACATTTGACAGATGTGTGAATTTGCCATAGCATGATCTGCTGTTTTACTTTCACACCACAAGCCGGGTGCCAATCACACCTTTACAAATATCCATACACACACACACATACACACACAAACACACCAGATGTTACTTGATATTTGTCGACTATAAGTGACTTGCAGGTCACATTAGAGCAGACACATACATACATACACACGCACACGCACAAGCACACACACACACACACACACACACACACAGATAGTTATGCAGATACAGAAAGCAGATCTGTAGCCCACATCTTCTTGGTACAGTAAGCATATGTTGTTTACAGTGGTGCTGACACACTAGCAGAGAGAGGAGCACATGTTTGTGGCCGGGCAACCGAGGGTCATTTCGTGGTACATTCATTCCTATTTTGTTGACAGTCTGGTAATCTGAAACACAAAGACTCACAGTATAAACCAGCTAGTTCAGCCTCTTGGCCAGACATGACCTCCACATTGTCTCTATAGTAACTGTGAAGAGGCCGTGCAAAGGAGCAGCGATACTAGCATGTGGTGCAAAGATTCTGGAAGTGGTTGGATTGGAAAAGCACGAGCACAATTGAGGGAAAATCCCATTTGATCACATACAGTATCAGTTGCATTAATGTTTCTTTTTAATAATGATGTGACTGCTTTATCCTATTTTGTTAGTTTGTGTCTGACATTGACAAAGCAAACTTGCAGAGTTGGTGTGATCACAAAAGACCACTTAAAATCCACTTGGTTCTTCCACACTTTGTTAGTTTCTTTTAAAGAACCCCAATAGATTTAAAGCAATAATTATGGTATAATTACCACATACACATCAGTATAGTTTTTTTAAAGTGAATGGTGAGTGAACAAACGTGTTATTACTGAGTCATTACTACGTAATTATAGAGTAATTGCCTGTGAAAGGCATGTAAATAGTAGACTGTTACATTGATGTAGTCATAAAATGACGCAATAAAACGCAAGCTGAAGTCCAGCCTTATGACCCTTGCTTTTTCCAAGGTTACATCGACATGACTTCATTATGGCTTTCATTTTTGGAGGAATTTAATTATTGGGAGACAGAATGAGTTTGATTAAACGCTCTCTGGTGTGTTATGTTCCGGGGTTGACTTACAGCCAACACTAACAAGGAAGCCAAATTGGCGATTCCCAAACATTCCCATTTGAACAATTAATCATTTTATCTACGTCAATTATTTTGGTTGAAATCGATGCCTTTTGTATGATTAACAAGAGCATCATATCATGTATATGCAGCAGGTCTGTTTTGTGTTGTCGGCCAAAAGTTACATCGATATCGGACACATTACAAAGACAAAAGGTCGACAAGGCTTTTTTCTCGCATAAAAACCGTGAAAACACAAAGCCCCTCTCGCGAAGCATGAAAATCCACTCAAGGAGAGAATTTATCGGCAAACACCCTCAGCAGCACCCAGAGACTAAAGGAGAAGAAGGTGTGTATGCGTAGAGCCCATTAAAATGCACTACGGAAAATGAGATTTGGGGAATGCCTGTGAAAAACCATGCGTGTAATCATCCCTATTCCTCTCCCAGTTTATCTGAGGCGAGGAGGAGGCTTTGGTTCTGCGCCTCGCGTGCCCTCAACCTCCCCCGTGTATCCCGTATTAATATTCATGGGTATTCTGTTGCCGCCTGTGGCCGATTGAGTTTCTTTACGCGGAATATTCCAGACTCTTCAGTGAGTGTTATTAGAATTTAGGCTGCGGGTCTAGGTGGCTACTGTTAATACACGCGTTGTAATGTGTCTGTGACTGTAACATTTATTATAGCCCATCACTGACTTTATAAATAATTTCTAAGGGAAATGTACGTTGGACTACGTGTTGGTTTGCAACGCGGAAGACCCCCTGTGGGCATAATCAGTAGTCTGTTGACCCTGTAAAGTGTTGGATGGTGTGACCTTGAATACACAAACTACTGCAGACTACAATTATTCATCAGGCTTGTTGTTGTGGGACACATGAGTCAGTCAGAACCATGTAACAGACAGCCAGTCAGTCAGTCCGACAGACAGACAGACAGACAGACAGACAGACAGACAGACAGACAGACAGACAGACAGACAGACAGACAGACCGGCAAACAGTGACTGAGGCCATACCTGTTTCCCCTAAATGCTTTGGTTTCCAGTGAATTAATTCATGAACGGTCAGGTACAGGTCGATTGGACAGATCAGAAGAGCCAAAGAGAGCAAACGACAGAAGCAGTGGCAGAAACAGAAACAGAGAGAGAGAGAAAAAGAGAGAGAGACAAAGAGATGAGTCATTGTGTACTGAGAGACTATAGTGACTGTGCACAGGGAGTTAAAAGGCCAATCCTGGCTCTTTCCACAACAAAACTCCCCACCATCAACAATATTCTCTTCCCCTCCAGCTCTCATTGTTAGTTTCAACACTTATTTCCCTCCTCCAATAAGTTGTTCACTTCACAAGCCAAGATTAGTTTCATACCTTTCTCTTCTCTCACCCCCAAACCCTTATTATTCTATCGCCTTTTTTCACTCCCTCCCTCCTCACTCCGTCCTTCAAGCACTCTCTATTCATTAGAGGAGAGGAACAAGTGAAACGGAGGGAGAGCAAAAAGCCAGATGCGTTGGCCTACATATGCAGAAGGCCAGCTGTCAGCTTACAGTGTGCAGTGCTGTTGTGGTCTGCTGTGGCCCACACACAAGGAAACCAGAGTAGACTGACAGGCTCAGAACTCTTCCTGATATCTACCGAAGCATCAAGACTCTATTACTCACATGGTAAGCGTGCGCTGTTCTTCTCACACAACTAGGACATTTTGTCTGTGTCTTCTGCGCATTGTCTGTTTGTGAAAGGCTGTGCTGATGCTGCTACGTGGTCACGGTTGGATGTCTTTTTCATGCACATAAAGGTTAGACTTTGCACCGAGCCCACACACAAACATGCACAGAATGCATATCTGCATGAAAACGCGTGCCTGCATACAAACACAAACATTAAACCGTGCTCTCTCTGTGCTTGTGTGGGTGCGTGCGCTCACGCGCATACGTGCACACAAGGAGACACGCACAAGCAGACACACAGCCTCTCTCTCCTTCTCTAACAAGCTTCATCTTTCACATGCAAATCAGTCTTTAATCTGAGTGCTCTAATAGACAACCATGGCAACAGAGACAGCCCTAATGAGGCAGAGGCTCAGGTTAAGAGCTGCCTGCATGTTACCACCACTCACATTCAAACAACAGTCCACACACATACTGTCTCTCTCACACACACACACAGACACACACAAACACACGTGTGCACACATACACACACACATACACGCACGTGCGTGCACACACACTCACAAACACATGCATACATATTCTGACCAAACAATTGCAGAATCTGCATACTCACAAATATATACACACACACTTACACACACGAAACCTGAGTTTACGTGAGGATATCAATAGAAGCATCAAGTCCTCTGCCAAGTGCATTTGAATGTCTCAGAAGGAGTCTATATTCAGTCTGATTCCAATTTACAGCCACGTTAAAACCATTAGGCAGACATGTGCATGAGCACAGTCACACAGACAGCCATTATCAGGATCACAGTGCAGTCTGTAGCCTCAAACACCTACACACACACACACACACACACACACACACACACACACACACACACACACACACACACACACACACTGGCTTGTTACAATTATTAGTTCACAACCCTAGAGAGGTTTAGGGTGTTCAGTAGAGGTTGCATGTGGGAGAGAGTGTTTTTATATGGGAGCTAGAAGAGGTCTAGAAAATCATTAACATTCAAAGAAAGAAACGTGTTAATTATATTTATAAACAATACTTATATTAATACCCCAACTATAAATGTGTTGGCATACAAGATGTGCTCAATGCAGTTAAGTTTGAATCCCAATAAATTCACTTCTGAGGCACCTGTCTTAAATCAGCAATGAAGTTGGATCGAGTTGAATGATTCCACTGAAGTGTGGCCATCGAACGGGAGGGCCATCTGTTAGTCCAAACCACACGTAAATGACTATGGCACAACAAATCAACAGTTCGTGATGCCTTGTGTACACGTCTTCAGAGTGTGCTACTTTCATATGGTTTCCAGTGAGTTGAGAGATGATTGTTAGTCAGATGTCAGGAGATACACTAATTAGTCAACAACTGACAAAGACACACTTCTTCCGTTTGACGATAGCTGATGTTCTGTCATGGAGATGCACATACAGTTCACATCCTCACATCCTCTCTAAACGAAGCACATTCATGTTGTTGACATCAATTGTTGTGTATAATTGTTTTTATTTGTATTCATACAGGTCTGCAGTGAGGATTTAAAAGGGTTTTTTCTCTAAAACAATTGGCTGCAGACAAAGGTTTTTGTTCAATCTATTTGACCATAGTTGAGAGTATGATCTTAAATGAGCATTACATGTTATTGGTTTTAACATATTTGTTTTTTGTACTGAAGGACAAGTATCCTCTGTATGTTCTGTCTTTTTTCTCACTCTTGTTTCTCTCCTCCATCTTCTTCCTCACCACCATCTTTAACCCATACCATCTGTTGGTAACTAGTAAATCTCCCAAGATTGATCAATCATAACAAAATCAATGGCATTTTGACTCTGGATCATTTAATCAATTACATTTTTAAAGTGCATCAATAAATCAATGCCAATCTCCATGGAAAACAATAAAGCGCTTTTGAAACAAACGAAAGAGACATTCCACTCATGAAGAATGGTAGTGGCAGTGAGGGGGCGGGGGGGAGGGGGGAGGGTGTGGGTGTGGGTGGGTAGAGGCAGAGTGGAGAAATGAAATATGAGGGTATAATCACAGACGCTGGATTCTTCCTGCCGGCCGTCTGGTCGGAATGCTGTGAGGTGGAATGTGGAACCCGGAGCGTCAAAACAATGTTTTACAGAGGAACGTGGAGCAGAACATCAGCAGTAGGCTTGCTTGAGATAAAGGTGTGGCCAGAGGCTGGGTAGAGATAGAGAAGATAGAGACGATGGAAAGGAGAGAAAGAGGAAGAATAGACCAGAAGTAGAAGGCTCTGGAGACAAATGATCGAGCGGCGATCGAGGGATATTTGTGATTGTCATCAAGTCTTTCCAGTGTTCCACTATACATGAGAGTATCCAGTCTCTGAATGATGTGAAAACCGAAAGAACTCAACACATTTAAATTGTAATGAGGCAAGCCTGTAATCCTGCGCCATGATCAGGGAGTATATCTTATGAAATGGAATCTGCGGGAGAAGCGCAGATCTTTGCAGAGCGTGTTTTTCTGTTGCAGAAGATTCACATCCCCATATCATCCAAAACCAATTCGAAAAGGGCTTTAGTGTGATAATCTCTCATTCACCTCCCTTTACAAGCCTCAAACAGCCCAGGCCTATACTCTGCACCGTCCAACTCCACCTTGTCCAAACATTTTTGCATAAACAGTGTAAGGCTCCCATCTGGATGAACGTTAAAAAGAGACAAAAAATGTGCGAATAGATGCCTGAGCTCCACTGCACAATGCACAATTCAGAGGTGTGAAAATCTCCCCTTTAATCCAGAAATCCGCCCTGTGGAGAAACGGATTTGAAGGAGGTGGGCAGGGAAGGGAAGCGGGCTCTCTGTGTCTCCCTGATACGCGGCCGTGGCTGTCGGAGGAGACAGCGGTGATACTCTCACCGTCATCAGGAAATCAACTGGGCCCAGGGTTAGGGGCATTGATATGTAACCGCATGACGATTGGCACGTGCAGCTGCACACCAACGTGGACGATATTTTCGCACACTGACTGGTGTGCTGTGCTGCAGTTGACCTTCCGGAGTGAATCTCCCTTATTGGCAGGCCTAGGAAATGTTTCACTTCAGACCATGGTACAGGACCACGTGGATGAATTCGAAATTGTCCGTGTGTAAGCTGCTAAGACAGGGGTGGCCAGGGTTTAAACTTTAGACGCTTCCCACAGAACAACTGCACATTTTGAAGAGCTCAAATGACACAGCACAACAATGATGATTCTCAGTTCAAATTCCCTTTGATTGTGCCGTGAATGTGCCCGCTCGACTGGCTGTGCTTAGAAGCTGCCACAGCTGCTGATGGGGGCTTACAGCGAGAGGAGGGAGGCGTCCGACGGGAAGGTGAGCGTGTCGCGGCGAGAGCTGCTCTGCGCTATTCATAGACCTTACCGATTACAGGTTCATCCCCTTGAGAACGCGCAGGGGAGCAGGAGAGGTAACGATCAAGGGAGAAACAGAGTTGGTGATAGGAAGGGTGGGAAGGGGAAGAGATGGAGCGATAGCGAGATGAAGGGAGACAGGGTGCGGAGGTGGGAGTGGGACGGTGATGGCGTACAGAAAACGGGGAGAAAGGTAAAATGAGGGTGGTTATACTGAATAAAAGAGGAGATGGAGGGGAAGGAAGAAACAGGAATAGACTGTAGAAAGGGGAGGTGGAGGAAGGGAATCTGAGGGGATCATCCATCCGCCCACTGGCACAAACACACAAGAATACACTTTACAGACCTACAGTGCATCCATGTTCAATATTCTGCAGGGGCACATCTCTGAGACACTCCAGTAACTCTGCTGATGAACTCACAAGGCGAGGCCAGCAGAGAGACAAACAAAGAGACCACAATGATAGGACAGAGACACTGGCGGAATGTACTTGTGTGAGCATGTGTGACTGACTCGTGTTATGCTTTAGCCTTCAGTCCTCAGGCCTCAGTTTCGGGGCTGAGCCTTCTCACAGTGACCAGGTATCACCCGGATGAAAGGAATATTCACAAGCCACAGTGGAAGGAAATGGTGAGTGATGCTTCTTTTAGACTGTCTGCCTACCAGCCTGTCTGCCCATCTGTGTACCAGACTGCCTATCTGCCTGTCTGTCTCTCGGCCTGTCTGTTCATCTGGCCTGACTTTCAACCCATTCCATCCATCTCTAACTGCACTATGGGTTCTGTTAGCATCAGGGGAAAATTACTTTTGAGTGCCAGAGCCCTCGGGCTCCACGGCCCGCAGGACTGCCAAACTGTCCAGGGCAAGAAACGAAGCAAAGGAAAGACGCAACTGACTTTTAATGAGCTCCAACAGCTGCATTCCGTATCAAAATCAACTTGGTAGCTGCCCCACATAAATCGTTGTGCAACAGACATCAGCTCCAAATTGAAAGTGTCTCCGATCCCCCTTTTCATGGATGGCCTCTTGGTCTTCATCCAGGTGTTCTGACACCATGCACTTTACTCTCACTGCACACACTGTAAACACTGTTTGCACTGCACAGACTGTAGACACATTACACACACTCACAGGCACCTCAGGGAACGTTTTGTGACACATACCAGCTCTGTTTTTTTCATTCTCTTTCCTCTCTCTCTCTCTCTCTCTCTCGCTCTCTCTCTCTTTCTCTCTCTCTCTCCCATCCTCCCTCCTTCCCTCTATATCCCTCGCTCTTTCTCTCTCTCCCTCCTTCTCTCTCACACACACTCGCTGCTCCTCTTCGTCTCTGGCTTTCTTGACCCAGACTGTCTGTGTACCAACGCTGTGGTCCTGCCAGATTCCTTCCAGGCTAGGAATGCCGCAAGAGGCCCTTGTACAGCTGCAATTAACATGTCGACAGGGGCTGCGCCCACACCTAGGCCAGGAGCTTAATGACAGCATATTCATGAAAGGCAAATATTTGCGCAGAAAAGCTGTTTCCCGGCGACCGGAGAGCGATTCGCGAGGGCAAGATAATTGAAAGGCACCGTGGGTGTACGAAGAAAAGAGAGAGAGGAGGGAAGGGAAATGAAGAGGATGGAGAGATAAATGGATGGAGGGCTTGGCTTTGAATAGGCTGTTTGAGAGTATTCCGTAAGGGGTTTGTAATGGTGAGAGATTATCATGACTGTTTGGTCTGCTGCAGTACAATGACAGAGAGAGAGAGAGAGACAGAGAGACAGAGTTGACAGTGATACAGGGGAGAACGAAGGGAAGGAGATGCATAAGCAAAGTCGAACGCAAACGGACGACTGAAAAGGCATGTCGGACAGAAAACGGAGGGACGAGTAGAAGAGAAATCACAATCACGTCGCCACCCAGACAGGGAAGAAAATGATCCTGAACGGAGGGATCACAGATTCTTAGAGGGAAAGAGACGACGGGAAGCTGATCGTTCTCCAAAAGAAGCAGACTGCTTGACGTCCTCTATTTCCCCAAAGAACATCCCTCCCTGCTGCTTCCCCTGACTGAGATACACACACACACACACACACACACACACACGTACACCTCACACACAGACACACAGACACACACACACACGTACACCTCACTCTGGGTGGGGGAGGGGACTTCCACAGAATCAGGGGGATATGAAGGTGGAGAGGAAGGAGGGGAAGAATAGAGCAGGCAAGGGCGAGGGAAGGGATGAGTAGGGATGGGAAAGGAGAGCGTGAAGACACCAGGGATAGAGAGGAAGAGATGAGGGGACTGGGCGGAGGATGTGCGCACGGCTCAGTCGGCTCTGGTGTGAGAAACGGTCGCTCCACACCTGCACCACAATACTCATACATCACCCTGCCTGACTCAGCATCTTGTCTCTCCTCTAAACACACACACACACACCATTTTTATCTCTCCGGCACATGCGCACATGCAGCACCTCCCCCCACCTCAAGCCAAACACTCCATAAAGAGACACAAATTCCAACCAAATCTCCCTTGCAGAAAAATGCGATGGGATTCAGGGTCAGCAACGCAAAACAAGCACACATGCGCGCAAAGACGCACACATGGACACACGTGCACACACACACACACACTCACACGTACGCACGCACACAGACAGACTAACACATAAAAACCTAAACATAAAACCAGACAGCTGGAGCTATCAAACCGAAAGCCTGAGAGTGGCTTCCTCAGATGGGCACTGAGATGTGGGCTTTACACCACATTCTGCCAGAAAGCACTGCTGGTGCTGGGAAAGAGACGTCACATTCAAAACAGGCTGACTGCCTTATAAGGGCAGTACGCTCGCTGTCTACCCAAAGAGGGGGAAGGGAGACAGAAAAGGGGGAAGGGGGAGGAAGAGGAGAACGAGGGGGAGGGAGACTGGTTTCAATTATGTGTGACAAAGACCAAATTAGACACCTGGCAATCTCAATATGGCCGCACTCAGCTGCATTAGTCCCAAAGATGCCGTTGAAGATATGTGATGGTGAAGAATTGAAGTATGTTGAGAATGCCTGTCTTGAAGGTTCAGGTATTCATTCCTACTGTGCATTGTTTCGTCAAAGACAGAAACATTTATGAAATGGAGTCTTATTGTTTGCAATAAAATCCCAGACATGCACAAAACTATACTGCCGACATAGCCTGCATTTCACTGTGCAGTGTGTTAGGGGTGCTGAGGCAAATTGATCGGTGAGTCAGCCCACAGGAAACTGCTTTCACGGCCACACTGAGACTTTCCTTGACAAGGTTCAATTACCAGTCAATACCAGCTGATTGTGAGGGTGGAGCAGTCTGGATAAGGAGTCTGGCTCATGTGGCTGGGCATGCACCAGTACACATTTATGGTGAGAGAGAGACACACAGACACGTTATGTTTAGAATAACGGATGAGTAAATTATGGAGGAAACGCCAGTGGTTAAGGATCCACCTGTTATCTATAATTGGTTTCACAGTCAATCCAACACACTGGAAAAGAGAATCTACCATTACTTCAGGACAAATATATATTATAATCCTCTAAAATATGGCTCGTGGAGTGGAGTACTAGAAATTCAGAATTGATAAAGAGTACATTTGATGCTTCACCTTACAACCTATGGACGCAACGTCTAAAAACGAGGATGGAAACATCAACTCTCTCTTCCGTACTGTGTGTGTGTGTGTTTTGATCCAGCCCTTTTTCCATCTCCATGTAAGGCCCTGCCTGGCCGGCCGGCTGCAGAGGCGTGAAGCGGCCACAGTCCCAGGCTGCTCTGCTCCCGCTCACGTCTGGCCATGTAATCCATTGAGCCGCTAAAGAAAGAGCGCTGACGGTGCCCTTTTCCCCGTTTCTAATCCCAAGGCTGTGAGTCTGGGAGAATAATCCAGGATTAAAGAGCTCCTCCCAGTGGAGAAGGAAGAGGGGGGGGGGTCTTGGAGGGGAGCGACGGAGGGAGAGCGAGAGCGGGGGAGGGTCGGGGTACACAGCTGCGCCTCGGGCGCCCGCTTTTCACGCCGGCGGCGTGCGACAAGGAGGCAATCCAATAACGCAGACAAATACAGTCTGATGAGGCCTAAATGGCACAAGCCCATCCCACTCGCCCCCAGGCCTTGTCAACCACTTACAAGAGAGATGTATTGTTACAGAGAAAGATATTTGTCAGATAATGGGCATTACAGCCTCTAAACTGAAACGAGAAAGGCTTTTGATTGTGAGATTGAAAATAGTCAGCCTAGAACGAGGTATTAGCCAATCTTTGATGGTTGTAAAAAAAAAACGAAACAAGTTTTGTCTATGACAATGGCAATTTTGAAAGGAAATAATCAGCCCTCCTGTCAGCTCTGAGTTCTGAGGTGGGTTCATTTTTGGGGACGGGGTGAAAGGCTGTAAGCTGTTTTTCCTAAATCTCACGCTTTGTGTCAACCGACATGGCACCAAAAACAAACTGCCAAAAAGGCAAGGCTATGACAAAACACCTGTTTAATGTCAACCGTCCTCTCAGAATTTGTGGTCATTATCATGTGATCAGCCCATGGTGTGTCAATACCACAGGCTTTCCAGGAATGGAGGAACTGCAGCGTCTGAGTTGCCAGAACCGTAAACTCAAAGAGGATGAGCATGAATGCTGTCTTGATTTCCATTTACGTGTTTGGGACGGGAAACAGGGGGACTCCTGTTGCAGTAGTGAATATACCATTATCTTTGTGACATTCTAAACATTTTCAAATGTCTATTTACTCATTTGTTTGAATACAATGTCATTTGCCAACACTCCAGGCTAGATGTAAAAAAATAAATGAAAAATGTTTGCAGAAGACTGGGTCACATGCGTCAACTTGTCCCCAACTGCCCCCCTGGCCCTATCACCTGCCACCTTAATGACATGCTAGCACACATGGGACATGAACTTGCGTCAACAACCATGTCCCATGGAGACTTTGTTTAGCTGTGACTAGTTTACATGATCTGTATTTTACATCGATGCTGTATTGGGATACAAACCAGTCTTTAAAATACAGGATTCTTAGTATTTTTTAAAAACTTTATTATCTAAAAAACAACTAAATGATACTGGATATATCAGGGTATAAAAGCAGTCAACAATGCATGTGTGAGTTTTGAAAAATGACTGTAGATACACAAACAGTGAAGGGCTTACTGATTCATAATAAGAGAGGAACAGTGTACATATGTATATCACCATAGCAACAGAGTTATCGTGCATTACATCAAAATAATTTCAATATATTTCAATACAACTTTACTGATAGTTTCCCAAGGGACAATGTGCTCTGGACAGACCATCAAAACTGGGATTAGTTCCGCTGGTTTCCATCAGTCTTGGCCAATACTGGATGAACACAGAGAAAGCACACCCTAGTTTAGCTGTATGACAGTTGTGTGAACTCGTCAAATATTGTGGTGCAAGATTCAGGCTAGAGTTTATTCATAAACTTAAGTGTAAGGCCAGTAAAAAAAATTAAATAAAGAAATTCAGCCAGACTGGCTGGCGGTAGCTTTTTAGATATATATTGTCATCTCCATTGTGGCTTTTAAACAATTACATGTTTTACTTGTCTAAAAACATAGATAGTATCTGGGGAAGGGAACCTTGTATCGTTTTTGACATGTTTACATCGTGTCAATCTACACAATAGGGTCAGGGTCCGTAGAGTATTTGAACATTTTAGCACATTTTTCTTGGGCAAGTTAACCTTTTAGTGTTCATGAGCTTTGAAGCATTGACGTCAGTACACGGTCATTTAGTTAGAAGAATTTCATCATTAACAAACTGAGTCAATGTTTAGTTCAGCAAATGTTTCCTGAATTAGGTTTAGGTGGCTGTGAGTTGTGAAAAGATAGCTGAAACACAAAGGGACATCTCAGCTTTTATATTCAATATGTTTTCATATAACACCAAGGGATTTCCACTGGGGGGAAAAGATTAGCATGTTTTAAATCTACTTAAAATTCCATAAAAGCATTTTGATTAGCATCTTACAAAAATAAATACTGTGTCTTAGCTATTCACTTCCAGTCTTGCACATGCGTACAGACACAAACACACAAACAAAGCAGCCTCACATAAATGGCAGGTCCACGCAAACTAAACAGGGGAAAAGCTTCCTTTAACTTGAAAGAAATGTTGAATTGGTTTTTACACAAAACCTTTTTGCTCAAAGCTTATGTCAGACGACACAGCAGACAGGAGTTCGATTGAAGCCCGCTGTTTTCAAAATCTCAGGGTCTTCTTTGCACTACAACAATGGGGATGTCTACTAGTGTAGCACTGACCGCCAGTAAAGTTTTTCCCCTCGTCGAATTGCCTGGAAAACAAAACTGTGCAGTCATCATTTGCCAACTGAGTGAATTCCTTTCCTAATGCTGTTACAAACTCAGAGATGCTTTTCATAGTTATGTCAATGAGGCTGCCAGATACATACTAAGTAAAGCCCCAACCCCTATGAATAAGAACGTAGATTATGTATCCAATTCTAAAAGGAGAGACATATGCAATAATGGATGAATCAGTACATTCATAATGTATTGGAGTTCCATAAACAAATCGCAGTTTGAACTAAAACTATTTGCCTTTACATTTATGTTTGTCTTAAGTGTTGCTGTGCGTCATAACAAAGGTTTTGTGCAGTTCATGAGAAATATGACAAATGAATGTGGCTTCGTGGTTACCTGTTTGTAACAAACATTGTGTCAAGCATTTTTTTTTTACAAATCAGCGTCAGAAAGAACATGTGGAGGTCTAGAATATTTCGAACACAATTAATAAAATGATTAGTGTATGAGATGTTCTGAGACAGTGTACAGACAAACACCTCAAGCTTTGGTCGGCTAAGCTTACCTGCAAAACCATCTCAAAATAACGTGACACAACTATTTATTTCCCAAGTATTAGTCAAGCATCATCTAGTTTAGAATAGTTAGTAATACAAAACCATTTCTCATTCACAGCAAGCCGCCAGTGCATTGGTTCGTTAGTATAGCAGTCCCCATGAACAGTTTGTGTGTAGACTGTCAGTGATGGTGTCAGGTCCATTAACACCTACTCAGTCCAGTGCCCAGCACCTTCCATAAACAGCCCAGCCGGGGGTCCCTTCTAATGGGCTGAGCTCATTCTCAGCCTGGCCTGCTCCAGGTGTGGAAGTCTGGCCCCATAATTGATAATTAAGGGTCTATAACCCAGCAGTCACAGGACCAGGGAGGGCCTAGGCCCCACACTGTCACTCACAGAGAAGAAAAGAGAAACGGGGAGGAGAAAGGAAATGAGGGGGGGGGCAGGGGAGGAGAAATGGGTTGGTACTCAACTACACAAGGCACAACAAGGCACTTAACCAGATCAGAATAGAACATACCGAACATATACGTTTAAAAAATACTTGTCGATTTTTTTTCTGTTAGGGGTTATTATGTATAAGGATATATATTTTTCACGCTGATATAGGATTGTTTGAAGCTGACAACTGATGCACATAGACACCTTTAAACACGGCCGGTTTTCTGTTTTTTTTTTTTTATGGGAAAGTATTGATGGAATGCTGTCTGAACCTGGTGGTAGCAATTGGTTGTCCCGGTGATGCCAGTCAGGGCTTCCACCCACGTTGGAGATAGAGCCTTCACAGTTACTCCTCAGATCGAGATAGAGCTGCAAACTGCTTTCTAAACCCCTCTTTCCTTCTCACACACATTCCACTTTCGCCTGTGTGTCTGTGCATTTAGGCAAAGTAGCTCACAGTGAGCAGTAACCGTGTTAATACATCAAGTGAAAATGTGCCCATATTCTATAGGTCTGCCTACCCCCCATTCTGCAAATAACTACACTTCAAATGCCCTTTCACAACTACGTTGCCTTGCATTACCGTAGTAAGTGGCAGAGTCTTAGTGGATGCACATGGCCGAGAAGGGAGTAATGGGAAGTGGCGTTTTATTCATTTATGTATTTATTGTCATTTTTCCTTTATCTTGTATTCTACTCTTGAAATGCATTAGCTCAGAGAGGGGCTATCAATCTGTGGCTAATGGCCTGTAATTGCAGTCATGCACATGCACACACAGGCACATGCGCAGGCACACAATTTCAGAGGCAAAGAGGAAGGGTCCAGATGGCTTGGATAGTTATGTCTATCAGACTTGGCTCCCATGGTTGTTAAATTAGTACATTGTCCTCAAAACAATCGACACAACTTTCAGACCAATTACTTACGTGTTCAATGAACCAACATAGCTAACATTCAACTTGTTGTTATTTAATTCTGACATGGTTACTATAAAATTCCTCAACAATAGCACCTGAACTGATGCGTACACAAAGAGGATAATGAAGCAACCTGGCAACCAAGCGTCTCTTTCGCTCTTGAAAACAGCCACCTGACGATGTGTCTGATGTCAGCTCCACAGCTGACCCTGACAGTTGGTTAAATCACCAGCGTGAGCGTACGTCCTCAAACAGCACTAAGAACCCGCAGCAAACAGCAACGAGGAGATTAGTCTGATGAGCGTTTAGGCTGGAACACTAGGAACAGCGCCTGCTGTCAGGCTCCCAGCATTGGGAGCAGGCGTCTCTGACAGACACTTCAGCTGCCTGCTCAGAGAGCTCTGCTCCCCTGACTTCCCCCTCAAGACCTGTCAGTCTAATCGTGTCAGAGCCACAACCCTTGCATGTACATTTCAGACACTGTTTTAGCCTCTCAGGCAGAAAAGGATCACAACTGTGAAAGTTGTTTCACATTTCTAGCTAAGGAACATTAAGTGTCGCAGTAGAAAAGAAAGCGTTCCAATAATCCTCTGAATGTACACTAACAGTACAATGAGCGGAGACTTGACGTGAGCAATTCCCCCATTTGAACACCAGCATGTGAGGTAATATTTACCAAAATAGAAGCCATCAATGAAAACAAACCAATAAAGGACTTAGGTGTACATCAGCATGTCTTCTGACACAAACCCTGTCCATTAGTCTATACACAACCTCCCAAACAAAGTCAAATCATCTAAGCCTTGCAATCCCATCCTGCAGGCAGCTACACCAAAGGACTAATGGGTATAGAAGGTTCACGCTATTTTCATTGACACTGCATATTGACGGTGCGAGCGAGGAGCAGCTTTGAGATCCTAATGTTCCCATTAAGCATCCATTTGAAGACATATTTCCGCCAGAGGCGAGCCAAGAAAATGTGTCCCTTCTCTTCCCCACCCATTCAGTCTCTCCCAGGGGTCATCCCTAAGCGGAGCCATCTTTAACTGCGGGTAGATAATACACAAGATGTAGCCTACAGATGACAGCTCAGCTCAAGCCTGTAAATTACCAAAAGAGAAAGCCCCATTGTCAACCACTCTCTGTACCTCTTTCTCCCTGCCTCTCTCTCTTTCTCTGTCTCTCTCTCTCTCTCTCTCTGTCTAGCTGTCTCTATGTTCTTCTCTGGATGACAGGTGGTAACGATAAAGAGACGGGTCTGGGTGGGGTGAGGGCTACTTAGACTGCACTTCAACTCAACCAGATGTTAAAAGGTTGCTACCGTTCCTACAATCTGCTTACAGTCAAATCAACAGTTTGGATGGTTTTCAATACAATCATAGCGCTCTGATGTGGCCCTTCACCTGAGACAGGAGAGGTTTCGTGGAGATGATAAACAATATCCCGATTTTTGACCACCCCTCTCAAGAAAGATTTAAACAAAGACGTCTTGAAGCAAAAACAAATGCAGATTTTCGCTTCTTCCAGCTCTCTACCTGACGATTCTCTTTGGTTGGCAATGGTGTAACATCCATAACTGTTATTTTCATCCCGTACGGCAACATATCCTCTCCACCCATTCTTTAGTTGCTATTGCTTGGGTCAGTGACCCCTTCATCCATACCCTTTTTAAATCAATGTAAAATGGGCTGACAGCATTATTATGCCCAACAGTTGACAGTTGTAGACAATAAGGACACATGAGCAAGTCCTGAAACAAAATCTGACAAGGAAATGTTTAGAGGCCTGTTTTGGTGCAAAACCATTGTTGTGTAAACAGCTTCTTCCCTCTATTTTGGGCTTTTTTGTGTTTGTGTGGCCCAAACAAGTTGTGCCTACTACCGTATACAAAGATTGCTCATGCAAGGATATACTGCAACTATGTAATATTGCTAAATATTTTTAGAGCAAACTCAAAGTCTAATAAACTCTCACTCAAGGTGAAACATGGACCCTGAAAGAAAAATGAAATACCAATAATAATAACAATTTTAAATAATAATAAAAAATAGGGGGCGGAGTTACAACAACAGAGTTGATCTGAGTTTCAAGACACACAGAGACGTTGGGCCAATTCACTCCAAACATTCCACTGAACAGTCTCGAGTCCAATTCCAGTCCAGTTCAATTCAAGTTGGACCAAATACATTTCAGACTTTAGAACTCGCAGTCTGTTTAGATTCCTGTGAGCAGGCCTGCCCAGTGACATGTTGGGGCCACAACCACTCAGACTTGAAAGTGAACTCCTTTGAAACTATGACAGTCAAACGCAAGATTGTACATTCTCCTCCAACAGCAAAGTACACAACACTTCTTCAAGACTGTCCTGCCATTTGAGATGGTGGTACTGAATGTTAGTGATACATTCGTAGAAAGGCAGTGTTCAATGTCACAGCAAACAGAAGTGACAGTTCCTTATTAGCTCAGAGGTTGCAATCATAGGAGCATGAGGGGAAGAGCTGATATTTCGGGAATCCTAGTGAAGGAACAGCAGTATTCCAACTCCAGGCGGACTCTTCCCCCTTTTAGCGCTGGTCGACTCCGAGGGCCTCAGGACTGCTTGCGGAAGGTGAAGATGTCCCGGGTCTTGGAGCCCCTCTTCCCTTCGAGGGGCAGGGTGGGGGTGTGGTTGGGTGAGGGGAAGGGAGTGGGGGATGGGGAGGGCTGGGGGGTGGAGGTGCCACCATAGGGGCAGCTCTGGGAGTCTGGATGCTCACCAGAACATTCCACAGAAGGAACGTAGCGACTGTCCCACATCCCTGGGCCGCAGAGCTTACACAGGTCATGGAGGCTGCAAGGGATTCTGGGTAGAAGACGGAACTGGTAAAGCAGACTGCGGGCCTGGGGAGAGAGGGGGAAGAGATTGGTGGAAAAAATGAATATAGAGATGAGTAGAAAGATACAGCGTATGAAAGCAAAATTCAGAGACAGAAAGAGAATAAAAGAAAGAAAAGGCATTGAACGAGGAGAATCGAGGAGATAACAATTGTCAGTTAGAATTTAAAAAGAAAAGAAAAGAAAAAAACTGACGTTGTCCATGCAAAACATCCTACCATATTAATTACACATTTAAATAGCATTTGTCTAAACCAATAGTCGACAAGGCCATTATCTATTTCAGGTGTAAAAGCTTTCGCTTCAAATGGCTTTCGTGGTATCCATTCACACAGTGGTTCTGCCAAAGTCTCTGCTGGTGGAGCACCTGCATACTAAAGTGGGCCCACCCAGTACTGTTAGTGGCTGCAGCCCAGGCTAGCTGCAGTAATGCACCATCCATAAACATGAAGAGGAGACACAGGCACACTACCAATGCAGAGACTCATAAATCCTGGGGATGACAGGATACCATTAAGTATCCCAAGGCCTCAGAGGGGCTGGGCCGCAGAGTGAAAGTACACTGTCTATTGAATCTGACTAACATAGTAATAAGAGATGAGTACACGCCATCCTATATTTTCCTGAAATGGGTGTTACAGCAGCCCACATGTTGTTTATTACATCTCATGCATTATTAGTTAACGTTTTCATGCGTAGAAAGCAACGTCAAAAGACACTAGACAGGACTTTAGCGTGAATAAAACAATTGTGGACCTTTCCCTATCAAAGAGCACACATCCTCGACAACGTAGCGTGACGTCATGGCAATGCGCTAACCTTGCGCAGCACCAGTTCCCCATTCATGTGCATGGACAGGTTGCTGAAGTGCAGCAACATTTGGTCCGTAGCTAGCTGCTGTTCAGTCACGTCCTCCCCGTACAGTACAATGATGGCCACGCAGAGGAACAGGTGGAAGTAGTCCGTCTGTGTGGGCGAGAGGAAGAGAGCGTCATCCTGAAATACTACATTCAACGTCAATGTCAACCTGCCCTTGGAGTAGAACCCCGCTACAGAAGGTCTCTATGAAGGTTATGTTAACCTCTCCCTTAATATGAGAGCTGTTTCGAGCTGTTTTAATATGACCTAGCTTCAAGTGAGTTAACAGAGTGTCTGACATGGTGTGTGAGTGCGTGGCGTACCCGTTAGTGGTGTGTGAGTGCGTGTCTCACCTGGTAGTGGTGTGTGAGTGCGTGTCTCACCTGGTAGTGGTTAAGTGCGTGCCACCGTCAGTTGTGTGAGGTGCGTGTCTCACCGTGGTTAGTGCGTGTGTGTGTCTCACCTGGTAGTGGTTTGTGAGTGCATGTCTCACCTAGTAGTGGTGTGTGAGTGCGTGTCTCACCTGGTAGTGGTGTGTGAGTGCGTGTCTCACCTGGTAGTGGTTTGTGAGTGCGTGTCTCACCTGGTAGTGGTGTGTGAGTGCGTGTCTCACCTGGTAGTGGTGTGTGAGTGCGTGTCTCACCTGGTAGTGGTTTGTGAGTGCGTGTCTCACCTGGTAGTGGTGTGTGAGTGCATGTCTCACCTGGTAGTGGTGCCTCACGGTATGTCATGCCTCACCTGTGTTAGCATGCGGAGTGAGTGTGAGTAGACCTGGTTTAGGCGTGTCCTCACCTGGTAGTGAGTTTGTGATGCACAGTCTCACCTAGGTGTGTGAGCAACCTGTGTGGTGCGTAGTGATCTCACCTGTATGTGTGAGTGCGTGTCCACCTGTAGGTGTCATGTCTCACCTGCTGTGGCTCACCTAATAAGTGGTGTGAAGGGTTTGTGAGTGCACTCACCTATAGTGGTGTTTTGCGTGTCTCCGGTAGTGGTTAGTGAGTGCGTGTCTCACCTGGTAGCGGTGAGGCATGTCACCGGTAGTAGAACCCAGCAGGTCCCACATAGCATGGCCTCATGCAGGGAACTCTCGTTTGAAGCAGAGCAACCAGCGGTGAACAGGCAGCTGCAGGCCTCTCCCCGGGTAAGGGCAGGAAGCATGGGGCCATTACACGGGCAGGTACATCTGGGAGGAGGGTCAGAGAGAGGTGGGGTGGGGGAAGGGTTAGGATGCAAGGAGAGGGGTGGGAGGTTAATCGGAAGAGGGGGTGAGGGTAGGATAGGAGAGGGGTGGAAGGTTAGGATCAGAAAGAGGTGTTAGAAGAAGGGTAGGACGTGAAGAGGTGGGGTGAGAGAAGGGTTAGGATGCAGGTAGAGGGTGGGAGGTGGGTGGGAGTGGAGAGAGGATGCACAGTAGGGTGGGTTGTGGGGTTACGGTGGAGGATCCAGATGGAGAAGAGGTTGCCGCAGGGGAGGGGCGCGGGTCGGTAGGTGGAGCAGTAAATAGGTCGGGGTGAAGAAGGTTAGGATACAGGGAGAGGGTGGGGGTGGGAGGTTAGGATGCAGGAAGAGGGTGGGGGTTGGAGAAGGGTTAGGACAGAGGATGAGGATGGGGGTGAAGAAAGGGTAGGAACAGGTAAGGTGACAGAAGGGGTTAAGCACGGAAAGGTGGGGAGAGAAGGTTAGGGCAAAAGAGAGGTACCTCTCTCTCCATTTCTCCCCCTCACTCTCTGCCTTTCTCCCTCCCTCCCTTCCCTCGCTCCTACCCTCTTTCCTGTCCTCCAGCCCTCTCCACTCCCTCTCCTCATTCTCCCCTTATCCCCTCACCAGCTGCATCTCCCATAGTCTTCGTCGGGGGTGGAACCGGGGATAAGATAGTTGTTCTCCATCAAGCTCAACGAAACACCAAAGGTTCGGCTCTTCACCGGGACCTCCGCAGCAGGGCCACCAGGTCGGACATGCCCTGACAGTAGCCCATGTCTGGATTCAGCACCGCGTAGTTCAGCAGGATACGCCTGGGGGAAGCATCCAAGGGAACACTCACTCACTCGCTCCACATAGAACCTCACTCATAGTCACTGCCATGTGGCCACTGAGGGTTTCAATCTGTTCCACCGAACCGCAGAATGCACATGAGCATCTCTTACTTTTGAAAAAGGCTAATGTCTTTTCGGTGACTTTCGAAACACTATGTGGCCTCAATACGCACCTGAGCAAAATGCGGCAAGCTTGTGCCAACGGTTAATACTTAACTAATAGCATGTTCTTTAAATCCTCTCGCTACTCATTTAGAAAGCTATTAGCTATGAGCATGCATCAGAAGTACTCAAACAGCTTAGCTAGAGTCAATAAAGCATGAAACTCATTTGCTGCTCCCAGAGGGCTCGAAATTTGGTAGGGGAAAAAAACAAGCGAACGAGTTTGCGTCTGTGCAGTGAGGTATGGTATGGTTATAATAACGGTGGGTAGAGGGAAAGAAAGGGAGGACAGATGGTGAAATAGCGATGGAGATGAAGGACGAGGAAGCGGACAGAGAAGACAGAGGGAGGTCAGAGACGGACTGTCATGTGAAGGAAAGGAGGAGAGTTGTCCTGACCTCATGCTTTCCACGTTAGGGTTGTTCTCTCCCCTGAAGAAGAGGTTGCTGCGGTCGGTCCTCACCACGTCTTTGTCCACTGTGAACTGGACCTTCCTCCAGAAGTCACTGTGCTCCTCTGGGCTCATAGACAACCTGGAGACCAATATAAGGATTGAAATAAGGGTCAAATGATGTCGCGGTGATTCAGTCTTTAGCCTCTTTAAAGGGCTTAGAGAGCAATGTGTGTATTATAATATCTCCTCCGGATTTCCACTGAGCCCAAACCAAAAAATGAGGAGGTTTATAAGGAGCAGCGAAAATGTATTAATGCTTAAACCCTGAAGCCATACACTACATTTGCACACCTCCAAGACAACGCAGACACACACCTTAACACCCGCGTACCTCAAACAAGCACAACCCGTCGTACGCGCGTCGCAAGCACACGCACACCTGTGTGTTAGCGGGGAGCTGTGTGCAGCCTTAACGAGCAGAGGGGATTTAATTAACACTGTTTGTTTTCCATGCAGGCCCCGTCAGGAACAATAACACCACAGCCTGATGCAACTACACGCAACTGTTTACTTCTGTGGGCATGGCTGGCTGTCTGCTAGTCCCTGTAGGGCGTTTCCTCTGCCTCTCTCTCTCTAATCATCCCCCCCCTTCATCTCTTCTCTTTCCAACTCCTTCCCTGTTTTCCTCTTTGCATCTTTCCCATTGCTACACCCCTTAAATAGGCTCTGCTTCTTATTCCTTTTTCGCCCTCCTTCCTTTTCTCCATTTCACTACGTCTCTACTTCTGTCCTCCATCACTCCCAGCTTCCTTCCTCCCCTGTAGTCCTGAAGCTTAGTGTTGGATCCCTTTTTATATCATTTTTATTTCCAGAATCAGTGAAACAGTCACTGTTCTCAGACAATATCATATCTAAAGCATGGCCTCAAACTAAACTAATATTGGTATGAAGGCTCAAACAAGGCATTGACTTGCTCAACCCTGCAGCTGATCTCAAATCGTTTTCATGGATTGTGAAAAATAGCGCCACCTATCCTATCGCAGTGGAACTGGGAAAAAAAACAATCTACAAGTGGCTTTCATCTTTTTTCCATTGTCTTGACTCTGTGTGGTGGCAGAGAGGAGGGGGGGTCTAATCCTGCCTATTGAGACCCATCCCCATCCCATAATGATCTGCCGTTGCTACGAGAGTCAAGTGTTCCAATAATAGACCACATCACAGGAGGCATTCAGCTCCTAATTAACTGGCTTTCCAGCATATTCTAAAGGTTAATGTGCCATACTGGTGAAATCTTTCCAATTACTATTTTAATTCACTCACACACACCAGCGAAATGTGCTTGGCAGTACACACACACACACAAGCCCACACACTTTTAGTTAAAGAAGGTAACAGGTGTATGTCCGTGCATGTTATACACACGCACATTGAGCACTGCTCTCCTTGTATTGTGTTTGACACAAGGACAAGATTTGATCCACATCCTCTCTCCTAATGGGCCCTTGGATTCACACGTTCCCCTAACACTTCTGTAATTGTGCCTACTGATTGCTCTATTGCTGCGACGCCAACCCACATGAGATCCCCGTGTGTGCGCGCTTCCATGTAGCTAGGAGATGCTCGGAGCCCTGGTTAACACACATGCACAAACACACACACGCATGCATGGACAGTGTCCTGTTCAGGCCCACCTCCTCTGCTGGATGTCATGGTAGTTGGCACGTTTCTGCAGCCTCCAGGCCTCTCTCTCCTGGGAGGTTGAGTCACAGCTGTAGTAGTGGAGGAGGAAGGGCCACACCTCTCCCCGGATGGATGGGTCGATTCCCCCAAAGAAGATCGCCTGGTGGGTGAGGTGGGGGGGGGAGTGGTGGGTCATACAGAGAACTGTAAGCCTGGGTGTTGCTAACGGCTGACAGGCTACTCTGCAGTCAACAAATCCTACTACCATCCAGATTATTTTACGGCCATGCTACAGTAGAAACTACACCGCCTGCTATAGATGTGCGTCAAGGTGATACTGAGGTTCTCGCCATTTGAGCATGTGCAGCGTTTCATGTCCAGTCAAAAGCTGCTTGGAAGCAAAGTGAGCCCCTGGGCTTGCTCACTGTGTCTCCATCTCAACTGGAGTTTGGTCTTACTGCCAGCAAGTCATTTACATAAGCACGATAAAAGATTAGAGAGCCATTACTGTGCCACTGACTCACTGGTATTTCCATATATTATGACCATAACCCTCAGTTAACCCCACCCTGACCTCCCAGGACAGCACGCCTGATAATGGGGGGAAGCAGTACTTTGGACATAAAAACTGATGCCTGTATGAAGTAGATATAAAGACCTTTCACCATTTTATAACCCTCCTCCCCAATTCCCAAGCCCCTTCACAAATTGCACACACACACACACACACCTTGCGCAGCTTGTACTCCTCCTCCACCTGCCCGCTGTGGTTGAGGTGCCGGAGCCAGGTGGTGACATCCAGCCTGCGGTAAAGCCTCTCTTCAGGGTGGGTCTCTGCCGAGGGCAGGGCGAGTCTGCGGATGGAGAACTGCATGCACGACTTTTCGTCTGCCACCTGGGAGGCGAGAGAGAGATGATGCACATGACCAACTCAGAAACGTGACCCACGGAGATGATCTTGGAAGAGTTCTCTGTCCCAACTCTGACATATCCAGCTGGCGTGAGTTGTCGCAGAGGAAATGCATGTTTGAGGTTCATTCTGGTTTTAATGACAATTTTTTTTAAATGAAGTCAGGCCATGTGCAATAGTCAAAGAATGGCGTGTTTAAGGCTTATTCAGGTTTTGAATATTTGCATATAAAACAGGTCTTATTAGCCAATACCAGCGAAGTTGTGGGGAATGTTCTGGCCTGGTGTGAGTCCCACCTGGTCTTTGAGCTGGGTCTCTCTGCAGCATTTCCACTGCTGGAAGACCTCCGCAAGCTTGTCCAGCCCAGCATGGTGGAAGTGGAGGATCTTGTACTGGCTTTCTCTGCTAGCTATCACCAGCTGACCACTGGTGCACGCCTCATCACTGCAACCAAGATCGATGGGCAGATATTTGGTGATTGATAAAAAAAACCGTGCTGTTGTATTAGCAGGGCCGAAAATGTCCTGGTTGTTATAGGCCTTCCACTGCGTTTGTGTTAAGAAGGTTAAAACAAGTGACTACCCTATGAATCGTTTTCCCCATTCAACTTGGAAGGTTCAAAGTGTAACTTCTGGTTCTTGCCCTCCAATATTGAGTCATGAAGAACGAAAACAACGTGATTCCTGCGTGACCCCTCTCTGACCTGAAGAAGAGGCGGAGTGACCTCATGTGGCCCAAGTCCACCCGGAACACCCCGCACAGCTGCTCCAACGCCAGCACCTTCTGCTGCTCCTCCCACCGAACACCCTGCGATTGGCCGCTCTCGGAGGGGGCGTGGCTGTCCAGGCTGGAGGCGGAGCTGGCAGAGTGCGTCATAGACTCGTCACCGAGCTCCCTGGGAAAACAGAGGGGAAAGGGAGATTTGAGATGGCTGGAGTTTGAGGGTTAACTTCCAAAACAGATCTACCTACTGCTTTGGAAGGTTACCATTCGTAACCTCTTTACACCTGTTGGAGAAAACCCAAATCTGAAATAGGATCAGTTTTTAGTTGAAACACTACACTTGAGCTGTGCACCCAGACGTCTTGGAACAGGGGGCTGGGAATGGAAGGAATGCATGTAGGACATTATGATGGAGGGAGACACACACACACACACTCACACAAATCACACTGTCTGCTGTCCAATTTCTACTGTTGTTCACCCACAGAAAACATGTTTTCCCAGTACTGAAACATGAGCTCTGTCCTCTAATGCAGCAGGGTAGATACACACACACACACACACACACACACAGACAGAAAACGGCTGAGGGATTCCATCAACCATAGCTAACGACCACAACACAACCCCAGACACGGCTGCAACTAGCTCTGAGAAACTCTCTGACATAGAAATACGCTCTTGGATAGGAAGTCATAAACAACCTACAAAAGCAGCTGTATCAAAGACTGCAAAATGACACAGTTAATCCTTTCCTCTGCTTGTTTTCAATGCTTTTAAACTATACAATGAAAACATATAGAACATGCGCCCCATGAGAAAGAGACAACCCAGATCAATTTCACACTAAATCAATTCTTTCTGACCTTATCATTTACCTTTGGAACGTATCGGAGAATAATAAGACCGATCGATGGACACTGCAGGATTTCCTCTGGGACTGCTTATTTACTGTCCACCTTCCAAAGAAGTCTGTGTGGACAAGGATACTGAAAGCCAACTCAAGAAAGCTAACCCCGTCAGAGACGACAGCTTCCTCAGCCATTTCGTTATTATTCGAACCGAGTTATTTACTGACCATCGCTGATCATATAAATGTTATGTGGTTGCCCTAATGCAATTACCAAAGCGCCACAACGCAAAGCCATAACATATTTAACGCAGCGCATGTGGAGTTTTCAGTGATATAAAGAACCAGATCTGCCCTAATGAGATGTTCCCTAAAATGAAGTCCGCTGTATGCAATTCCGAATTCCACAGAAATGTTGGCGCCATCAAAACATAATCTTGCCATACATCTCCCTCGTATGGGGACAAAGGGTTACCAGGCTGCCCATGCGTGTTCCACTCCTCATATCAGAGACAGTCTACCCTGGGGATGAAAGCTGTGGTTTGCCCCTAAGACGTGTAGACTTCAGACATCCCCAATCCTCCAAGCCTCAGTCTGGTGGAGAAGAAGGAGAGGACAGAAAAAGCTTCTCACGACAACGTTGGGCCTGGTTTGGGATTCACTCGTTTGGCAGCCTCAATGTAGTTGCCGTCTCGAAACGTCTGAAATACGTTGCTCAATCATTTGAAGGTAAAAAAGTGTAAAAGGCTAATTGCATTCCAGCCGCACACTTTATTTGTACTCTTCTTTCTCTTTCCCTACCCCCCTCCCTCTTTTTCTTCCTCACCCTTTCTCTCGCTCACTCTCTCTCTGTCTCTTAAACACACACACACACACACACACACACACACACACACACACACACAAACAAAAGCTCCAACGTTCACTCCGCCACACTCACTCATTTGCTTGCTTTCTTCCGTTCTTTCTTTTCCAGTCTCTCTCAAACACACATATTCTTTCTCTTTGAATGATTCCAAGTGACATGTTTCCTGTTCCAGGCCCCTTAACAGAGTCAATTAAAGCTGGAAGAAAGTTCCAGAGGGCTTGGCTGCTGCAGCCCCTCTTCATTCCTCTAATCCTGGGAGCTGACATTCAGCCCAGTGCTACAACCCAAGGAGCAGGAGGAATCAAAGAGCTGTTAACACCACCGACCCTGGGAGGGAGGGGGGGAGGGAGGCAAGGAGAGAGGGAGGGAGGGGGGGGAGGGAAGGAGAGAGGGAGGAACTGAGGGATGGAGGGAGAGAGGGACGCTAGAAAAGGATGGGATGTGGGAGGAAGACAAGAGCGAAGGGTGAAACAAAGCGATGGAGAGAAAGGTTTACAATGACTCTGCCAGGCCCAGCAGGCAGGACAGACAGGAAGAGAGAGTGTGGCCCACATTCCATTTTAGCCACAAGACCATTAGAGACATAATGGCACCTTTCACGGTGCTTCACTGTGCAGCAGCAAATGAAACAAACTGGCTTCGCAGTGTACACCTTCATCAGGTGGAGGCAGAATATGAAGCGCGAGAGAGAAAACGGGTGAGAGAGAGACATCGAGGGAAAGAGAGAGGGCGAAAGAGACAAGAGGGGACAGAGGTTGTGTGTGAGATATTGTATTGTGAGAGGAATAGAGAGAGAGGAATAGAGGGCAGGGGGAGAGTTAAGCTAGAGAGTGGGCTGAGAACAATAATGAGCAAGGGATTGAGTAGTAGAGGGATAAAGTAAAGGTTAGAGGCAGTGCAAGAGACAGCTGCCAAGTCACATACTTGCGCTGCACTTAAACACACACAAGCACGCAATTTTGGGCTGCGCTTCTCGCCAAATAACTCTGTAAATTGTCCTCTGAGGGAATCATAAAAGAAAAATGGCCACTAGGCCTAAGGACAAACTTGATAGTTGTCCAGATGGTTTAGTTATTGGAGTATAGTGTTTTGCAACACCCAGGTTGTGGGTTAAATTCCCATTCGTCCATGTTCTTCTTTATAGGACTGTTAACAACGTCATTCATTGGACACACTGCAATAATACGCAACCCATATACTCACCATTAACCCAATTAATGTTTCATATCTGCTTTCATTACCTTTTTTGTGAACGTCCACATCACAGAGCTTTATTTGTTTTCTTTTGGCTCCATCTTGTGGTCCTTCTGGAGAACTACTGTCTAGTTTAACTGGTGATACTAGTGGTTTGGGAAACTGGCAACAGTTTGTTTACATCTGATTTAAGATGCTAACACATACAAAATTGCAGCCATTTCATGTCTATTTAACTCAACTTCAATCCCATGGTAAAGTTTTTATCCATATTTACATGACAATGATTGCTGTAGCCTGAGTTTAACTTGGAGCAAGCGGTTGTAAAAAAGACAACAACACACAAACACACATGCATGCCAACACCTCACCTGTTCTCGTTATCCAGAAAGACAGAGCTACTGCTCTCGCAGAGGGCCTCGCTGACGGGCGACAGGCAGAAGGGCGAGGAGAATGTGTCAGAGTCAGAGCCCATGTTGCTGTCACGGCTCACCTCGTCCGCAGAGAGCTCACAGGAGCCCTCGTCTCCCTCCTCCCCAGGCTGGAGCTGCAGCTGCTGGGGAGGGCCAGGCTCCGAGCCAGCCTCCACGGCCAGGGACTGGCTCTCGCAGCTCTGGGAACCAGTGGTCCTCGCGTCCTCATCCTCCTCCTCCTCTTGGGCAGGTGGGGGTCGAGAGTGGGGCCTGTTAAAAAGGGTTACAGAATGATTTTACAGGGTACACTGTACACTAAGGTTTCTGAATAAGGTACGTAACAGTGGTTGAGCTGAAAATGGACCGGGTGCTGTTTCATGCGCCCTGAAGTAACCCAGGAAATAGCTCTTGAATGAAACAAGAGGTTTTTTGTAAACCTGGATGCAGGTCATCTAAGTATTCAGGAGCATACCAAGTAAAACTGTGGAGCAAAGATGCAACATGGTTAACAACACTCACTGAAATCAGTGCCATTAGGTGTTGAACCTTCAATGTTTAAGCCTGAGTCAGAGGAAGAATCTAATGTAGGAGGAGCAACCGGTCGCCCGTAGATCAGAAATGGCTACTTCAGAGTGGTGTGTTTTGTTCATTTAGCATTTACCTGAATTTACTGCAGTTGTGGGCTATAGCTGCAGTGAAAGGAGTTCCACACGTGTCAGCAAAAATATTTCTATCTATATATGTCTAATAGAGTACAGATCAGAGCCGAAAAATTCAGATTTTTGGGAAACTGACCATTTTAAAGCTGTAGTTTATGCGTATGAAAGAGGTGTCAATGGACTTTGAGGTTCACTGTGTGTCATTTTACCCACCGAACTGTTTTCATTCATCTGTGACAATGTAAACTCGGTTTTGCATTATTTGACCCCTTTAATAGATTGGTGGCTATTAATGACAGTAATAAACCTTTGTTTTATTGCGTTGGGTCTCATACAAAGCTAGAAAGACCATGCGTTAACAAAGCAGGAACTAAAGACAGGCTGTCGCACCTGAACAGCGTGTAAACTGCAACCAAAGGAATATCATTGAGAGGACGGTAACTCTTAGGATTCATGCGTTTGTTAGAGCGTGCATGCTTAGGCCGATGGTACCACTTGCTGTTAGTCCCATTTAGAAACCTCTCGTTGCCGCAGTTCCTCACACAAACGCCGGTGACATTTTTTCAGGCTTGTTTTTATATGTGGATAGGATAGCTTTTACTAATAACAGAGGCTGCAAGCAGTTAAATATTAAATTCTTCATAAAATGTGGGGATGGCAGTCAGATTAGCAGTTTCTTTTAAGGATCTAAGGTGTAATGAAAATGACTCATGTCTCAAGGATGAGACACTGTGCCCCCCCCCCCCAGAGACCACTAGAGGGAGCTAGACTGGAGAGAGGAAGATCCTAACAGAGCAGTAAACATATCACACCACAGACCCCTGAGACTCTACAAAGACACGCCACGGTCCCAGCGACATTCTTCAGGAAGCAATGAATCAATTCAATCTCGCCTAACCTCTACATGAACCATGAGCTAACAGACAAAAAATTGCCTCCTTCCCTGGCTGCTGTTGTGCCATCAAATGAGTTACATTAAATGTACATTAAATGTAGAAATACATTTTTTTAAGTCATAAGAAGCACAGGAATTCTTTTTACGGATAAAGATCAATTAGTTTGATGTGGTGACAGCCACCCACTTCTCCCTAACTGGAGACCTGCCATAGGGTTACCTGCCATAGGGCAACCAGCTATAGGGCAATCAGCCAGAGGGTAACAAGCCAGAGGGCTACCTGCTATAGGGCTACCTGCCATAGGGCAACCTGCCATAAGGTTACCTGCGTGAGCGCCGGTGGGCGTTTCTGCGGACGGGTGAGCTCTCGGGGGTGATGTAGCGCAGGGCCTCCTCATCCTGTCTCTGGATCCGGGAATTGGGCACCCAGGTGAGGATCAGAGTGGTTCCCAGGCTCTCATCCTTCTCCATGTGAACACACAAGTAGCCTGGGGGGGGAGAGAGGAAGGACACCGTCACACACACAGAACACCGGCACACACACAGAAGAACACCGGCACACACACCATGTAAACTGAGAGCTCAGGCCTGACAACACAATAACATCACACCACATGCAACCGGATCTCGACAGAGAGAAACGCTCACCTAAAGACACCCTACAAAAACTGTGGTGAACACTAGAAGGTACGTAGATATAATCTGTTGCTATATAGTGTCCATTGTCCATTTGGTTTGACAGACATCCAAGCACACAAGATAAGTATATGAACGTATATGAACAGGTGACAACGAATACTCTTAAAAAAAGAATAAGTGACCCTAGACAAGGACAGGTTCATGTATAAATGTTCACACTGCTGATATTTCAAGAGCAGGTTGACGAACAGACATGAATGTAACCTTGAATAACAGCTTATGTACATTATATGTCAGCATCACATAGCGCACGTCTGGTCAAAGCGAAAGAGGAAAAAGAAGAGTAGAAAGACGAAACAGAATCGACGTCCGGGGGTTCAAAGGGCATTTTGAAGAGTGGTTTCATTGTACAAAGGTTGAGTGGAAGCATTTCAAAGGTGCTTGAGAGAAGGTAATCCTGTTTCCCTCAAAAGAAAGGAGGAGTTAAAAGAGCCAGGATAGAAGACATGACTGTGACAGAATGGAGGGATTCATAGACAAGGAGGAAAGCAGATGATGGAAAGATGAATTTAGAGGGAGGGGAAGAGAGATGATCATGTAGAACAGTCATGTAAATGGCTCAGCAGTATTTAGAAGAGAAAGCCAGATGTAGAAGAAGAATAGCAAGGAGTAGTGTTGTTATGGTGGCAATATGTCAGTAGTTGGCACTAACACCAGTGAAATTGTCCTATTCAAAAATAGGTTACCGAACAACATTTGTTGACAGTAAGTCACCCACAATATCCAAGGCTGTACTTATGACAACAATAGAACATTAACAGTCACAATGCATGCAAGCCTAAAAGCAAAGATGTATGGACTGAGTGTAGACATGAAGCAAACTAAGTAGACGACTTGTAAACCTCAAAGATGTTAATCTCGACTTGAACATAATTTATAAGAAGTAGAGGGAGTGGATTCGACACGCTTCATGGGGCTCTTGAAACTGTTGTTACGTTACAAGCACAAAAAGCACACATAGCCCTATCCCAAATCCTAACCCACATTTCGGCCAACTACGTAATCTAAAAGCCTCTGTAAAAATGTGTCAACCCTGTTATGAGTTCCCCTTTCGTAAGTCCCAGTATTGCATTAGCAGTATGCTGTAAACCATAAAGTACGTGAACGGTGATGTTTGCTCATTGGTTTCTGGTTATCAACAATATTGTCACTGTCATCTGCCTCACACCTAAAGTAATTCAATACGTGGCTCTTCCACTTCTCTTGCCAACAACTTTTTGTAGAGTCCCTGCAGAAGTACCGGTTTGTTGCCATGCCAATACTCTGTACTATTGTGACTTCAGGAATTCTGGTATCGTACTGTATTTTTCTTTAGAGTACAGACTTGGTGAAGGAGTAATGTTTTCTGAGACAACACAAGCTGGGAGCAACAGAAGGACAGAGAGAGATGATCTGGAGAGGCAGAGAGGGATGTGTAGGGTGGAGACGGAGGCCGCTTGGAGACGAATGTAAAACACACACACATCTTTGGGTCAGGGCCAGGTACCTGGGTGGTGCTCAGCCAGGCCTGGTAGGGGGTCAGCAGGATGCACACAGACATTGTTCTTGGAGAAGATGATTTCTCCATCCAGGCCGCTGCGTGAGCCCCCCGACCCAGGGTTAAAGGTCAGGAGGTCGGAGGCCTTGGAGGAGGCACGCCGCAGGAGCCGACCCAGAGACATCTCCTCCAGCAGGGGGAGCCTGAGCCCATCTGAGACATGGGAGGGAAGAGGGAAGAAGGGGGGCATTAGAGAAGACATGGGGTGTTGATAAGGAGAGGATGGGAAAAGAGGAGAGGCGAGGATAGGGTAAGAAGAGTACAGGAAGAGAGGATTTGTTTTTTGTAAAAGGAGATACCGGGAATGAACAAATAAGAAGGCAGAGAAGGATAAGATGAGGAACTTGTACATACATAAAAGGTGTGCCAATACTTTCTCACACGATTCGAACCAAATGGAAATTGATTTTATATCTAATCGTCTAGACCTTTCAGTTCACAGTTCAAACCACTGTGTCCTCACCCGACCCTCTGCAATGTTACGCTTCTGCATTTAGTGCTTTGGAGTGCAGTGTCGAAGGCCACCATTTCAGGTATACAAACATACTTAACTGGCCTGGGTGCTGTAACTGTGTAGTATAAAGCGTGTGTCACACCTTGAATAAACAGGAGGTCTGTGTACACACATTCACACCTGTGTGAAATCCCTAGGTGCTATCAGGGATTTACAGATGTCAGCATCCATGCAAGGATGATTACACACACACGCACAAGATGTATAGCCCGCTAGTTTCTTTAATAAGCATCTCAATCTTTTGATTAGAGTTGCTTAAAATCTGGCTCCTCTGAATGGTCAGGGTCAGGAAAGCCATTTGAGTCCATTCACAGAATAACAAAAGATCATTAATCGTTTCCATACAATAACCATACTCACAGTTCTGCCAGATAGAAATGACCCAGTTATTCATAGAGCTGTGCCGCTAGGTAGAGCACCTATATGTCCTCTCTGACCCTAAACCATGCACCAAAGTTGTCTCAAAGCTTAAATATGATCTCAACTGCATCACAGCTACTTAATCTGTGGAACACTTCCTCCTTTTCCTCCACAGTAGAGCAGAGAATTGTTTACCTCTCCTGGTTCACTTAGCTGCCTGCCACTTCCTCTAGAAAAACATTTTACCTCTGGGGTAAAATGTTGCCAGGTTTGGACCAAGTGTATCCCCCTACAGATGGGATACTTTACTTTTAGTGGCAGCATTGGTAACGCAGAATGAAGCACAGACTATCAGATTAGACTCAGATTTACAAGAGAGAATGCTTCCTGTTTGACGAGATTTCAACAGGATATGTAACCGTTCTGCAGTTCAGACATTTCAGGCATCTACGAATGAGGGCTGGATGCAAAAACAATCAGCGTGAAAACAATCACTGCTTTCTATTTCAGGTCTTTATAATCTCTTTTATCTGTGAGGAGCAAGAAGAAAATCAAAAGTAAATGTTCTCATTCTCATGTAGTCCAAGACCAATGCAATACAATCTTTGATACATACTGTAATAGAAAATGGCCAACCAAGCTATTTTTGCATTGCATATCTGCATACTGTTAATTATTAGATTAACGGGCTAGGCTAATTCACATTTAAAACAAGCTTGAACCTATCACACTACATTTTAAGTGTCAGTCACAACCCATGCAGATAATAATAACATGGTTCAATATACAGCACTACAGGAGAGAAACAGTGTTAAGAAGGGGTGCACACTAGCAACAGCATTTGACGTTAGTGTCCCTTTAGTTACCCTGGAATGCATGATAACAGGGCTAAACTCAGACAGGGTGATATGACTATTAGCAACCACAACCATAGCAACCACGCCATTGATACTACACAACTCTCTCGCTCGCATGCACACAAATATTGTTCATCTCACTCTTTCACGCGTCATTTCTGTAGAGCTGTCAACGTCTTAGCCTGAGTGCACTGCACCCATCTTAAATCATCAGACTCAACACTGTTGTGTCCGATGACTGAGTGCTGCCTGTGGCCCCCAGAAATACATCTGTTGCCCCAAACTGGCACCACTGACACAGCAAAGGCTGATTGTTGGTAAACAGAATTTTCTGAAATAACATTCGTAACAACACTACGCCAAGAGCGTTGGACATTCTATTGAACCGTTGAAGTCCCACAAGATTTATAAACAGTGTATTGGTACCATTGCTGCTTTAGTGTTCCGAGTTGGCTCAGCCTCAAACTAAACAGCAAATGGCTGTAAGATACACCCATGTTCTTGAGTGAAAAATTACTCTTATTCAGCCTATTTCAGTTGCAGCCCTCTGTATGGAATGACGTCTCTAGTTCCAGGGTCTCGTGTTCCATTCAATGGGTGCATGTGTCCAGCCCCTAGGCCACGTTTGTAAAGTTGCCTCCTTCACATTTGAATAAAAGTTTAAATAATGAACTGCCTCTCTCTGTTCACCCAGACACCGCAACTGTAGAGAGCAGAGCAGAGCCCTTGTACAAGGAACGTTGAATAATTATCTTCACATGGACTTGCTATCCAAAAGGCCGACTATCTTGTGAGCACGCTGTAGGATAGATGACTCAAAAGCCTTACATCATTCACAGATTAAGCAATAAAAGCGTTAATATCTTTGATAAATGTTCGTTTCAGAAATAAACCCTGTGAACAACATTTCCTACTGAAATCCGTTTCCGTATCAGCTTGGACTCGTTAGATTGTAAAATCACATACGGGTAAGGGTAGACTGTGATGAGCAACTGTATGAAATGCGTAAGTCAAAACTACGTGTGACATTGTAGCCTTAACAACAGAGGTGTGCCATGATGACAGTGCTACATCAGATTTCGCAGTATAATATGACAAGCAACATCCGTTAGATAGGCAAAGATTGTGAGCCTTTCACGGACATTTGCTAAGGTTAACCCAAGCATGAATTACAAGCGCTACCATCACTGAATTATACATCTTTCAGTGTATGATTTCGCCTTTCCAATAGTTCCTTATCCCTAACTTCATCTTACACAAACGTTTCTACATTGTCGGAGAGAAAAACCATACGGTTTTCATATGTATACCGGAGCCACCGGATCCATTTCAACACTGGAATACACCTGTGCGGGCAGAGAATGAATAGCCTCGGTTCAACTGCAGCCTTACGTCCTCACCCTCTGTCCCGCCCGAGACTACAGCCCTTTCCGCCCATCCATTTGCAAAACGGAGCTGATGTTGTCGTGTTGCTTATAGTCTTGTCCACGGTTATTTTGTTACGCGTTGAAGGTAGCCTGCTTGTTTATGTCCCTCCTGTACGTGCGGTCCCACACGTTAAGCAAATGAACCGTTCATTTAAGACAACCCTCCAAATTCCACTGCTTCCGGGATGGCAATATCTTCACAGACCAGTATGGATTCGATTTAGAAATATGAAAAGCTTTCGGAGTGTAGTGATGTTAAACCTATTTGTGTTCCAAAACTTTATAGGACCGAAAAAGATTTATAGATAGTCTAAACAAAACATTGTAGAATGATATATCAGACGTTAACCTTTTGAATAAGACATGACGTTTTAGAGGTCAATGCTGACAGCTTGCATGCAGTTGGTTTATACAGAGCTCACATGCGCATCATCAGGACCGACGTTCCCACAGTCAGTGCAGTAGTCTACAACTACAGCCGATCTCAAGATAATGTGTGTGTGATCCAATAACTTGATGTATGCAGATGTTTTGAATGCAAGCAGTTTAGTCCACACAAGACTTTTGGGTTTACTGCATACATTAGTTACTGATTTGATTACTGAAAATATAGAACAAACATATCGTATTTGTTCCATCTTTTCTGTTTCAGTCAAATAATAGTAAATGTATTTCAGGTAATAAATAAAAAAATCAGAAACCCTGTCGTAATTATTGTTAATCTAAGATGCAAGTTATTTGGGCTACATTAATTCAGGATGACTCCACATTTCCTGTGATGCTGATAATGCCATCAGACTAGCTAGAGCATTAGCAATAGACAACTTTATTACAAATCTGCTTCAAATTATGGGAACAAAAAAGATTGGTACTCCATCAAATCAGTTAGTTTGAGTAGATAAAAAATAAGATTTCCATTCCATCTCTGAAAGGTATCCTGAAAGTAGGCTTTGCAGCCAGGCTTCTCAGAGCCAGTCTGTCAAAAAATCTGTCTATAACAATGATGAAATGGGGGTTCATTTCGTTTTACTGCAGCATATCACTGTACACTGCAATCGTGTTTTATCAAAACACTTTCGATGCAAATAGAAATGGAATTAACATAAAAACAATGAACTCTGAAACGAAACAAATCAAGGAAACAGTGCAACTGTCAGCAAGCGTCCTCTTTTAAGAGCAGCAATGAAAGAGGACTGAGGGGCCAGGGTATGGCTGGGCAAGAATCATTCTGAAGCACAACCTTTGGATTCCAAAAGGGTACTAGGTAATGCAGTTCCCTGGGTTACAGAGTCCAGTGGATTGTAAAAACCTCAGACATGGGTAGAGCAAGATGGGACACAGCCAGAACCTACGGAGAGACAAGAAGTAATAAAACAGAAGTTGGACTGGCAGCCAGAAAATAACCTGAAAGATCCACAATAGGCAGAAAATCCTAGAAAAATAATCATATAATCAATGAAATCAAACTGTTTTTATATTTCCCCTTTTAGACGTGTGTAAACCCTTGAGTGCAGCTGTTTAGACAGCAAGGCAAACAAGCAGGTCAGACACGTCTACAGAAAGAAGGAATGGCAGTAGGCGGATCAAAGTTTCTCCAGAGTGTTCCTGGAAATCTTTCCTCATCTTCCTTGAGAGTTTAGGTCAGTTCTTTGGTCAGTTCTTTGGCCATATGCAAAGTCCTAAGAGGTGTTACATTTCGAAACATCTATTGATTAGATTAGAATCAACCACCTTGTTGTCTGAGCAGTACGTGAAGTCCACAACCTTCTCCCCATTGGCCCACACGCTGCGGGGCGGAAGGAGCACTCCGAACACCCGCAGCCCCCCCAGCACCAGACCATCCAGACCTCCGTTCAGTTTCAGGGGGTCACTCACTACTTGGGACTGAAATCAGATGTCAGAAGACCACCCACAAGCAAGACAATGAGGAGGACCATCTTGGATGGAGGTCTTTGATCCTGGTCCCCCTGTTAAGTATGTTTTAGATGTTTCCGTGCTCAAACGCACGTGATTCAAATGACTGGGTCATGAACTGGCTTCTTCAGGAAACATCTTAAACATACAGGACAGTGGGCCCTAAGGACCAGAGTTAAAGACAAACGCTCTAGGCAGTATCTGCACTACATATACAATATGTACTTAATTTACATTTAAAAGCCAAGGAAAATGTATAGATTCATGCTTATATTATGTCATTGGCTCTTATCAAGGTAGCATGCACTTGACTGGTCAAATTGTGGACAAATGAGAATCATAATATTACCAATTTCCCACAAATTGTACAACACTGACCTTCAAGAACACTGGCACTAAGTCTCTCCTACCTGCCCAGCAATGAAGATGACATAGGAGTAGTCTCCCTTCTCAAAGGTGTCCAAGCTATCCCCGTCGTCCCAGAACAGGTTGCCCCATGCCCAGCCCCTCGCAGACAGCGCCACCGTCAGGAAGAAGGGGTTATTGCGTGAAGCTGAGGTAGTCAATGCTGGTTCCTGTGACAGCAGGTTTTTAGACCATGAATGGACCTCCATCAAACCAAACACTTTATCAAATCATCAAATTAAATTGTATTTAAATCAATAAGTGCTTTAGCTGTGAATGTGCAGCCGAATCAGCAGGCTAGCGTCACCAGTGCTAAACATCAGACTACTAGTGGAGGTAAATCCGAGCCCTCCCACCTGCTGTGGGATGATGTGTCCCTCTCTCACGTGGACCTGGATGGTGTCTAGTGGAGCTGGGAGGAGCAGGTACTGGCCTTGGCTGTAGAAAGACTGGCCCTTCACAGGAACAATGACATGATCATGAAAAAAAGCTTACATGGCATTTCTTTTTCTTATTTTTTTCTTTTTCTTTCTTTACTGTTAACTGCTTTACTGTCAAGCATGTTGAGATTTGTGAAAAACACCCCACCCAACACCAAATGAACGAGAGGGAAGATACCTACATTGTGCAGACTGTACCAAGTCCCTGGGGGGAGATAAGCCGCCAGCTCCTCTGCCCCCTGCTGCAACACTGGACTGATGAGAAGAGAACTCCCCCACAGAAACTGCCTGTCAATGGTTTGGCTGTTAGGGTCAGAGGGGAACCTAGGAGAGTTTCACAGTCGTGGATTAAACAGGTTTCCGGACATCATTGTGCAAATAGGAATTAAATTGGAGAGGACAGGTGAGGGGAGGTGGAGGAGAGGAGGCAAGGAAAGGAGACAAGGGAGTGGAGAGGAGGAGAGAGGAGATGCATACTCGAGGAAGAGCGGCCTGGCCACAGTGTCTGCAGAGGTGTGGGCATGGTGGAAGAGGGTGTAGAGGAAGGGCAGGAGAGAGTAACGCAGCATGACTGCACTCCGCATAGCAGCCTGGGCCTTCTGCCCAAACACATAGGGCTCCTGGGGCTGACACACACCAACACAGGCACACAGGCTTGACTCATTATTCATGGTAATACCTCTACTCATAACACATGGAGCCTTTTTACATGGCCACAGAGAAAACACATTGGCCTCCTCTACGATTGATCACTTACAGGCTTGTGCATTGCTATGCAGAAATGTAGATAGTAACTGAAAAAAATGCATTCAAACTACGATTGCTGCAACAACAACAAAGATAGCTACTTTTGCCAAGATTGAGGCTTTTTTGCAATAAGGAATGACTCTCCTACACACACACACACACACACACACACACACACACACACACACACACACACACACAGCATGTCTTACAGCATTGGTCTTGTCGTTGTGATTTCTCATGAAGGGGTAGAAAGCTCCCAGCTGCATCCAGCGCACGCACAGCTCCTCCGTGGTGTGTCCCCCAAACCCACACACGTCGGCACCTGCTAGGGGCACGCCAAACAGGCCAAGCAGCAGCACCGCTGGGGGGAACAAAAGGAAAACACCCACGTCCCCTTTCAGCCATCTGTCATTGCATGTACTTGTTCAGGAACAGGTCACTCGTCCCATTTATGACCATGGGGAAGTAGCTGTCACAGCCCGACAAACAGTACTATTGCACTGGTCGAAGATTGTGCCTGTCTTGGGCATTATCCTCTGCATTGATAATGAAGATAATGTAACGGTGTGTGAGTGGAGGTGTGGCTGGACAGGTCCAGTTCGAACCTGGGATGGAGAACCGGAGCTGTTCCCAGTCACTTTGCACATCCCCCGTCCACACTCCAGAGAAGCGGCCGATGCCAGGGAAGGAGGAGCGGGACAGGACGAAGGGACGTGCCCCCCGTACCCTCACCAGGGCCCTAGAACATTAGGGTATTCAGTCTGAAGATATCATTCGGGGCATTTTCCATACTTTATTGGACAGTTCGTAGTAAAGTCCAACAGGAAAGGCAAGATTAACATGCAGCACAGGGCAAATGCCTGACTCAAACCCAGGCCGCTCTGGTAAGACCTTTGTCTACATGTTACGCACATGTATACATCAAGCTACTAGGGCCACGCAAGGTGTACCGTTTAATGACTGAAATTGCCCACTGTTTAACATGCTAAATCATATCCAGTTTTCTGTTTCATTTAGGTTAACATAATCCTAACATAGCCATCAAGCACTCAGACACCGCAAATACTTTTTCTTGCTGTGGGGCCCGATTCTTTTTTGCAGACTTACAAAGAAGTGCCATCCTCTCTGCAGTGTAATATCTCACTCTGACCTGTGGGTGGCGCTAGCTTCACTCAGGCCATAGAGGTTGTGAAGGTTGTAGTGGGAGGACAGGTTCTGCAGTGCTGACATGCAGAGAGTCCCTGAGTGCAGCCGGCCTCCGACCACCCCTGTTTGTCAAGAAGAAGCAATACTATGGCAGGTGGCAACAACAACGAAAACAAATTTAAATCCCATTCGGAGATTAAAGATGATTTCAGAATTAAGATGATGATGTTTTGGATATGAATTCTGGATGATGAAAAGAGAAGAGTTAAGATCAATGGGTCAGCTTGTAACTGTAGCCACCTAACTTGGCACGAAGGGAGGGCTTTCCAGATCACTGTAAGGGCATCCCTCGACCGAGCCCGGCACAAAACTGGCTGGCTCATTCATATCCTGGGGAAAGTGGCACCACAGAATAAAGGGCTGCTTTCACTTGGTGCTTATAGAAGAACAGAGGGTCCGCACATGTACGTACACTCTCAACCTGGTTACTTACGATCCACAGGCCGTCTACACGGACCCTGGAGTGGAAGTCTCTGATGCAGTCCTCCCACCACAAAACTGTCTCCGTGTTTGTGAAGTCTGGGAAAGCTGTGGGGCCAGGCCACACCTAAACCACATGGACGCAAAAGGACAGAGACATGTTAGACAGACAAACACACATTCAGACACACGCTAGCATACATGCTAGCCACATGCTACAACGCAGGGACTCATTTGTTTTGAAACCCTGAGATTTGAGAGCTAACTGACCTTCCCTATGAGGGTCTGACCAGTGGCGTTCCTGATGAAGACGCCTCTCCTCTGGCCCTCGTCGAATGGTGGGTAGGTACCTGAAGGGCTACTGCTACTGATACCTGGATCCTGGTGGGAGGAACCAGGACACTCAGGTGGAGTGGGACACTGTTTATGTAGAATAATCACGCTTTTGCTGCCATCTGCTGGTTGGCAAACAGAACATGCGTTTTAGTTGTTGACTGATTTCATTGGCGATTTCCGAAAGGATAAAGAAAATATGATGCTTACTGTGCGTTTCCTTGGAGGTATATTTCTAACAGCGGGACTGATATCATTGGTGTTGTCGTTTATTATAAGGGAAATGTTGATTCCTTTGCTTGACTTGAATACATAAACATCACAGTCACACCTTTATAGTGCACTATTGGCAGGCTTCTAGTAGAAGTCTGTAAACGTTTTGAGGAGCATTTGCTATATGAGACCTCCATATCTCACCAGGATCAGAATGTACTTCATTCCCTTTTGATGCAGCTCCTCCACCATCTCTGGAAGATCCCCAAAACGCAGAGGATCAAAGGTGAACACCCTGCGCTTGTCTGCGTAATCCAGGTCATTCCACTGCACGTCCTGATCGTGACAACACCCAACCACCCCAAACCTGATGGTCAGGAAGGCTTGCATGCTAATTCAAACATAACTAGGATACGGTCGTGTAGTATGAACAGAAGAAGAGTGTCCAATGGCAGCGAGCTAACACAGGAAAATTATTCTCTCACTGAAGTTGTCCTAAATGATAGCTGATATCACAGATAGCTGATAGCACGTTAATAGCGTAGGGTAGCTCATGCTATTAACCTCGAGAGTAGTTACCTGGGGGAAATTGGCTTGGTGCATGCGTCTGACCACTTCCCTGGTGGCGTTCGTGGATGAGTAACCCCAGCGGCACAAGTGGAACCCCAGGGCCCAGTACGGAGGCATCAAAGGATGACCTGAGGCAGGAGAGTAGGTTCATTTTTCAAAATGACGATGGAATGGCAGCTTTTTTTGAATAACTGAGGATTCAGACATCAAATATATTTTCTGTAATTAAAGTGTGCGAGGGGGAGGGCGGGGACCAATTAACAGTTTTCAAAAAGTGGGTGGGACATGATTAATGAAACCTACATTTAAACTGCAAAGTATACCTAAAAATCCAACATGGCACCTACGATCCTGAGCAGAAGTAAAAAGGGGGAAGGTGCAGTCGGTCAGAGATTTAGACCCTGAAACTGTATTCTAAAAGCACACAGCTGTCACCAGCATCAGCTAGACCAGCAATTTTAACAATGCAGGAGGAGGGCCACAAAGTAGATTCACACTTAAATAATGTTGTCCAATAAATATCCTTCTGGCGCCAAATGAATCATTGCCAGGTACTCTGCATTGGTCATCGATACTTTATCAATGCTGACTTAATTCCAAGCTTATGGATTGATCCACCTATAACTTGAAGGTACTGTCGGACCACGCTCTGAGGATCCGGTCCCAGGAACACATACAGATCCAGGATCCCACCAACTGTCACCCAGGTTAGAGCAGGAGTGGGTTGTAATACCACCTCTGCAAAGTAACAGAAGTCAATCAGAGTTGTGAGTCACCCAGAAAAGGGTGTGTTTGCACGTGTGTTGTTGACATTTCTACTACCCATGGCGTTGCTGTTGAGCAGGAAGACCCCGTGAGCCAAGCCATCTTCTTCCTGTACCATGTAGAAGGGATGGGATCCATACAGGTTGGCATCACTCTAGCAGAAGAGACCTGGCATTAATGGGTTGTGCGGATGAAGGCCTTGCAGAGGCATCGCATTCGGATCCAAACAATTTGATTTTCCCTACTCAAAAGGTGTTTGACAGGCTGTTCGTTCCTGGAACATATCCGAGTCACACAGGGTACAGTTTTTTGTTTTTATTTTTTTGCTTTTTGGGGGGGAGGGGGGGGGGTTGAGGCTTACGTGTGGTGCCATGTCTCTGTTCCACAGGGTGAAGGAGGTCCAGTTGAGATCCAGGTTGAGGAGAGTGTAGTGCTCCCCAAGCCCAGACACCAGGCCCGAGGCCAGGGACGTGGAGAGCTGCAGGTACTGGTCAGCAAACAGCAAGGGAGCCACTGTGGAGTTCAAGCTGACACACACAGCACAAGGGGTCATTAGGGGGTACCTTGTGGAACGTCTGCCTGCGACAGTTCACAAGTCATAATGAAGGCAGGATTGGTTATTCAAAGCCTAGAGATGGTTTTGTCATTGGGGATTGAGACTGAGGCTGTGAGGGAAGTAGATAGACAAGACATGCACAGAAACGGGTTAAAGGGCAGAGACACGGAAATGGCAGAATGTAGACAGGAGGGTCAGATGGAGAGCTTCGCAAACACCTCTGACTACTCACAGGACCCGGCCGTTAGACTTGCGGCGCACAATGAAGCCAAAAGGGTCAGGCTGGAATTCAGTGACGTAGAGGGGGTCCTGGGGGTCATCACCTCTGCTGGCGTGGCCGGGGTCCAGCGGAACCTCATATCGCTTGGTAAACGGATCCTTCAACTACAGAAGGGGAACCCATAAGGTTATCGAGTATCCGTTGTATGTTTGAAACCTCGGGCTCTCTTCACATTCTAAAACTCACCCCAAAAAGGCCCCATCTGAAATAAAGCAGGTTCACTACATGTTTACCCTGTACCTCTTTGGGCACTGAAATACGCAGCCATACTGCACATGAATCAGAAAGATTTGGTTTTGTCTGGGTTCAATCAAGCACATTGGGGTCATTCTGGCCCCCAAGAGAACACAAGGGTTGAGCACTCAGACTGACACCTACATTTTGAGACCACATGAGTGAGCATATCTTTCCCTTGATGGCTTCAAATGCATTGTATCGGTGATCACAGACTAACCAGAATACAACCGTCAGCCCTATTCTTTGAACACAGGAAGGCCTGATTCAGCACACATCACGCTGGGGGAAACAGAGCTAGACTCACAGTGAGGTGCAGCCTTCCTGCCGTTTCCTTCAACACCTCCAGTTTAAGAGTGGGGATGTCCCTGGGAAGATAGGAGGGAGTGGGCCTGTTCAGAGTGGCAGCCAGGCCCCTGGAGGTGGGGGTGAGGGGCCCCATTCTGTACCCACTGTAGGAAGGGGGATAGAAGCACCAAGGGGCTCCAGGCATCGCATGTGGAACAGGGGCATAGCAGCAACTTCTCTCCTCACACTCTGTCCGGCTTAAGACCCGGTCTCTGGCGCAATTGAAGCGGCTTTCCAAAGGCAAGCTGCATTCAGATTCACTGGGTTTGCTGAACGGTTCTTCTGTTAACTTCATCACAGAGGCTTGTTGATTAAAGCACAAGCTTGGATAACACATCAACAAAGACAGCATTATCAACACTGATAGACAGTTGTCGGTGAGACTGCTAATCAAACCCATACTTGAAATGAAAATAGAACTACTGCAGTCGTTTGCTGGTGTTGACGATTGGAATTGTTTGAACGTGTATTAGTTTACAGCAATGCATTAGTTTATTGTATTAGTTTACAGTAATGTAAACTAATAGATGAGGGGATGTCGTAACACTATAACTACACATCCCTCGCAAGTCAGGCTGGAAGATGTTCCAAAGCTAGTGATAGCTAGATGCTACTAAACAGCAGGTTTTCATATAATTTCCCTTCATGGTTATAAGAAAACAAACAGCAGAATCCGTGAAAAACCGCACGAACCAGTGCGGAAATTAACTCGATTTTGAGGTCGCTACCCATACTGAAAATAGCATGACAGATGTAAAACTAAGAAGTTCATAAACAGATAGCTAACAAAACACTGATCCCTTTCATACGGCAAGGCAGTTGGGACAAACAGAATCTACATTCTCATCAGTAGAGCTCGAAATGATTAGATACTGTTCAATTTAACATTTAACCTTCGACTGAAGTAAATCAGTCAGAAAAACGCGGATTTTTTTTGTGATTGTTGAGGGCAAAAATCCTTGATTATGCGGCAGGTTTTCTTGAAAAATGCGATGGAATATGCGGGATATTTTTGCAATTTTGTGCGATGAAATTGCGGGAACTTGCAAAAACTGCGGTTTGATGAAAAAGAGAAAAAAAGGTGATTCCCGCAACACCCTGTTCTCACTAGGCTACTACCTTAATGTTATTTCTTATTATTTCCTATGATAAGCAAGCATACTAAATCACTGAATATTTAAGTTCTCATTCTGTTTTATTTCAGACCTTAACTAACACATGGCTCAAACTTACATAACATTGAGTCAAACAAGTTTGGTAGCTTTACAAAAGGAATACTGACTGACAGGGGCCAAAAAATATTAAAACGAATATAAAATAATTATAGATATGATATAAACCATCATAATTGAGTGTGTATATATGTCAGTAATAGTAATAAAAATGAATTATTTCTATGGTTTTGTAGCCAATAGTTTGTTTGTTTTTTTACCAAGCTTAATGTCCATAGTGAAATAAGCTTGCAAGCTACAGAATGATGTTAGCCTACATTTCATTATACATTTCACCCCAGTCTCCCCATAACTGTACCCCTCCTGGTCCCAGAGAGGAAGGACAGCAACATGTTAATGCCATCCCAGTTGTCATCATTCCAGGGTGTCTGTGGGGATTACTTTAACTCCCTTGCTCTATTTACCTTAGCAAAAAAGAAATATTTATTAACGACAGAAATTCACACATAAATAATTTTCTCACATAGCCTATTGACCATTATCAAAACCCCCAAAACCCTACTGTTTGAACTGGATACTGGACAATTAGAGACAGTGAGTATCCTTATTCAGCCTCCATGTCAATTACAGACAATAGTTCATGTTGATACATTCATTTAAATTGAATTATGGCCGTTAAATGACATCTATAGATTAAGACTTGATTTTCTGAAGGTAATTTGGGTCAATGGTCTGTAGTGTTAGTGTCATTTATTGGTATATGGCATATTTTAATACATATACACTGTAAATATCACATTATATATGTATATGTCACATGCATTAGCTACACCCTACAGAGCCACACCCCTCTCAAGCAGAAGGAGGAAGTGTGGAAGCAAGGGAAGGAGGGAACTAAAGATACAGTGATGATGACAGATGCATTGTGGAAGAAGACAGAAGTCATAAAAAGGATGTTGACCCAGGTTTGTGAATATGGCACAAGGAGACACTTAAAACACAGTTTGATACATTTGGCCTCTGGTTGACAGAAGAACCTGGTGTTCACGTTCATTTTACTGAATGACTAGAGGCAGATCAGATAACTAACCAGACCTTATATCAGATAGTTTTAACTTATCTCAGGAACAAGAAGAGCTGGTGTACTATTAGACAGTCAATCAATTTGACAACATGCAGTAATCTCTACTGTGCTCGGCTAGATGCTTACACAATATGAAAGTGGACATACATATATAATTTTCTTTGCAAAATCGGGAACAGACATAGATGGAACAAAAGTAGCAAGGTAATTAGTATATGGAGAACAACATCACAAATGGCTAAATAAAACATTTGCATTCTGTTTTATTATTGTACAAATGTCGAAAACATACATTAGTATGAATACTTTGTTACATGACATTGCAATGGCAAAAATAACAATACAATAATTCAACCAGGTCAACAATTTTACCATGAAATCACAAATCAATCCACTTAGTTACTAATAATCGGCACTAAGAATAATGACACATTTACTCACAATATACTAATATTATCATATAGTGGGGCACTGTAATGGGTACATAAAGAAACATTGGTCATACATAATATTTCACACAAAATACAGTACAATTGTGTTAAATATATAGAGTGGGCAGCCGACTCCAAAAAAATGTAGAGTGGCTGTTCATGCAATTAGCGTGTTCCATATCCTTCATTAAGACATTATCTATATTCATATTGGTTTTCACATCAGATTGTACATATATCTACGGATTTTTATCTATTACATTAATAAAATGCTATGTAGGACTTCCTTTGACTATATCCACATGCATGACTATGTAACTGAAGATACCTGGTTGTCTAAGATGCATTAAGCACACTGTACAATTGTTAAATTCTGGGGGGAAAGCTATCGAGAAAGAAAGTAATTCACTCATAGCTCCAGTATTTTCATCTCTCCCAAACTGCTGAACATCAATTATCTAGTTACCTACAAAAGCGTGACATTTTCCCTCTATGGGAAAAAAATTTCTGATCACTTTTAGATTCTATTCTTTCACTGTGATGTTGTATGCAACAGGTCCTCTAAATGTGAAGCCCAAGTAGAAAGTAACATTCTCATTGCCGTGGGGCACAGAGGCGATATTCAACGGAAGAATACAAAATTTCTTCTGTTTAGGGCCATTAAGATAGATGACTCCATCCTCTGTCCATCCAGATACAGTCTTCAATAGGCAAGCTATTTCAGGCATTTTCCACGCCTCTCCACGAAACCACTTCATTCTCTTCTCAGACACAGAAAGAATCTTAGTGATTGCTTCCACTTTGCTCTTGTGGACAATCTTGTTCCAGCCGCTTCCATTGCTTAAGAAAAAATGTGTGTAAATTCTTCTCTTTCTTGTAGGGACATCTTTCATTTTGCTCCAGTAGCTCTTTTTAAGACATTCAACAGCTGACTGAACTATGTCAAATTTGTTCTCTTTGTCTGTGTCATCATCCTCTGGCCAGAACAGTAAGGTGAGTAGGAACAAGGCGCTGGAGAGACACTTCCGTCTTTCTGTAGGGAACTGCTGACTGAGTGTCTGGAGGTCTTTCAGGGCAGCTACCTTGGGGGACGGAGTTGACATGCAGCTTAAAGCAATATGTACTGCTATGTAGTTGACCAGATCCATTTGTTCCAGCCTAGCTCTCTGAGGGTTGTTTGGATAGAGAGATATAATGTTCTCTAGAACCATTTCTGGGTGTTTTTCTTTTGGGTCTGTCATAATGGAGAAGATGGTGGTTAGATTTCCCCCTCCAAGGCGATAAATGATCAAGCGTTTCATGAATGGAGTCAACATAGCTGGGTTTGACTCACACTGCTTCAGAGCTGTGTAAATAGATGCTTCACAGAAATATTTCCCATACTCAGTGGATTTCTTCACAAGCCATTTCAGTGGATGTCTTGTTATTTCAAGACTTTCAATGGTTTCTGACTCATCTGCATCAATATCTGTCTGGAAGTAACTCAGGTCTTCTGAGATCCACTCAAGAGATGCATGTAACGTCATTTGAAGTTTTTTTAGTTGGCAATGAAATGGTTCCCAGGGCTTCCTAAGTTCTTCTGGAATGTATCCTGTGAGCAAATACTTCATACATTCCGAGTGGCCCTGAGCTTTGTTTGAGAAAATCTGCAATGAGAAAATGAGTTTCAACAAGCTGCATCCAACTTCAACAGTCGCAAAGAAACCTGAGTTATTCATATCTTCACGATCTGAGATGGCTGCATTTTCACATTCTTTGAAACAGTCAATGGCTCTCAGGGCAGTTTCCACTGCATCTGCTGTGTTTTCAGCAGTCTTTGCTACCTTCTCAATTATCTTGCACTTGGCAATGAACCACCTTCTGTACACCTGACCTTTTGTGTCAAGTATGTATGAGTTATTAGGCATTTGTTTGGCTGCTATTTCTGCCCAGTGTCTTGCCTCTTCAAATTTGTCATGGGTGTAATTGAGCCGAGCAAGTTGCTGAGCAAAGAACGCATCTTTGTTGAAACGTTGGTAAGCTTGCGTAAGTAACTCAATTGCTGTGGCAGGAGTTTCCTTTGCACACACATGCTCAATGAGAGGTGAAAAAAAGCTGTCATATTCATCTCCTTTACTGATTCTGCAGCGTCGCATGAACAACGCCCTCAGGAACTTTACATAATCCTCTCTTCCAAACCGATGCTCAAAAAGCACATCCTCTTCGAGCAGATCCTTTGCCAAACAACTTTGCAACTTTTTGTCACCAAGGAGCTGCTGAAGGATTTCCTTTGCAACCAACGGATGGATTATTCGAATTGATTCAATGTGTGTCTTGTCATCTTTCAGATGTACCAAGACAAGCTTGGCTGGGTCACTCAACGACTCCTCAAAAGTATGTTGCCGAAATCTATTCATGCGTAAGGGTAGCGCCATCGTGGCTTCCCAGTGAGACTGGGAAAGGAAGGAGTTCTGAACATAAGTGTTCAGCAAAGCCACATAGCGAATGAGGCGGGTGACAACATGATGGCGGTCAATGTCTTCTAGTAAATGTTTCACAAAGTTTTCCACATACTTTGCAATTTTCTCAGGCTTAAATTCTTCACTCATCAAGACAAAAGTCAAGATGAAACCTACGTTGTACTGTTTCTCCAGTTTCTGTAGTTTCCCTGCAAACTTGATCTTCTCTCCAGGTGACAGTTTGTGAGTGACAGACACATTATTCAATGGGAAGTCCTTGCACATCTTCTCTGGGTTATGTGAACGTCTGCAGCTCAGCAAAATAAAGCATTGCCCCTGTTTTATTTTCTTTGTGTTCATGGCATTTTCTAATTCATTTCGCAAATCATCTAAGTATTCTTTGTCGCAGTCTTCAATCAAAAGCAGCACTGGGAGACACTTCTGTTCATCTTTTTCCTCATACTCTCTCAGCTGAACTGCATGTTCAGTGACTATGGCAACCGAGTAGGATGGCTTCACAATAGCACATCGGAGGTCTTTCCTATTATTCCACAGGATCTGTCTTGCCACAGTGCTTCCACCACTCCCAGGGTGATGGTAGATGTTGATGCTGTACACAGGACATAGTTCTACTCTCCATTTTAGGGTGTCATTCAGAATTTGAGATATGTCCTTGTATGCATCCCTCTGAATCACTTCTCCAACATACCCGTTTTCTGCAAGCCAGAAATTCAACCAGGTCACTCTTCCACCATGGTAAAACTCACCTTCAATGGAATCTTTCTTTGATTCTATGAAGTCAACAGTTGTTTCATTACAATGGTCAGTACTGATTATTTCCAGGGAATACATCCTTTCTTCCTCTCTTGTTTCAAGAAGGCACTGTCCTTTAACAAAGATAGGCAAGTGCTTCGTTGCTCTAGTGGTGATAGGTTGGATTTGTTGCAGAGTAGCATCAATATGACTCATTTTCATCCCAACAACACTGAAGCGGTCCACAGTTTCTGTTCCACAAGAACTTTCTGCAAAGCTCTGCCACTTCTGGTAGTTTTCCTCAGATTCTGATATGCATATGATATCATCGTGGCCCTCCATGTCAGTGAAGAACTCAAAGAAGGTATGCAAAAGAGGTTTTTCAATGGGGGATGCAAGGAGAAACAGTACCAGGAATGTACCTTTTGGCAAGATCTGTTTGCAGATCAGTGACACTGATTCTCTGAGGAGGGTCATTTTTGTTTTGATCCATGTCATTTCATCACAGGAGTTTTCATTTCCTTTGTAATCATTACGTCCATTGCAGAATATCCAGCTAGTTTGCTCGAATAAATGCAGGTGACTCACAAATTGGTCAAGCGCCATACTACTTTGCATTTTGTAGTTCTGCATGAAATGCATATTTGCAGCATGGTGCTGAATGTATTTACTGCAGAGCCCTGACACCTTGGAATCTGGGTCAAAGTCAAACACACAGAATATGTTCATGTTGAGTAAGAAGTCAATGCTTCTCAAATCATCAGGTCGGAATTTGTTTGTAACTAGAATGTACCACTTCTCTTTCTCTATGAACTTCTTGCCGTTAGTCACCAGCATTGTGAGCTTTCTTCCAAGATCTTGGCAAAAGCCTGGAGTGCTTAAATACCGACTGTGCTCTGCCTCCTCTCGTTGAGCATCTCTGTCCTCGACTCTCTCAAAGAAGTCTAATTGATTGCTCACTGGCTCTGTTTTTGAGCCTACCCTTTTGTAAACCGTCTCTTTTTCATACTCAATTTTGTTACTTGACTCTTTGAAGTTTGGCAGACGAACAGAGTACATCCTTTTCCTCACAATGCTGATGGAAGGCACTATGTCAACCTCTACCACATATTTCTTTTCTGCACTATTCATGTCCAGAACCTCTATGAAGCGTGGGGGGCGAATGCATTGCCGCATGTGCTCGCTGTGTGATGAACAGCTCTTCTCAATGTAATCTAAGGCATCCACATACATGTCTTTCTCCAGCACAGGAAAACCAATAATCTCACCATGTACATAGCCCGCATCATCTCTGCTGTCCATCACACCAAAGTGTATTGTGCCATTTGATCTAATATTCATACAGCCACTGCCAAATTTGAGAACCTCTTTGGCAAATTTTGCCTGTAGTCTCGTGCGGTCCAGAGTGGCTGCAATGGTGAAAGACTTGTACTCATGACAAGGAGAAATCAGATCAAAAACACCAGATTCCGGTTGCAGTACATTGTGTTTGACATAGGTGGAATCAATGCCCTCCTTATCAAATGGCCGTGGCTTACAGTCTCTCTTTGCGGTCAACACAGTTCCAGATTGTTCTGGAGGAGTTGTATCCTTTCGGACATCTTCTGCTTTTGGAACCTGTTCATGGTTTTTACTTCCTTTTTCAATTTTTTGGGAACTTGGTGGTTTTTCCTTGACGTTTGATCTTTGCATGAGAAGGCTGTCTCTCTTCTTGAGGATCAGCAGAGCAGGTCCTGATTTCATGTCAATTTCTTTCCTCAGAAAGTCCTCAGTCAATTCAAGAAAGACTTTCCCATTTACCTCTTCCTCTTGAATCCTTTGAATATACTGCTCCTTTACTCCAATAATCCTTAACCAGGAGCTCACTTGATCTTCAGTCCATTCTTGAACAGGCAGCTTGTCTTCTTGTTCTGCTGTTGCATGCAAGTAAATATACATAATAGAAAGGGATTTACACTATGAAATGTCATTGTTACATATGGACTCTTAAGTGTAAAGTCAGATATGTTTCTCTGAAATGTTTCTTACCCATTATTGGTGTTCGGTTTCAAAGCTCACTGTTGGAACTATGAATCACCAATCTGACAAACAGAAAGTTTTCGTGAAATTCACTAATGTGCTCTTTTTTACGCAGCATGCAATATCAACACCAACAAGATTAAATAACTTCAGGGCTATTTAAAATACTGTGACACATCCACAGCCATAATGTATGTTCATCCCGCACATCCACAGCCATAATGTATGTTCATCCCGCACAACCACAAGGTAAGCACTACGACCTGTTATTTTTTCTCTCTCTCTCTCTCTCTCTCTCTCTCTCTCTCTCGCTCACTTCTCTCTCTCTTCTCCTCTCTCTCTCTCTCTCTCTCTCTCTCTCTCTCTCTCTCTCTCTCTCTCTCTCTCTCTCTCCTCTCTCTCTTCTCTCTCTCTCTCTCTCTCTCTCTCTCTCTCCTCTCTCTCTCTCTCTCTCTCTCTCTCTCTCTCTCTCTCTCTCTCTCTCTTCTCTCTCTCTCTCGCTCTCTTCTTCTCTTCTCTCTCTTCTCTCCTCTCCTTCTCTCTCTCTCTCTCTCTCTCTCTCTTCTCTCTCTCCTCTCTCTCTCTCTCTTCTCTCTCCTCTTCTCTCTTCTCTCTCTCTTCTCTCTCTCTCTCTCTCTCTCTCTCTCTTCTCTCATCTCTCTCTTCTCTCTCTCTCCTCTCTCTCTCTCTCTCTCCTCTCTCTCTCTCTCTCTCTTTCCTCTCTCTCTCTCTCTCTCTCTCTCTCTCTCTCTCTCTTCTCTCTCTCTCTCTCTCTCTCTCTCTCTCTCTCTGCTCTCTCTCTCTCCTCGCTCTTCTCTTCTCTCTCTCTCTCTCTCTCTCTCTCTCTCCTCTCTCTCTCTCTCTCTGTGTGTGTTTTAGAAATTACCAGCTCAGAAGATTTACGTTTCTCCTCCACAATGGAAATCAGGATATGCAGGATTGTTAGGAAATACTGAAAAACAAGTTTTAGTCATTGAACTTAAATGCTTTGTTTGTCCAGACAAAAACTTGAATATCCCTGAAGATCATCAGGTACAGATCTTTCAAGCATTCTGTCATATGGTAAAATTGAGACACAGAAAGACATAGCATGCAATATTTAGTGCCAAAATATCAAAGTATCAAGGCTTCACTTCTGACATAGTATCTTATGGTACAGGCCCAACTCTACAATGGAATGCAGTTGCAACTTGATCGTCTCCCTCACTCCTCAGTCAGACATTATGCAGGTGCAGTGGGCCCTGAGTTCTTCCTGGTGCAGGACAATACTCTATTTCATGTAATCAGAGAGTTCAGTTCTTGGCTGATGAAGACATTGATGTTGTTGACTGCTTGTAGCCTAGTACTAGCCTGGCTCTGCCATCCTACGTACTTTCCCCTTAATGAAATGTAGGAGTCTGGTAAAGGACCAGGCTAGAATACTACTGCACTGTTGGAAAATAAGGACAAGTGCAGAATATTGACTTTGCAGAGTGCTAGTGATGTATGAATGCTAAATTTAGAGCACGTGATTTATATTCGTTCTTTGATTACAGGTTACATCAATCTTTGATTTGATTGATTACAAGTTTTGTTATTTTGGTCATTCTTGCAACATTTAAATGTTTTTACTCAGAATTCAGTGCGATGTCATCGTGGTAATTTAACGCTAGTGTAATAATGAATCATTTCAAATCATACGATAAGAAAGTATCTGTTTATATGTATATGTTTCAAAGACCGGACATATTAAAATGTTGCGCAACTTGAACTTAGCCCCTGATTACTTTTGTATCGTCTGGTCTGTGCACGTCCGGGCGTGAACATTAGGTGAATTGTGAGGAAATGTGAAAACTTCAAGGTCTTCGTAAACTACCAGATAAAGGAGTCTACCATTTTCCTCGTGTAAAAAAGCAATTCCCAAGACATTACTTGGCCAAATTTTCACACGAACTTACCGTTAGCTAACATTATTATTAAGTTACAATTGTATGTAAACAAGAGTATATCTGGGAATCTATCATTTGTAACCTACCTCTGCCAGCAGTTGGTTGGGTTCACACAGAAGCCATTTACATGTTATTCGATAACATCCTTTGTCCAACTTCAAAGGAAAATATGTTAAATTCACAAGCGATTTCGGACAAAACCATTTCTGAGTGCAGATGAGGTCTCAATCGTTTAAACAGCTCCTGAACGACTGTCATTTCAAACAAATGAACAAACTTGGGTGTCGCCCTGAAGACAAAAAGAGCGCCCCCTCTCAGTTTCGTTTATCCGAAAACGTATTTAGTTTCGCTTCAGGTCATGGAATTTTTGTTGCGCACACATACTATTCTATGCTGATATTTTTCAGCGCACACATAGAGCAGCTTTCAAGTTTATTCTGGTCTTGCATATTATGAATGGCATTCTCAGGCATACAAACATTGAAAGTATTCCCTTAATTCCTACAATGGCAAAAAAAAAAAAAAAAAAGTTCCAAAAGAGTTCCAAATGATTGCATAACAAATTTCTAAATTAAAACATATCCAAGTTGTAAAATATAAAATTTACTATTTTAATTCTTAGGTTAGAAGTAAGCACAGTTGATTTAACGTAAGAAATGTCACTAAGAATGAAATTATTCATAAATTAAAGGCCTTATTTGGTCAGTTAACAGACAGCAAAGATTAAAACATGTAGATGTCCAGTATGTACAATTTCATGAATAAAAGAAATTCAAGATTTCTTTTAGAATTGAAAACAGTAGTTAATTATCCTGCAAGGCATCTTTCAGATGATGGCCCATTAATTTAGCTTGACATGGATTCATACTAGCTGTACCCAAATGTACCTTTTTTAACGTAACACTATTAAGAGTCATGTGTCGAATTGTCCCAAAAAATGGCATGTGAGATCTAAACGGTTTCTACCCTTTGGAATAAACACCTTCTACTCAAGAACACATGGATTCAAGAGAGAAAAGCAGTTTCTAGCAGCAATAAGTCATCAGCAGTAGCAGCAAGCAAAACCGGGCCTTTAGGCCTCAGGACACACAGCACAGTGTTACAAAAAAGGCACAATGGCCACATCAATTACATCATTATCAATGATCAAAATCGTAATCTGTACAAAAATATACACCTCTTTACATAATGCATGTTTACTGAATAAAATATCATTTCTGATAAAATGACCACGGTCAAACTCAGTGTTTGACAACATGAACATAGACCTCCTCATATTTTGCACTCAGCAACAGCATTACACGCAGCAATTCACAACATTGGAGTGGGACCCCAGGGTAAAAGTAGTTTCTCTCTGTACTAAATTTAACCCCAAGTTTATGTCCACCCAAAATGGAGATTTATTTAAAAAATAACCCACCCTGACTTGTTCAAGGTAGAATCCTGGGGTGCTGAGGGAGACCATCTTGTGTACCGGTCCTTCAGAAGGCACATGACTCAGGCTTTGACGTTGTTGCTGCATGCAACCTTGGTGGCGAATCCCAGGCACTGCAGGCCTGTTCCTCACCAATACAGGTAGAGCAGAACGTCAGAAACCCAGTTCCTGTCCACTACTAAGGCAAAGCTCCACCCTGTACTGCATCCATCTACTTTCATCCTGGCTCACAAAGGCTCTGGGTTAAGAGTGACTGGGTCCATAAGAGGCCCTGGTTCCGTGTGCGATTGGGGAGGAACGCATTCTGGAGCTCGGGGTGGCGCAGATGTAGGAGGGGTCTCTGCCGGTGAGCAGGGAAACACAGTCTGTGCATGAGGCTCTAGAGGTATGGATGTGTCTGGCAGAGTAGGCAGGGGTAGGTCTTCAGATGAAGTGAAACATGCTGTCTCTACTGGTATTGTATTTGGCACCAGTTGTGTGTGGACTGTAGCGGGTAGAGGCTGTGTGGGGGCAGTAGCCAGTAGAGGCTGCGTGGGGGCAGGAGCTGGCAGAGACTGCGTGGGGGTGGGAGCTGGCAGAGGCTGCGTGGAGGCTGAAGTGGGTAAAGGCTGAGTAGGGGCAGTAGTGGGTAGAGGCTGAGTGGAGGCTGTAGTGAGTAGAGGGTCTGTGGGGTCTGATGTGGGTAAAGGCTGAGTAGGGGCAGTAGTGAGTAGAGGCTGAGGAGGGGCTGTAGTGAGTAGAGGCTGAGCAGGGGCTGCAGTGAGTAGAGGGTCTGTGGGGGCTGGGGACGTGTGCATTTGCGCCGATTCTTTAGCGCCGGGAAGGTTGACTAACATGTGACTGCCTGGGCTGGGAATTGCGAGTGGAGTCCGTGCCCAAGCAAGCTGCTCTGAGCTGGGGTAGTAGGGTAGGAAGGGCCTCTCAAGGGCGCAGGTGTACATCGCCAGGTAGGTGTGCAGCAGCAGGTGTGGGAAACGGAAGGTGAAGTAGGAGACAAAGTCTTCAGGGATGGAGCCCAAGGTCTCCTGGACCTCTGCAGGCAGCTCTCTGTAATGGTGCTTCTGTAGAGGAGACAGACAAGGAGATGAAGCCTGTTTTTCAACCAGTGTTGCTAACCAAACAAGAGACAAGGAAAACCGGTAAGGAATTGAAAGCTGTTCAGTACACTATGAACTCAGCTAAGCAGGTTTAGCAGTTTTATCAGAATGTCTTGATACTTCCTTGTTTAAGCTGGTGTGAGTGAGAACCTGCTCACCTTGTTCCTCATGGCTCGGAGGAGATCTCGAACTGACCCGCCTTTGTATGACCGGAATTTGCGCAGATCTGTCCGTGAGAGAATCATCAGGAATGTGTGAACCCCACCACAAGACCCTTTCAATTGAACATGACCTCCTCAACCACCCTGATCAAATGATGACTACTGGTACCAGCCAGGCTCAAATATACCATTTCAGCAACTGTTCAATCTGCCAGTAAGTCCCCCTCCCTTATATACAATACAGAAATGGTGAATACGCAACACAATGCAGACAATGCAGTTATATGATCACAAATGCTCAATCTAACAGAGCGTTATGTTGTATAATTCTTGCCATCTTGGGTGACAGGGTGAAGATGGCTGCAGGAACACAGCTTGTGCTCAGGTCTAAACAAACACTTCCAACTGGCTTGTACAAGAAGAAATGGCATCCTCAATAGCTGAAATATAAACACAATCGAGTCCACAGCGCCACTGTGTTGCTGTATTTTTTAAAGTACTGTAACTAATGCCTGCAAACCATATTGATCCCACCCACCTGCGGTATGGTTGTTACAGCAGTATGGTACGTAAACTTTGAGGATAAAGGTTGACTATGACCTGCTACTTGTACCAGTAACTAGAGACATAAAGCAGAAAGAAGCCATCTCTGCATTGCTGTGTGACAGAGCTGCTACTCCTGGCCTCTCACCTGTCTGAAGGGGCACTGTGATGTGCTCCCTCCAATCCCCCTTCACCACGGCCCGCCCTCCTCGCTCCAGTTGCCTCACAATTGGTCCGTCCAGCGGCTCCTTTTCTATGCGGTCGCTCACGTCCTGGAAGAGAAAGATCATGCCGTATTGGTGCTCACTGATTGGTTAGTGTTTGACCTGCGTTGGGGGGGGTTGGGGGGGGGGTTGATAGTATGGTGCGACGGACCTGGAAGAACTGCAGCTCCCTCTCCAGGCTCCAGAAGAAGGGGTGTTTGAGCACGCTGTCTACTGAGGGCCTCCTCTGGGGGTCCATGTTCAGCATCTGCTCTATCAGGTGCCTGGCCACTATGTCGTCTAGGAGAGACAAGCGCACCAAAAGGGCTTTTTTGACATTTTGTGCAGAAAAACTGTTACCCGAGCAACTAGAAATCATCTTGATTCAACTTGTTCACAAATAGTTAACCCGTTCCAGTACGCTAATCTTTAAAACATGATCACAGATCCCCCCCCCCCGGTAGACAATAAAAACGTTGCGACTCTCCAGAGGAAGTGACATCAGCAGACAGGAAGAGGAAGTCACCCTCACCATGTCTGTCAGGCTGGAGCTGGTCCAGGCTGTAGGTCCCCAGCAGGATGTTGGCTTGCCTCTGCAGGGACTTGCCAAACGGGTGACTGCCTTGGGACACCACGTAGTAGAACACACACCCAGCAGAGAAGATGTCCACAGTGCAGGTCTGAAGAACAGGAAAGGTTGAGAGAAAGAACAAATGTATGTAGTTAATCAATCCAAGACCCAAAAAATGTCAATACATCCCTAAGAATAAACACCTAAATAATACAATTCTGAACAAATACCAAACTGGAAAGTATTATTGGCCACTATAACTGATTAGGCTACCCTGGTACTGTAGGTACAATTATAAATGAGAAGTGTCAGGTGTCTTCTCATCCATAAGCAGACATCTGTGAGAAACATCAAATGATGTCTTCCATAAAAAAAGAGTAACTGCTGTTTGTTTTCTCTTCGAAAAGAAAGTAACAAGCTCAGCTTTGCGGTGGTCTTTCTGTCCCACTCACAGGGTTGTCTTTGCAGTCCTCGCTGAGAACCTCCGGTGCGATCCAGCCCTCGGTGCCTGGGACCCCCGACCTTCTGCTGAAGCTGTGCCGGCCCACCGCCAGCTTCTTACACAAGCCGAAGTCTGAGATCATGGCCCTCACGCGACCATGTGCGTTGGGCATGGACACCAGGATGTTGTGGGGCTTCAGGTCCCGGTGGACTGGGTGAAGAGGCGTTAAGAGTAGTTTATTAGAAGGCAGTTTTCTAAAGACAATGAATCTAATTGAATTTGGACGACCCTTTATTCAAGCAGTGTCTTCTCATACGCCCCTAGCATTGCACCTAAAGTAAACCTTCAGGGAAAAAAAACAAAAACGTGTGTGCTTCCATCGCTTTGGCTCCATCAAAAAGTTAACATTGACTTTTATTTTAACTTGACAAAACGTTTGATGGTGCGCTTTTATTTTGAAAGGGGTATAGGCTCACACCCGTGACCTGTGAATGCGTTCTAGAACACAAACGTCTGTCAATCAAAACAGCAGATGATCACAGCATAGACACACACTGACCTGTGCCGCTTAACTAGCTACCATCATGGCAGTTAACAGTTAAAGCAGGATAGGTAATGTTGCTGAGAAACACTGACATTTGCTCAAATAAACTTCACATCCCGATAGCAACCAATAAATCTAAAGGTTTCACAGTACAATGAAATATAATATCTGTGGGCGCCGCAGGACTGTAATAAACACAACCGATCATTGAGGTCAGACGCAAAACTTGGATCCTGCCTTCATGGTAGCACTCCTCTGTCTCGAAATGTCAATAAGATACAAATGATATTTTAGTAACCAGAGGACACATTCACACAATTGGTTGACAGTCTGTTAATACGTAAAGTTCCCTTCATGTTTCCATTATTGTTTAATATGTAGGGGTTTAGGTCATGGAATGTGTTAGGGAATGTTTATTGATGTCACCATGACCTAGATGATGCTCTGATGCGAGTGACTAGCCCAAAATAGTATTCTGTATTCCTACATACTGTACACAAAAAAACAATACAACAATAAAATGTGTGAATTGTGTAGCAACAGACTGGGTAACAAAAGCATAAAGCCATCGAAGCTAAAGCACCATTTACAATAAAAAAACACTTAAGTTATGCAGAAATAAAACGGTAGATTATTCTCAACAAAAACTCCAGGGGCTAAGAGCATCACAAAAGTCATGTATTTATATTTTTGGGTGGCGTTTGACCAGGACTAATGTGGGTTCTGAGGTTAGATCAGTTGGGAACCACCGAGTCCAATTCCAAGTTGTTCTTGGTGTCAGAACTCTTAACTCAGTGAAGGGAAACTACCCTTGCGAGTGTCTGATATAATAGCCACGTGGGAGAGAGGAGAGCAGTACCTATGTTGAGAGAGTGCAGGTGAGCCAGTCCTGACATGGTCTGCTGCAGCAACACCACCGGCTCCAGTCCGTGCCGGTCAAAGTCCTTCCTCTCCACATACTAAAAAACAAAATAAACACACACACCGGCACAAAAAAAGTACATGAGCGCAGGTGAAAAGTAACCGGAGCCGAACCACAGAAAGGGTGGAAAGACGCCAGTCAAAAAGAGAGGGGGGACGGACGGACGAGGTTAAGCGAAGGGGCACGTGCCTCTTGTAGGGAGGCGGCGCACAGCTCGATGGCGATGTACTGGAACTGGCGGTCTCGCTCGGTGCAGAAGTAGCGGATGACGTTGGGGTGCTCGTCGGACTCGCGCAGCAGCTGCACCTCTCGGTCGGCGAAGCTGAAGCACTCCGGCAGGATCCTTTTCACCGCCACCGGCCGGTTGTCGAACTGACCCCTGGGAAAACACAAAGCCGAGGGTCGCAAGAGGGCATCGCTGAATTCTCCTTGAGTAAAAACACCAGGAATGATCCTCTGTCAAACTAGACCAGGTGAAGGACTTTTGCCATTAAAACTTTATACCTCGCTACTTCCTTCCAACAGGATACACTTCCTTGAAATGAAATTGCCTACCACAACTTGGATTACACTGCAGAGAGGTCAATACTCTCTCTGGATGAAGTCATATGTGAGATTATCCCACAAGACTAAATTAAATAGCTTGAGAGGTGTCCACTGGGATAGATGAAGACTCACTTGTACACGATGGTTCCCTCTGCACCATGTCCCAGTACGTTCCTGGGGCTGAATGTGATGTTTCCCACACGAACTATGTTGATGTCCTCATCTGGTCAAACAGACACATGTACATTAATGAACATCAACAATGGATCCAATCTATCCAGAAGACATGATGCTAAGCCGTTTGAAATCTCATTGCTTTAGAGATATGCATGTATATATTAATCTGAATGCATACTCTGTATGTGTGTGTGTCATACCTCCGTCGTCATGCTCGTTGGCAGAGCTTCCCAGCTCGGACACAGACAGGTTAGAGTGGTTGGAGGCCCGGGGCGTGACGTTGGGGCTGCTGTGGTCGGAGCTTTCGGAGCGAGCGCGGGCCACTTCCAGGTAGTCCGTGTCCGGGGCCAGGCCCAGGTCAGAGGGGGGGGGGAAGGGCTGCTGCTTCTGGAGCAGCTCCAGCCTCTCCTCCATTTGCCTCTGGAACTCCTGGTGCTGCAGCTGCTGCTGCTTGTGCACGCTCTGGGGAGGGGGGGGGGGCAGATGATGGGGAGGAGGGCCGGGGGTGAGACACTGTCAGTGCAAATGTGGGGGGGTTACTATAGGAGTGGACACGGGCTAAAACGTTCAAAGAGATTAAGCGTGCCACAAGTGGTTGATTCGATTGATCTGGAGTGTGAGGATGGCAACAAAAAAGGAATTTTGCATCTGCTTCTATCTACACAGAGGCAGGCAGCGAGCCATCCTTGCTGCTCCACAGCTGACCAGTAGGTGGAGCCCTGGCCCCATGCTCACCTTTGGGTAGGTGATCACGAAGGCCAGCCAGCCAGCCAAGAGGAAGGTGGAGAAGATGATGGTGGCCATGTCCTTGAGCATAGTGTCCACAGGGGCCTCAGGCTTGGCTGCTGATCGCCCCCCCACTCCTCCTCCTCCGCCCCCACCAGGGGGCTGCTCTTGGACGGAGGTGCCGGGCTTGGCCGGGGGACCCTCCTCTCGGCCGCTCTCGTTCGCTTTCTAGCGTGGGGGGAACCGTGGAGGAGGGGAGCAAAAGTACATGGAGGAGAGGAAAAGAGTCAATGTCAAAGGGAGGGGTGCTGGATAGTGTGACAGGGATCCATTAGCAGTGATTTGGAGCTAACAAGTAACCCAAGCATTTCTCACTCTCTCGCTTTCTCTCTCTCTGTCACACACACATACACACACCTCTTCTAATGTCTTATCAGTGGTGGGAGGAATGACATTGCCCTGATGTCGAGGGATGCTGTCAGGAAATTTCTCCAAGAACTTGTTCTGAGCATCAGGCGGTGTCTCATGGTGACCTGAGAGACAGAAAAAGTCAGAGAGAAAGAGAGAATAATAGCAAATTATTCATGTCTTTGCAAGAACACACTCCATTACCAGACAGTGCTTTCACCATAGTGGCCAGCAGAGGGCAACACTCTCACATAGACGGCTCAGAACGCGTCTAGCCCCTGTGCGAGGGGAGGGGGGAGGTGTGAGGTCCATATCGACTGTATTCTGTTGCCTGGCAGGAGAACATCCAGCTGACAGGCTCAGGGAGGTGGTGTACGTACCTATGAGCAGCAGGTGGTTCCTCATGAAGTTGATGCGGTTGCGTTCTCGCAGGGCGGCGTTGAACTTGACGCTGGTGCTGGGCGTGATCACACACTCTTCCTCGGGTACCTCCTGGCTGCTGGGCCCCTCCAGCATGGGGAACGTGCTGCCACGGGGCTGCACCGCGCGTGCACACGCGCGCACACACACACACACACACACACACACACACACACACACACACAGAAAGCGTAAAGGAGAGCCGATCGAATCACGTCTCCTTATACTAGCTTCGACACTGACAAAACACCCCGTTTGTAGCCAAGCTGGGAGCCTGGTTCTCTGGTACTGGGAAGCTGTCCAGACTTAGAGTGAACTCAGGCGAATGGGCAGGTAAACATCCCTGACCACCCCAGGATAGTAACAGGGTCCTCGTGACTCCACGCGCACCTGGCAGAGGACCTATCCTGGACAGGCGTGACTCACCACAACTGTGACTCCATCATGAACTAGGGAGGGCGAGGCGTACAGGCTGGTGGAGTATTTGCCCACGTAGAGAGTGGACCTGTGGAACAGGACAGCAAAAAGGGGGGGGGTTTAATGTTGTTAGTTAATGTGTTGCTTCAGGTTATTAGCTATGTTAGCCTAGCATTGGATAGGTTTCAAAGTGCAACCGTTCCAGTTGCGGATGGTGATTCTAAGACAAGGATATACGCATCAGCATATTATTGCGCAAAACAGTTTTTGCACTGAAATGTGCCATAAATGCAAAACGAATGGGCTCAAACGAGTCGGATCGTACTTTCCTTGATGACCCATTGAGGTGGATTACAGCCCTCGTGTTTGGTTTCTCCTTCAAGGCACTTCCTATAGAGCGTGAACACGCCTCTATTGTGCCGTTTGAAGTTTTTAATCGGAATATGGGCACATTTGATCTCGAGGCTCATTAAAGACACATCCAGTGTGGATTTGCTTAACTCACATGGGCATGTCACAGCTGCGACTGGAATGCAGCAGCTGCCAATCCCTCAATACGGGCCTGCGTGGGTTTCAAGCCGGCGTTTGATTGCACAACCAGGCCATGAAGCGGAGACATGCGAGGCCTTGTTGATTTTTCGCAAGACGAGCGAACACAGGAGGTGTCTTTGGGTCACGGTTTCAATTCACAGTGCCGTTTCTATTAATGCAATGGCCGGTTTCAGAAGAAATGAGAAGCGAGAGTTTCAGTGGTGCGTTTGTGTGTGTCCACCTGCGTCTCCATTTCATCGCCCTCCATCTGGGTTGGTATCTCTGTAACCGTGTGCGCGTACACTACCAGTCAAAAGTTTGGACACATTGTCCTATTCATCTGAATGGGAGGGTGTGTCCAATCTTTTAACTGCCAGCATATGTGGGTGTGTGCGTGTGTCTGTGCGTCCGCCCTGCTTACATAAGCTTGTTTTTCGGCTTTTTCTCCTTAGGAAAGGGGTACTTCCACTGTGTAATGCGTCCCACTTCCCCGGACATGAAGGTCAGGTAGCGCAGCGTCTCCACGGCGACGTTGGTGTGCACCACCTTGCGCAGGCCCTCACGCTGCCAGATGTACATGGCCACCACAGGGGAGTTGTAGTTCTGGACCCACTGCACGTCGCCTGACTCGCTGTCCACCGTCACCACCAGCCCGTCCCCGTTTGACACAAAGTGGGCGTTCTCTGCCGAGATCAAGAGTGGTTGTCAAGTTGTGTGCTCGTCTATTAAGGAACGTCAAGGTGATATATTGCGGGGACGGTGATGAGTGTTTGGTCAGTAGGCCAGACAGTTTCCGGAAAGTTCTTACTGTATTTGGTTTCGTCGTCGGGCAGGGTAGAGGCGTAGTCTGAGTAGGTGGCGTTCCAGCGCAGCTCTCGGCTTTTGGTGTCGTACATTGTGATGGTGTACTCTGGAGGGGGACACGGTGTAGCGCACAGGATGTGTGTGAGTACACAATATATCTGGGTAGATTGTGTGTAGGTTAGAGCAGCAGTGGTTCTCAACCCTGGTCCTCAGGGACCCCCCTATCCTGCATGTTTTGTTTGTTGATTCTATTGAACGGGTTGTTATCTAGCTCTGTAGGAACCTGGTAACAAACACGCATATGAATCAGGTGTGTTGGAGCAGGGAAACAGGGGATCCCTTAGGACCAGAGTTAAGAACCATTTGGTTAGAGGGGTTACAGTTAGGAAAGTAGGTACTTTTGGGTAACAGGTAGGAAGGTAGGTGTGTGTGGGTCTCAGCTAGGGCAGTAGGTGTGTGTGGATCACAGGTAGGGCAGTGGGTGTGTGTGGGTCAGAGGTAGAGCAGTGGGTGTGTGTGGGTCACAGGTAGAGCAGTAGGTGTGTGTGTGGGTCATAGCTAGGGCAGTAGGTGTGTGTGTGGGTCCAGGTAGGGCAGTAGGTGAGTGTGGGTCATAGCAAGGGCAGTAGGTGTGCGTGGGTCATAGCTAGGGCAGTAGGTGTGCGTGGGTCATAGCTAGGGCAGTAGGTGTGTGTGGGTCATAGCAAGGGCAGTAGGTGTGCGTGGGTCATAGCTAGGGCAGTAGGTGTGTGTGGGTCATAGCTTGGGCAGTAGGTGTTTGTGGGTCATAGCTAGGGCAGTAGGTGTTCTGTTGCAGGGCCTCACCGGTGCGTCCCAGGTACAGGAGTGATGAAGAGGGACACAGCATCTCAGCAAACGAGGATGTGAGTGTCTGCTGTTTCTCCCCTGTCAGGAGGTCCACCACATACCACAGGTCCTGCTTCTTACCTAGACACACACACGCACGCGCACTCTTCAGCCAACCTCAATGGGAGGTCTAGTTGACAGTATATGACCCCATGTTTGCATACAGACATCACTTTACCAAATGGGGTAGGGTGGGGACAGCCTGTTATTATTTACAGTCACACCTACCAAAGCCACCGACTTCCTAGTTTGTTGGTAAAGGGAGTGGCACTAACAGGGAGTCTGGCTGGGCTTTGGCAAAACCAGTGGATTAGGAAACCTGCCTACTGTGGAGCCAACCACACCCAGAGTGGGATGTTGTTAAGGCCAGAGTTGTTCTTCTCTGTCCGCTTTGTTTAGACAGGAGAACGATTGCTATTTATTTGGCATTGAGTGACTATTGTCTTGTGGTGAAAACAAGTACTTTTACACAATAGTGTCTTCCTTTGTGCTGGCGATTGCTTCCGTCAAGGAATGTCCTGGCAACTACCACATAGATAACGAGCATCTCGATCACGTGTTCAACAGCTTCCAACTGTGTTGAATTCCAAAGAGCTGGGGTTGGGAACGAAAGGAATGGAAATACAGTCCAACGTCTTCTCCTCTGAGGAGATAACATTCATGCAGGAGACTAGCCTGATGCACTGTATGCAACATAATATGCAAATATTATTTTCTGCGAGTGGCTGTCAAAACTAAAGACAGCCTGATTCTGTGTGTCTGCCTGTGTGTGTAAAGAAAATAAATGGTGTGTCAGTCAAATCCCATCTGCGATTGTTGGTAGCTATGGCGGTCTTCAAAGACAAACTAATTATTGAGTGATGAGGAGCGTCGCAATTTCACAAGTTGATGTTGCATACCAGGCAGCCCTTTAAGGCAGAATGTTATTTAGTGCTTAGTGTACATGTGTTTGTGTGTTACCAGGTGTTTTGTAAAGGTCTTACCCATGTAGAGGATCCCATCAGAGCTTCGACAAGGTGATGCCTGCACCAGCTCAGGTATGGTGAAGGGCAGTTTCTGTTGCAACATGGGGAAATAGCACAAAGACATTTGTCACACGCATGCACGCTCCAAGTTGGCGCACTAATTTGTGACCTGCTCATCGACTGTGGTAAGGAGATGCATTTCTCGGTAGAGAAGAAACTGAGTGTTCCTCGGTAACCATAGAGAGTAGAGGCTGTTAGTCCTCCTACCGTGAGTCCTTCGTTGTTCTTCCCCCCCAGAGAGTACAGGCTGCCATCATTGGGGTCAGGCAGAAATGCTGGTCTGGAGACAAAAAAATAACAAAACGACAAACGCCTTTGTGATGGGAATTTGTCTTGGGTTTTTCAAAAGGTAACTTTCAAAAAGGGGTGTAGGTGGTCCAACTGGGGATAATACACTCTTTTTAAAATAGATGCATTGTGTCCATGATAAAATTGGTAGAATGAACACACACACATTTCTGGGATTATAGATAGGTCACAGTGCCTGTGATGCAGCTGGTGATGACAGTTCTCATTGGTTTCAGTACCAATATTTCTCAGACCACAATTGAGATGATGTCATCTCTGAAGTCAACCTCCACAAACATGTTAAAGAAATTGTGTTGCCAGCTTACATTCATGCAAATTATTATGTAGCCTTCTTTTGTCTGCTGATTCGTATGTTATGAATAGCTTATGTTACTCATGTTATGTTCATCAAAATGTACGGCATTGGTTCCTTGTTAAATTGTCTTCACACTTAAAATCTGCACATTTAGTTCATGACAGAACATGTCATTACTAACACAAGGGTTGAGCCAGTTGTCATAATTTTAGACCTAATTCTCCCTACAGCACTTGAACATGTACAATCTTAATAAAGATTATAAAGAGGACCCATGTAGAACATGAACTTTGCAGGGTGTCTGGTTCTCAAACTGATTGTGGGAAACTACTACATACACACACAGATTTCTGACAGATATATTCACTCAAAGTTTTTTTTTGTATTTATTCAAACAATACACAATTTGGTCTCTTTAGACTACGCTGACTGTAACTGCGTTTCTGTCATTAAAATAAGGAAGACAAGTAGAGATATGCATACTCAGCATCTGGCTTCCTGCAAATGACACACAGACACAGACACATGCACACGCACGCACGCACGCACGCACGCACGCACGTAAAGACAAAATGCTACTCACTCTGCCACATGAGTAGGGACCTGTAGAACAGGATCTGTGAAAGGGGGGGAAAAACAGGCAGACTTTTTTGTGAATCGCAAGAAAATCTCTATTCCTGACAGCAAATAACAGCGCCTATGGGGCAATTATGTATAGGTGCACACAATGGAAATGTTTCCAAGAGCCACACTGAGCACATTTGACTCGCTCTCTACCAATCACAAGCACAGTACACGTTACGGCAAGTCTACAAGCAGTCCTGTATGATACATCGCGTTCTTGGAAGTTCCTTTGTTTGCGCGGGTGTAAGCCCAATATTAGGCTAGGTTGCATCCTCTTGCTGTTTATGAGAGCAGGAACTGATAAGAGGCTAATGCCCCCCCTAATCTTCCTGATAGAACAAGTTAAACACAGTGGATGTGGAGCAAGCTTCAGTTGACCCATGATGTCAAGCTGACCCTTACTGAGGGCCATACAGACACCCAGGCCTCAGAGACACGATGCTGCGGTGAACCAACACACGCCGGAAGCAGAAGGAACACGCGGCTGGCCAGATGGCCCTTCTCTGACAGGAGAATGGAAGTGTGTTTGTGTGTCTGTGTGTGTGTGTGTGTGTGTGTGTGTGTGTGTGTGGGCGGACGGCCTGACATGGGAAAATAACGTATGAACCTATGATGGCAGGTGTAGCCAGATTTAGCTTCAATATTCAAAAGGATATCTTGGGATGTTGGGAAAACAACCTTATGTTGGCCTGCAGCGTTTCATGAATTACTGCTGCTTCTCTTTCATCCTCATGCATCAATATCAAGTACAGGAACATGCGCCACATGGCTCAGGGAGTGAAAAACAACATTTTTGTTATGTGGCAGGCCGCTAACTCCGTTCACTTGACATCAACGGCTGTTTCTCTCAACAAAGTGCTCTAAAGCCAATATATTAAATATATTCCCTCTGAAGTATAAATAATATGACAACAACCACATCTGTGTGTGTTTGTCTGGGTGACTAGGGTCACGAGGAAGAGTCTTTGGTATGGACCTGAACATCACAGTTGAGGTTCAAAGGGAGGGTGCAGGGCTAAGCTGGTTGGTTATGGTGCAGGGCTAAGCTGGTTGGTTATGCTGCAGGCGCTGAGACCTTGGGGCCTCCAAAGACACACACACACACACACACACACACACACACACAAACACACACACAAACACACACACAAACACACACAAGGTGTGGGCCACCCAATCTCAAGTTCAACAGGTGTTTCAGGAAAGCTATGGGCGTGGGTAGAAGCAACCACTCTCACCTGTGTTGGTGATGCCGACTGACTACCAGGTGTTACCTGAGAAGAACTGCACATTTTTGTTCTTTCCAGTTCTAGCTCTCAAACTATTCTCTGTCTGGTGAAAATGTCAAGATGTTCTGTAAACCTTGCTGGCATGCATGACATAGGATAAGTCCTGCATCAATATATTAATTGTAAGATTGTAAGACGCGAACACATCTAAGTAATCTAAAAGAATAGACGTTTGAATGTGAGTGTCGGTACAATCATCACCGAGTAATTCACCCTTGCCCACAGTGACCTTGAATACAACTAGGCTATATCTCCTCCACTGTCCCTGTTAATGATTATCAGCTGAGCAAGCAGAAGACAACTGCATTTAAGTCAGGTGCAAGCAATGCACCATGAGAGGGAAACATCCGTTTGAACACCTTTCGCACGGTTGACAACAGCAGGTTCTACAGCCTCTCCTTACTCATTAGGGCACTTGACCGAGTGCCATTTGCTATTCTGACAGCATGTTGCTCAACCACATTTTTGTGCTCCAATTCAAAACGTGTATTCCCCAAATGCTAGGATGCTCTGCTTGTCTACGAACCCCACCTTCTGTCTCCGCTCCTGAGCATTCCTCATGTAATCGGTTAGAAATCAGGTTTTCTCTGCTTGACAATAGACAAACACTTGAAATATCTTCTGTTTCAAAAAGCTAGCAGGGTCGCATTGAGGGTGGTGGGGCCCACTACAAAGCGACTTTTGTTTTGAGGGCGTAACCTAAACGTTAGCGAGAAAGAAACACTTTAACAAAGCAAATGAATTGTGCACTAGGGCTGTCTATCTCTTACCTTCTTTCAACGTCCATTTGATGGAGCCTGACCTCTTGCTCACGGCGTGCAGGTTCCCGTCCAGCGTTGACACAAACAGCAGACTTTCAGGAAGGGATACAGAACTGCCTTGGCAGAAACCCTGCACAGAAACACCCAAACTGATGAGCCAAAACACATCGAACATGACATGTTTTGGCATAAAAATAAACTGATTAGCAGGGTGTTATTTTTTATTTTTGTTGCATTCATAAAACCATTCGGTGGCAGGGGTGGAAATCCAATGCGTCTTCATGCATGTGCAATAGGAATGAACTCACGCCACTAATTAACTAAATAAATCTTTCTTTCTTTTTTTAAACAGATCGCATTTCCCACCCCCCTCATTAGGTTTTGGCTAATAATCCGGTGAACAAACTCCTTTTACCTTCCTTCTTTTCTATGAGGCTATTTGGTGACATAGCCAAATATCCATGAAAGTGACAAGGACCATAGATGATGAACATGTGCTGTTCTTCCCCAGCAAGTGATATGGCACCAGAGAATACTCTCTCCCAAGCGGGAGAGTGAGGATGAGATACCTACATAGGTTGACCCTAACCACCTTTTACTAGCAATCACAACCCCCCCCCCCCCCCCCCCGTCTCCCCCCTATCTCTCTCTCTTTGAACAAGCCCCTTCATGATTGTTTTATGAAGAAAACACTGGGCCAAACAAGTTAAGTCAAACAAACTACCTGCAAGCGTGAAAGTCCTCCAAGAATTGAAAAAGCATGTCTCAGATAAGAGTGGGGACTAGGTGAGATAAGTTAGTGGTGGGGTGTGTGTGTGTGAGGGGAGGGGGGTCACAAAGCGTGCGAGGCACAGCACGTGCACTTGCCACATTTTTCCGTGACCTCGTCCCTGATAGTGTGCCTGGTTTACGCGCGGATGTGGCCCAGGGAGAAGGGGGGGGCTGTTGGAAGGACAGATGAACGGTGGGCTGGGAGGAGCACGTGCTCGAGGATCCCTCCAGACTGTCTTCCCACTCGGGCAGACAGACGCAGGCCCACGCCAGCAGGCTTGGACTGGGCCTTGGCAGTCTGTACAACTGAACAGGGCGGAAGGGAGTGGGACTGTATCTTATACGGTCGACTGAGGGAAAGAAAGACTGAGGGGTAGATAGAAAGCGAGTAAGAAAGTGGCGTCAATTACCAAGAAGTTATAGAGTTAAAAAGGTAGATCAGATAGCAAACTACCAATCAACTTTCTCGCCACATGGCCTGCAACAACACGTTGGGCTTATCAGAAGTGAAGTATATGCACCGTTGCTGTTTTTTAAACATGCACATTAACCTGATAACCCAAACTCTGGTTATCATCTTGCTCTTGGCACACAAAAGTACAAGAGGAAGTGACATAGTAGAGGAGTGCTTAGCGCTAAAAGCTAAATCATGTATTCATGTAGCTATCGTAGCACGGTTATCAATGGCAGCGTTGCAGCCTATACCCAAAAAGACCTCAGGGTCCTGAATATAGCCTCTGTTGTTTGAAGCAGATCACCAACAGCCAATTGCTAAGAAGCTCTTCTCTCTGCACTCAGCCAATCACCAGGGGCTCAGGGAGGTGGAGTAAAGGGCTGTTGAGACTTCAAAAGCCCCCTAGACTCAGCCAGTCAGGCCTGAGCGCATGGCACAAAGAACAAACAGAGCACAGTTCAGTGTGCGACCTGGCCTTGGCTGAATCAGGCAGCGTCGCGACGGCCCATTACGCCGCAAATGTCAGCGTGTTAACTGAACACGCTGAGTGTTCATTTGACTTGTTGAGCGTTTTATACGAGACTACTCTCTGAGGTGGATCTTAACACTCCATGGAGTTAAATGAACCCTTGGATAAGCTGTGTACACTTTTGCAGCTCTTTTCGGTGTGCGTTTCAATACAAATAAACAAAATGCCAAATTGCATTGAAAAACAACCAGGGTTTGAAATGATAAACTTCCAGTCTGACGTGCTACATGTAAGGGAGGTTCGGCGCAACACAAAAGTGTCTGTCCCTTCGCATTGGCTCAGTTTCCATACTCTAATCTCACAGCACACAACGTGTGAGAGCTTGAGTCAATACTGTCCACCTGTGGCAGTTCCTACAAAGCTCCACTGGCTACACATGGACCGCAGGACATGACAGCTTAAAAAAAAAAAAAACCCAGTCCACTTACAGTTGATTCACCCTCCGTAACCTCCAGTGCACTCAGTTTCACAGGCAAAAACAACATCTGCTGCAAGAGAAGCATGATTATTGAAATAGCAGCACCCTTAGACCCGACCCCCGCATCTCTCGTACATCTGTCAGATGAGTCACACGGCCATGCTGGTGGGATGGATGAGTGGAAGAAAAAAAGAAAACGCAGGGACATCGAAGTCCTTTCTTAAATTTCAATGTTCACCAGCTTTGGAACATGGAAAAGTCAGACATTGCGTAAGCTTGTTACGTAATGCACAAGAAACCAAATTCTTGGCAGGTTCTCCCTGTCTCCAACGAGGCCAGGCGGCCTCCAAAATGTGGCCCTTCGTCCCAGCAGATACACCGTCTCTTCGCCCTCCTACATACCTAACATCCGTGCCAGACCTTCTCAAACACGTGCATCTGGTAGGTTCCCACCATTTGTCAATAGTAATAGACACTTCTCAGGGAACACAAAGAGGCAAACACAAGCATCGTTTTCAGGGTAACGTGACGCTTCTGATGCTTAGAGGGCAAGTTCTCAGGACAGATATTTTGTCTTGCTCTGGTTTGCGCCAGTGTTTACTGGAACATCAAGTCCGCACCAACCTAACCAGTTCTTGTTGAAAAATAGTAATATTGAGCGTGTCTGATAATCTGCTGTAGGTCTTGCAAAATGAATGTGGCTAAAACGTTATCTGATGCAACTGTTATGGGAAGAGAAACCAGAACTGTGAGCTTCTTCCGGATGTCAAAGCAACTAAATCTCGCAGAAGGCTGCTCGTTCCATCATGAATTCAATACATAAGGAACTAGCACATGAAGAAATTAAGCTATTGCCCAACATATGACTTAAACTAGACAAACAAAACAGGTCAGAGGACCAGAACAGAGAACATGAACCTGTTGTCTAGCTGACTTGTTACATAGTCACTGACCAAACTTCGGTTGGCGCATTAGTAGCATAAAAATCCTCCAATGATTAAAAATACTAACCAACAAAAAGTAGGCTATACACCTGTAAACTAGACTGAGTATTCTGTACCTATGCGCCGCTTTGTGCACCTGTTCATTCTGGAAAATACTTAATTCCTCAATTAACTCTTCATGGAAAGTTTCCAAATGGGTCTAAAAACATTCTTTACATTAGCCGAGCTATCGTGCATGGTAAGCAACACTCAGACAACTATCTGTCAATCTATCCATTTGCATTTTATACCATGTGTGCTGAACTGTATCACGTAATGATAACAATACTTGCAAAACCATAAAAAAAGAATATGCCAAATAACGGACTTTGGAGAGCACTCAAAAGTCTTGATCGCCATAGCGTGAATGTTTGACTCATCATAGCACTTGTCCACTTATTCATGTAACTCTTTCCATTCGTCGACATCCTGGGAGGCAGCTCGTGAAAACCCAACAAGAGCAACACAATCCGCAGTCATCCAAATGTTAAAACTGCACATTCAATTCGACTTGCAACAGATTTCCGTTCCATTTAAAACCCAACATGGCTGCTACCATAACCATATAGATCTACATCTGTCTTGGGTATCGCTGTTCAAACCAATTTTGTGAGATGATGAGGCCGAGTATAAAACTATATTTACTTTGCTGCTCCATCAGCTGCTGTTCACACCTCTTTGCAGAGTCCCATTTCAAATCAACAGAAAACCCAAACATAGCTACTACACAGTCCAGCCGAGGACAGAGGCGATAGTTCTACTTATCAAATAGTCCAATTGTTTTCAAGAGGAGGGGTCCCTTCCAGGAGGGGTATAAATCTAGTTAATCTTATCTACCAAGCTTAGTTGGCAAGTAGAAGGCTGTATATATTGCACGGGTTTAATCTTCGATTAGAAGTAACTGGCTAACTAGCTATGATTGCATTAACCAGAGCATGCTTGCTTGACAGCTAAGCTGATATTTACATATACAGCACATAGCCTACAGGTCCGTAAATTACAGATTTGAGTATTGTCTGAGGCAATGCAGTGCGTACGTTAGCTGGCTAGTGCTGTGTAAGTGGCCTACTAAGAAACCACACAATATCTAGCATTTTGTCTTGCTAACATTAGTAGTTACCAAGCAAGCCAAGACATTACGACGTAAGCAGCTTTCTAACAATGAACCCCTGGCCTCAAGCACAGCCTACTTTAGCGCAAATGAGGTGAATGCCATTGTTGTGCCATGTATTTTTTTTTTTTTTACCTTACTTAAATGGCATCATACCAAATGACTAGTTGCTGACAACAACTAGCCAGCTAGCTATCTAGCTAGTTTGTTAGCTAAAGATGGGTTTACAGCTTACCACTCGTAGAGGGTCAATGCAGCACAGAAACGTGAAAATGAACCATGGGCCCCGGCTGAAAACTGTCCAGTCCATCTCGAGTCCAACCGGGAAAAGAGCGAGTTTGACATAGAAACCAGGCGCTGTATATAGCTAACCAAGATCTAACAGGCGTGTCTGAACAACATACAAAAATAAACAGTCTTCTCTTCAAGGTAAACGTGGAGTACTCTCCTATCTCAGTTTCTTAAGAGTTTCCCTTGCTTCAGTTGGCTTCCTCATGATATGTGGGGGAGGGACTGTGGGTTTCTGCCGTCCACAGAGAGAAGGAGGAGAGCGTTGAGAACCAATCAGGACTCTGCATGCTACCGGATATCCGGTGTAAAACGTTTGTATAAAAACCTTCCGGAAGCCGACCATTACTCTTGAATTCATCTATAACAGCAACGTGGGCATACGTGAAGCAAGTTACTGAACATATTTAATTATGTGGACGTCACATGTAGCTTTGGTGGTGCAGCATGTCTTGTATGTTGGTCATTTAGATAAATATGGTTGAATGGACAGCAGTTTTTAAGTTTGCAAGACGAATGTGGACGACTGGCAGGTTGTCCGCGTGACTGTCGTTGGAATATGGAGCCTGTTCAAACGCTTTCCATAAATTTGCCGAAGTAAGTGGTACCCATCATAAATGGTCGCCATTGATCTATAGTTGTAAGGAATGAAATGTGATTGCTAACCTTTTTCTTTTAATAGGAAATTCCCGTCATCCTGTGTTAAATTCTGCTAGCCACGTTGCAGGAGGACATGGCGGTCGGCATGGCCCTCTGACGGTGTCCATGATTGGAGCTTCGACAAGTCTTTATGTTTCGAGAACGGTGAGAGTGCTAAAACTTGCATGATGTGTATGAAATAGGGTTATGCATGATGTGTTTAACGCGTTAGACTTCTGAATGATAATGAAGTCAACTTACATAACTGACATGCCCAGTATTCCTTGTGTATAATCTCCAACGAATTGGAGGGATGTGACCAATTTCGTTTGATTTCAGGTATTCCGGTCCAGTTCCTCGCCACGTGTCGTGTTGCAGTTCCTGTTAATTTGCTTGATTTCAAATTGCTTTTGGAAATGTTCCCATCGAAGAGGGGGAAATGTTGAAATAAAAGTCAATTTATTGCAGTCATGTGGTATTGCTTCTGAGGTATGCACTTTCTTTGAACCTTAATTGCCTTAACAATGGCAGTTTAGGCCAAGCTATAGTGCAAGAGCAGAAGACGGCTTGTTTATAACTGGGGCTTCTTGGCTTTTCGACCAAGTTTCTCTTTTAAAAGCAACCCACAAATATATATACCATGTCAATCCTTTTTTTTTTCTCAGATTGGACACCTAGCGGTATATGAATGTCCCACGTCAAGATGATCAAATGTTTAGGTTGTGAATGTCAGAGGACACTTCATTTCTACATAAACCAGTACACTAAGTCTGTCCACTGAGTTATGGAACTCGTCATTAGTTATAATGCTGCAGCTGTGTCATAAGCATAATCTAAACATAAATCTTTCTGACTTAACTATTTAGATTAATGTTAGTTGAATAATCAGATTCAATATTCAAGCAAAGGGATATTTATTGAGCCACCATATAACATTCTGTGTCACAATCACTGAACGCAATAGCAATATCATTTTTGCATTGCTGCAAATGTCATAAAAGCAAAACCAAGAGCATAAACATAGACAGTAGATGGCACACATGTTCAAAGGTTTGCTTCTCAGTTTGACACTGGAACCGATTCGACCAACTAGAGAGGAATGTCAGATTATTTGAAAAGGCACTTCTGCCTCATACACTGTTAGCCAACACAAAAAGTTGAACAGAATGACAAAAAACAGATCTTAATTGTAAAACAAGTGCAAGCATGTTCTTGGCAAATTTAATGGGACGCATTTCTACTATAGTCTGGCATTTGCAGATGGTTGATAATTCCATTTGTCTTTCATATGTACTGTACAGAACGAGGAACATGACACCAACAATAGCTACATAAACTAAACTAATGTTTGTTTGCAGACTGACTCAACCTTAGCAGTTGAGCAGTATGGCAGAAGTCTGGGAATCATAGTTATCACCTGCAATGGTAGAGGGCAAGGGAGAGCTCAGAATTCATAATCGTGTGAAGATGGGACTGCTATGGCCAATAAAACAGACAAAATTCAGATAATCTTAATTCCCGCTGTGTCTACAACCCCATTTATTGTAATCTATCAACAAGTGATGCACTGCTAAAATCAATTTAGTCTTTTTTGTACTTTTATAAAACTGAACCCAGTTTACTGAACATTCATTAGGCCTACATACAACAATCGGAACATACATATCTGTATAATCGATCTGTAGATGTGCATTGAAAAAATGATCACTTTAGTCAAAGTGGTTTGGGGCAATAGATGTGCTGAAGATATTGAAGGACGAGTTGAGGTTTCCTTGACTACTCGGACCTGTCTCCTGTGGGCTCCTGGCACAGGGAGGAGTTTCAGCTGGTATTGTAGTTAAATGGACACAGTGGCATTGATCTGTTTGCATATAAGGGGTGCCATGCAGGTGACACAGGCAGCAAAGATGGCACAGGCAGCAAAGTAGGTTGGGCCAGGGGAACTCAACTGTCTCTGAACCCCATTTATGTGTGCATTAGATGCAGAAGCATAATGAACTATAAACAATAAATACACAGACTCAAACGAAAACACATGTTTTAAAATGGAAACCCTCAACCCATGTTTGGCCTATAGGCATTTGAGTATCTGACAGTAACGTAAGACTTGGGCACATCAGTAAAAACAACATCATGGATGCGCACACTTGTCAGAAGTGTGGATCTGTTGTTTGGTGAAGCTGCTAAACATCACAGGTATTGTGGTTCATCTGATTTGCAGGGACGGCCATCTTGTTGGACGAAACACCTGTAATCTAAGCCTTATGTCACAGTTGTGTCTATAGGTCTACTTGTCTTTCGGTCAGGACGTTTTTTAACAGTGTCTCTTGAGTGTCGTCATAGGCAACATTTTCTGTTGATCTTATTTTGCAACATGAGGGGACTGAAATGAACTGAGGACCTGCTTAACAACCACCCTTTCAGATATCCAAATCTATTACATTTAGTAACAGATTTACTGATCGTCAACCGAAACAAACTGTCTTTGTTTTGTGTTCGTGTGGGCACGGCAATGGGACCTCACTACTTCCGTAAAGCGTGAACAGTAGGCCGCAACTCTAAAGGCCACAAAAAATGTCTCCAGGAAGGTGAGCCAGTGCCTTTCTGTCGTGTTGCCATGGTATTCCACGCATACCGCAAGTGTGTGTCTTCACATATCAGAGACTTCAGGTTCAGAGTGGTCTGTGTCCACGTCCCTCAAGGCATCGGATGTCACGGTACCCAAATATGTGTTGGAACGAGGGTCCATGGCAGAGTGCATGATGGGTAGCCACACGTCATCCATGTTTGGCATCACAAATATTTTCTGTAAGCCAATAAAGAGGTGAGCAACTGGAAATGTCAAGCGTATGAAAATTCTGGATCAGGTCATAGATTTGTAAAAGATCCCAGTGTCCCCGCAAACAAAATATATTTCAACTGGATGGAATGCCTGTATATCTGGTTTATTTGAAGGACTTTGGGTTGAATTATGCGCTGGCAAGAATGACGAACATCAAATGGTCGAGCCACAGTAGCGGGGTTACAATGCCTCTGTAAAAATGATTGATCTACACCACAAGATCCTGGAGAACATCCATCATTCTCTGTATTTTGTGTAGGTAAAGCAGAGCAAAGTCTCCCCTCACTGCATTTACCTGTCACAGACATGGTATTTGTGGCTATATCCAGAGACACTATGCTGTGGCTGACTAACAACTGACAGACAAAACGAATATCTGTTTTTCTCTTCAGGGGAGAGGGTGAGGTTGGAAAATGATTCATTTGTGACAGTTACACCTGGATAAATGGGTCTCTTCTAAAAACCAGACAAGGTTGAAGTGAGGCCTATACTTAAAAGCTGTGGGAGAGCCACAAGCCCTTTCATGACCACCCTCCATTTCACAAATTCACCTCACCCTTATTCACCCCAAAACAAATTCTTTGCTATGAGGTTAACAGGGACAAGAATGTCAGCAAATGTTTGGACAGCATCCTATTTATCAAGTTTGTGTCTAGATGTAATCTGCCAAAACATATGGCTACGTATTGACTTCCTGGAAGGGTGTTATGGGCCTACCTGGAACTCCTGGTCCAGTTTCTTCTCAATCCAATCAGTGACGTGAGCCAATGTTACTTCCCGCTCCCCAAGTTTGGGCCGGGCTTTCAGCTCCAAGTGGGGGGGGTTCCTGAAGCCATACCTGAAATTGTGATGGTGGGAGTGGGGGGGGGGGGGGGGGGGGGGGGTAAGCAGTCCAACTGTTACACTGGGTAGACCAGATTGTTTTCTGTAGAATGTCCAACGTGATTTGAGCGAATGGGGGAAAGATTTGAATGAATTCAAAGCTTGCATACAGGCATGAACATTCATAAGACATATTTTTCAAAAACTTTCCATTTCAGGTGCGAAACATAATACCACCTAATTGTTTGCAGTGAAATCAAAATGCATGCCCCTCACCTGACCAGCAGAGGGAGGTCCTGATTAAGCCAAACCATATTATAGCTATAGTTGAATAATCACACTGAACATACCATGGTGAGAAGTCCTCCTGGAACATACCATATTCTGTCAGTGGGTGGCGGGGGGATGTTGACGGCCAGCGTCCCGCGACACTCCTGGACCTCCACGGTGAGCAGCAGGGGCGTGTTGGACACCTCCTCCATCCTCTTTTTGATGAACTCTGTCTCCGTGGCCTTCTGGAAGTACTTGGACTTGGCAATCTTGTCCACAAAGCGCATGATCTTGCTGGGCCTGTGGCCTCCCACGTAGCTGAGAGAGCAAGTCGGGGGCATCACTTATTCATTGAGAACTCCCCCATTTCCAGAGCTGTGGCTACTGTAAGCCATGGCCCTCTTAGCATTGTGTGGGAGTCGAGCTTGCTGAATAGACTCAGTGCAACATTTTCTGGCTTTCTTTTGCATTTAATTATAACTGTATGAAGATGCTGTATATGTACAGTATATACATATACTCATGCATACCATGCATGTATATACAGTATATCAAGTACTGTGTAAAAGTCTTAGGCACCCAAGATTTTTTACATGCCCATTGTCTTAAATATTTATTTATCTGTCTTCCCTATTTTTGCACCAGTATAAAAAAGTGTAACGTTATTGCTTCAGAACATTTTAGCTTAGTCTTTTCGTGAGAAAACCCGGGTTCAGGCATGGCACGCACGCGTATGGATGTATATATGGATGTACTGTATGTTGGTGTGACAGCAAGAAGGAGTTTGTGTCTCTCACCCTTCTGCCCCTGGCAGGGTGGTTTTGTCGGTGAGGAGTTCAGGTGGATCCTCTTCATCCGAGGAACCTGCACTGGAGGACTCTTCATCACTGTCAGCCAGGCAATAGGCCCGCGGTCTGGGTCTGGACATACACACACACACAACGAAGCAAGTATCACACAAAGCAAGTATCTTCTTGATAGGACCAAAGCTGTGATCAGCATTTGCACCAGACAACCAACATGCCTGACCACAAAGCAAATCTGTCTTTAACAATGCTCTTAATTCTGTCAGAGAAATTCTACAGTTTGGACTGCAGAGTATTCTTGACTAGAGAGACATTTACGCCAACAAATAAATTCCTTCCCTTGTGAGTCCAAACGCCATCTCTAATGTTAAGATGGGGGATTTACTCCGATTTCTGTTAGACTGAATCCACAAAGATCACTTGCCTAGCAAAAAAAAAAAAAGAATTCCAGCTCCGACTTAACAATTCCACTCAAAATATTTACAGTGTTTATTTAGAGGTTTTGGATGTGAGGATGACTTTACAAAACAAAGTTGCATAATTCGAGAGATCAAAAAATATGAATGTGCTTGTTTTGGGGGTTGATATAGCAAGCTTTTCCAAACTCACCCATCACAGAAAAGAAACATCCGAGGAGGTTAGCATCCAGAAAACAAGTGCCCAGAGAGAAACAGCTTAGTAAATACAAGGAAGAGAGGAATGAAAGATTTTCCTCCCCCACATTGCTAGCAGTGGCAAAGACACGGGCCATTAAACCATGTTCCTGTACGTTCTCTCAATAACACCACAATGTTTCACATACAAAGAGGGCCATCAAATGGTGTGTTTCTAAATGACATTACAACATTACAGCACCCTCTAGCCGGAGACTTGGAGTGTTGGTGTTTACCTACCCCTCCTTGCCCTGTTCCCCCAGGCCTTCACCCTCCTTCCCCAGACGAGCCAGGTTCATTTTGGTTTCCAGAGTCATGAGGAAAGAGCCTGAGTAGGATATCTCCAGGTCAAACCACAGCCCTGTACGGAAGGCAGAAGAGGGCAGAGGAAAGCAGAGATGGCAGAGGAGTTCAGAGGGAGTAGGAAAGTTGGAGAGATGGGAGCGGAGTGGAAAGAGGGGGTGTAAAGATAAACAGGGAGGGAGAGGAAGGGAGGCATTACTAAAAATGGATTCACACAACAGTCTCCCAAGAGGTATAAACAGAGCAGGAGGGGCACCCTGGGCTCTATCCCCCTCTTGTGGCAGCTCACAAATTTATGACGACATGTTCAATTTTACTAAACAATTTAAACACAGCTTTTCAAACATGAATAGTTTTTTGATGCACCACAATGCCAGAATATCAAGGAATGCTTTGTCTGCACTCCCTCGAATATATATGTTAGTAAGGTTTTATACTTGTTTAAAGTTGGCAAATGGGAAGTTAGAAAATGTTTAAAGTTAGCGAATGGGAGAATCAGCTAAATGCATTTTGTTTCAGTGGATTTATCATCGACTTTCCCACCTGCCAGACTCCCAACAGCTGTAATATGTCACACTGAGCTGCCGGAAAGATTTCCAAACAACCACAAAGGTCATCTCTCAGTCAGCCCGTCTGCTGATTGGCTGATCTCGCCAGGAAACTTACTGATGCAGGAGGGAGGGATCTGAATTCCTGTCAGAGGAGGGATGTAGGGGTCCTATTGAAGAAGTAGCCTGCTGATGTACTATTGGACTGAACCCAGTTCCACCCTGTAGTCAGCAAACACTAAGTAAGATGAGCTCTAGTGTTTGGGCTCAAGAAAAAGTAATAAACATACAAAAGCCTTCCTCCTTACTAAGGAAACTCTGGGTATCTCTTTGTACACTTCATTTCTCTCTCTGAATACTTTCTTCTCTCTCTCTTTCTCTCTCTCTCTCTCTCATCAATAACATCAATAACAAAGCAGTGAAGAACGAAAAAGTTCACTGCACATTCGGGAAGAAAACGCTTCATCAGCCCCGCGTCATTTTGAGCATCGGTTCTGGTGGAACAGAGCACAGAGCTACTGATGACTGTAGAGTAATCCCCCAGGGCTCATTAGGTGCAGCAGTCAGCTGATAATGCCAGGGGAGTATTCCCTGTGAAACACGGACTCTATTTTTGAGACTTGCACTGAATCAAGAAGAAATGGCAAGATGGGCAGTGCGTAAAGGTACTCGAGAAAACCATTTATATCAATTGAAAACATTCACTCCCTGTTAACACACATACAAACTCACACGGATACGCACCCCTGCCTCCATGTCACCTGAGAGTTGAATCAAACAGTAGATTGCATCTCCCTATTTCTCCCTCCTATCTCCCCTCCTTTCCTTAGTTTTCTGTCAGACACTTTTGGGATTGAGCCACGCCTTCCCCTGAAGTTCTGGAGGTGGAAATCCCTGAGTGTCCCTTTTCAGATACTCAGGGATTCAGAAAAGGATGAAGAGGAGCAGGAATGAAAGGGGAAAAGGAAGGCTGGCAGGGAACTGAAAGTTTAATGAATCTGCCACAAGAGTGGGGTGTTCATTCAGAGAGTCCAACTCCACACAAGGGGATGGGGGAACCAGAAAACAGAGAGGGGAAATGGAGAGAGGGAAAGAAAGGGAAAAGAGGAACGAGAGACAGGAAGGATGTACTTCCACAGGGGTCTACCTTGATGGTCCACAGAGGGTTTGGAGGCCTGGTGGATCTTTGGAAGGGCCACACCCATGTCCAGCTCTGTCAGAGTCAGCTCGTTCATAAAGTAGGGCAGCTGAAACACACCACGCACAACACCTCACAGCTGGGACAAATACTGAGAAAGGGACGAGTCTGTGTGTGTTTTCCATTTTTCGAAAGAGGGCAGGCGAGAGAGTCAACACCAACCCTGATTTTGCTGAGCTTCATCTGGATTTTTTTGGAGACCATGTCAGCCCAATACTTCTCCCCAAGGAAGTCCCAAAAGATCCTGCCCAGGAGTGCGTTGACCCAGGCCTCTGGCTCGGCCTGCTCCCTTGGACTTCTTGGCAACTGGAAGAATGTACTGTGGTGTGACACTCTTCCATTATCTACACTAGCACTTGAGAACATAGAATGCTTGTGCGCGAAAAATGTGATCTATCGCCAATTACCTTGGTTCTGCTTCTTGGGCTGGTGGTTGGGCTGAGAGCAGGGGGGCTGGTAGAGGCAGTAGGGCTGTCCAGTGGGGGCGTGGAGCTCACATACTTGGCCATGTAGATGCTGTAGTCCAGCAGCATCTTCTGACGGACACCTCCTGCCAGGCTTCCACAGGAATGATGGGGCTGGGATGGGGGCACCTCCTCCATCAGACTACCCCGGCTGCTGCTCCTACTCTGGGAGCCCAAGCCTCCTCCTGCTCCTCCTCCAGCACTTGCTCCTGCTCCTCCAGACTGGCCACTGCCACTGCGACTGTGGGAGTGGGGGAAGGCTGTGCGTGTGTGTTTGGAGTGCGGATGATGGGGGCAGAAGTGTGGGAAAAGAAATAGAAAAAGGATTCATATACAGTTTTTGTTAGGTGATCTATATACACTTATGTAATGTATACAGTACATTAGATTTTGTTGTGCTATAATTTCACAAACACTGTCGCTGTGGACCCTCCATACAGTACTAGCACTCCAAAGTGAAATGTGTCTGCATGGATTTAAACTTGCTGACAAATTTTACAGTGGAGTATGATAATCAGACAATGTACTACGTCTTAATGAGTGTGTAATCCTCCTGACCCATTCCCACTGCTCTCTGGAGGGGTGAAAATCTAGCTTAGCACTATCTTAGGATAGCACTCTTAGGCAGCTTAGCCACAGATCTCACACTTGTGCAGTTAGACACACATGCTGTGATTAGGCAATGTTCTCAGGAGAGAACCTAAGAGACAGAGCAAAAAGAGAATGAGAGACAGAGAAGGTCTGAGAAAGACCATGGCAGTCGTGCGTGTGTGTCTGCGTGGCCGTGTGTGTGCGTGTGTCTGTGTGGGCATGTGTCAGTGTGGGCAGGTGTGCGTGTGTGTCTCTGTGGGCATGTGTCTGTGTGTGCCTATGTCTGTGTGCGCGCGTATCTCTGCGCCCATCCACTCACCACTCTTCATTCCTGGCAGACTGCCGCTCCTCCCTTCCAACCTTGACCTGGACGCCATCAGAATCCTCCGGAACCACTCTTCCTTCTCCCTCCCCGTCCTCCCAAACAAGTAGAGAGTCAGCTCCCCCGCTGGCAGCCTCCTGGTCTCCTCTCCCACCCCGGTTCCCTCCAGCCGCTCAACTCCCACGGGCCCTCTCTCCTCCCCAGGCTCGGGCCTCTCTCCCTGGGCTTTGGCCATGAAGTCATCCTGCTTGGCCAGCTGGATACAGATGGGGTACTTTTTGTTCCACACACGCTTCCTGGCTAGGCTCTGGGGCACCAGGTGGATCTGTGGCCACGGAGACAAAAAGACACAAACAAGTAGACGTATGCAGATGGACGCACACATAGACACGCAAAAATGTCAGAGCCAAAAGAGAGTTTAAAATGAGTCTCTCTATAATAAACCAGCAGCATATAAACATACAAATGTAACCATACAAAGGATGAAATGTAGGACTGTAAGGCACTACATGACATTTACTAAATGTCTCATAGGAACATGTAGTGTTTTCCCAAGCACATGACCTATTATGTACAAACATGACCTATTTACAAAGGATCACTCCTTTATGCATGACATGGCAAGACATACTGTGTCTCTCCCTATTAATACAGTTCCATGCACACACAAAGACACGTTCAACCCACACGTGTAAACATGCATGGTCAATATCTTCCCTACTCAAATTGCAATAGACACGAACACTGTCCTGTCCTACAAACACATACAAAGATTTGAAAGTACCTTGCTGTCAGTCAAGTCATATATCTTCTGGCTGATGTAGGTGACGTCAGGTTTAGGCTCATTGTGAGTAGCGCGGCGTGCAATGTTTCGGTTGGGCCTGGAGAGTCGAAGAGTGGCACCTTCCAGTCGCACGTAGACAGAATGGGTCAGTGTGGCATGGTAAGTCTCTGGGTCATAGCTCTGGATCTCATTCATCCAGCCCTGATGACAAAGAAATAGATTTGTACAGGAACACAGACACACAACCCCCCACCCACCCACACACATACACACACACATACATACACACACACACACACATACACACACACACACACACAAAAAAGGGATTTCAAATGGAATTGCTACCGGAGTGTGCAATTCACACACCAGAAAAACACTAGTTGTAATCATGGATATAGTTTTAGTGGGAAATGCCATGCACTCGCCCCCAACTCTTTAAGATCACAAAAAACAGTATTCCAGCAAATTCCTTTGAGACTGGCATTACAACATCCTGAGCAGGCAGGGATGAGAGCGACCTGGCAGAATGGATGTGGGTGAGAGAGCTGTGAGGTGGCCGCTGTCTTGTCCTTAGTCAGCCTGCTAGATTGAACACTACGCTCCTTTTTCAGGTGGCCGCTTCTTTGCAGCACAGATATAGCTCATGGGCATCAGGGCTTTCTGTTTTGCAACTGGGAGCCCACGCAGGTTAGATACACACACGTACTATGATCACACACGCACACACGCACACACACAAAAGACTATCACAAACAAACACATGCACATATATCACCTCTTGCATAACCATAACAGTTACTCAACAGTTACTTCAGATTATTTCCAGTGCTTTGATTGACTTTAAAAGGAAGTTGTGAGGCAAATAGCTCTAGAAAGCTATGCAACACAGACATGCATTAATACTGTTGGATAACCCCAGGATAAAAGCACATATAGAAAATAGTGTTATCTTTATTCGGAAAGCTTGGCATGTGTGCTTCAAGTCACTTCTGAAACATGGAGGTCTTCTTGTCATTGGTACTACAGCAAGTGCTAAAACCCTCATGAGACACCATTTAGAAAAATGGTTTTTGGTTTGATCACTTTGACCAAACCTGGCAACCAAACACTTGATCCCCAGTCAATAGCTCTGCACCTTTAACAAACCTGTTCCCTTGGCTAAACACACATCAGGTACTGAAACAGAGGGATGATGTAGCTGTCCTCTCTGTACACCGCATCCAGAGCCAGTGGGTAAATGTAATGCATTAGCCTACCCATATCATGTTGATAGAATCAAAGTCCTTGCAGCGCGCTAGGCTAATCTTGTTGTAACAATGTAGCAATGGGCCATCGGTTCAAGTAATGACAGATAGCTAACCAACCGGGAGCTGACCACAGAATAGCTCGGAGGCTACGTCTGATATCTCCCATAAACAAATTTTGACCAAATCCTTAGAATTTACTTTACTCTAATGGATCTGTTTCTTGCCAGGACTAACGCCATTGTTTAGAATACCACCCAAATGTTGTGCTCATGCAATGCATCTATAGGCGACTGGTAAACACTTAATGAACAGTAAAAAAAAAAAATCCCAAACAAAAACTCAAGTTTGTTTTAGTTGATGAGTGGGTTAGTACCATAGTAATATAATTAAACTACAAATAAATCAATCATCAGACAAACAAATAAATACAATTAAAAAATTGTACCAGAAGACAGGTATTCTTCAGTAAATGAAGATTTATGCTGCGCTCACACATGGAAGGTTTTGTTACTCTGGTGAGATTTCTCGGCAGTTCCTTTTGAACAAGTGTAAATGCAACCATTCGAACCTTGGTGCGGACCAATCAAGCGAGCCGAAACTGCCTGAGAAGTGTGTTGGGCCTGCTTCTAAATAAAAGCTGTCCAATCAGCTTGCAACCTTGTCCTTAAGACTTTTGTTTAGGTTTACAGTAAAAAATTCCAGTGTGAACGCTAAATAAACTTTGACTAAATGTGTCATTTTCTTTTTTGACCTGGACCAAGAGAATCGAACAACAAGTGTGAACGCAACCCAACTGTCACGAAGTCTGAAATAACCTACCTTGAAAACACCTGGTTCTTTAATGTCCAGTTGTGCTACATTCCACTGCTGGCCCCTCCGTCTGAGTTTCCTCAGCCCGTTTGAAGCTCCTCCGGGGGCAGACAACCAGAGGACCAGGATGGCCAGCATGAACCCAGCCGCGACCCCCTGGACCACTGCGCACATGTACGACGGCACAGGTAAAACCAAGTAGAGGTACACCAACTGCGTGAGAAAGACCAACGCTGTCATAGGAACACTGGACAGCTCCTCTTCCTCCTCTTCCGCCTCACTCTCCGCCTCGCTGCAGACACCAGTGCTGCCGGTGTGGGGCTGCCGTGACTCGGGGGGCTCCCCCTCTGGGGTCTCCGTGTCTGTGCACAGCTCAAAATCCTCACTGTACAACTCGCAAAAATCCTCCTCCTCCTGCCGAGCCACCAGGGCAGACATGGTGCAGCGGCCCAGGCCCAAGGAGGGAGACCTGGGCAGAGGGGGGGATGAGGTCTGACTGTGGGCCAGAGCTTGAGCAGGGGCTGGGAAGGAGAAGAAGACCACGTCTGGGCCTTGGCCTGTGGGGGTCTCCTCCTCCAGCTCGCCCCCCTCCTCCTCCTTGATACTGTAGTTGTTGTTGCTTTCGAGATGCCCGTTAATGGCTGGCGCAGCGCTGAGCTCGGAGGCGCTGGAGGAGAGGGATTTGGATCGATGGGGGGTCGCGAAGGTGGCGGCTGCTCCTCCTCCTGCGCTTGCTTCATCCCCCATTATCTTGCTCAGCAGCTGTAAAGGTTCACACATCACCTCCGATAGCCTGCGCTTGGTATCTTCTATCCTGGCCTCCACCTCCTGGACCTTGAAGAAGGACCGGCCATCTGGCGAAGGCAGGGGGGAGGACGGAGCCGTTTTTGAGTCGCCCCCAGCCCTGGGGGTGACAGGTGGGGTGGAGGTGCACAGGCGGGGCTGGGAGAACTGCTTGAAAAGCTGCATGTTGCGTCTGGACTCTGGTGGCCGCTGATGCAGTGCTGTCTGGGCCAGTTGGTGAGGATGCGACATCTCCTGGGGGTCAGGTTTGGACGTATCGGTGGATAGAGACTTGACAAAAGATTTCATCAGGTGACGATGGCGCCCAGGGGGAGGGGGCAGGGCGGAAGCGGCGTCTTTCGACTCAACGTCGTTGGAGAGGGAGCGCACCAAACTGAGGAATGGCTTGGATGAGGACAACGCTGCCGCCGACCTGGACGGAGAGGAAGAGCTGGAGGAGGAGGAGCCAGAGACAGATTCATGCAGCAGTACAGGAGATTTTTCCGATGGCCACGAGGAGCTGGCTGGTGGCGCAGGGTGGGGGGAGGCTGGGACGATAGCCACAGCCTGAGTGTGCGAGTGTTTGCTGGGTGCGACAGGTTGGGTTTGGGTTAGAGGAAGCTCCACTGCAGCAGAGGTAAAGGTTGTATCAAGACTCCCAGCCTCAAAGAGCAGCTCTTCACTCGCCTCCAGGGCTGTCACAATCCCCACGGTTTCCTCAGGCACCGAGCCTTCCTGACCTTCAGATGGTCCCGCCACCCCTGCTGATGCCACAGCTGCCCCGTACAACTCCTCATCCTCCTCTTCTTCCTCCTTGCCCAAGGCTGAGAAGTGGATTGTGATGGTGTCGCGGGAGAGCGAGCGCTGCACCTGCAGTTTGGGACCGGGAAAGGCGCGCTGGGGAGGAGTCTGGTGAGGCGGTGGAGGAGCAGAGGCATCGTGGCCACTCCCCCTGCCACTCCTACTGCTGCCCTGGCTGGTCATGACCACTCTCCACAGGGCTCACAGCCTGAGAGGGAAAAATACTGTTGTTACACTAATGTTGGCACTATAATTAATATTAATACTTGGTAGAGTGGTATATGGACTATGGCCTGCGACAAAATGTATAGAAGCCTGTAGACCTCCAGTTATTCTCCTCAATGCTAACCCTGATCCTGTGGTATAACTTAGTTGTGTTGCTGTTGTGTGGCCCCCACGAACTAGAAAAACAAATAATATGACTGCAAAAGCCTGACCTGACAGAAAGGGCCAATAATTGACTTAAGCTGCTTCATGTGCTATCTCCTTGGGGGTACACATATTATACACATATTCTGACACACAATGTATTTTTACGAAGGATGAGAGCGAAGGAGGGGGAAAGGGGGATGTGCTTCTTATAGAAAATAAATGGGAGGGACGCACAAACATAAACGCATGCATGAACGAGTAGCAGATTATCACCACACACTCTGACTCAAACCCTCCCATTTTACACACACGCGTGCACGAAATGGGAAACGAAAAAGCCCACAAATGGCTTGGGTTTTCTCAATGCAGCGGAACCAAAATCATTAATCACACACTGATTGTCTAAATGAGACAACTTGTCGTTATTGAGCTATTTAGCCTAGTTCTTTACTAAGTTCAAAGCCACTCATGCACACACTGACATTAATGAACACATTTATACATCATACATATATACATGCATACAGAAACATTTGGTAACAAACTATAGGTAGTTGATCAAAAAGAACCAATGAAGAAGATATAGTCAGAGATTCAACAAGCGATAATGGACTAAATGGCCTCCAGGTTTCTGTTCGCTGGCCTGAATGATAACAAAGTATGTTACCTTTCTTTGTTGCCTGGCAACTTTATTTTAATCCAGAGAAAACTGCTGCTGTGTGTAAGGCAACGTGTCTCTGCAACTGCTTTTGAAGAGATGGAGAGAGACAGAAATTGACAGACAGACAGACAGACAGACAGACAGACAGACAGGAATGCATGCATACATGCAAGCATGCATACATACATACATACATACATACATACATACATACATACATACATACATACATACATACATACATACATACATACATACAGACAGATGGATAGACAGACAGACAGACAGACAGATGGATGGATAGAGAGATGGAGATGAATAGAGATAGAAAAACTGACAGCGATGTATAGATGGATGGAGAGATAGCGGGGCAAATCCACAGGGAAACATCAGCAGAGGACCATCCAGATGCAAGTCGGAAATAGAGCCTTTGGGGTCTTTGAAGAAAAAGAACACGCCAGAGAAGTGAGAGGGGAGCGGAGGGCAGCCAGGGAAGGAGATCAGGGTGTCAAAAAGGATCAAAGAGCAAAGGGCAGACTAGAACATGGCTGATAAATGGGGATGAGACTGGCTGAGAATCTTGGATATAGAATTAAGGAGCCAGAAGCCCCAGAGGATTCCACCTAGAACAGAGTAGAACACAAGTGGTCAGCTGCAAGTATTGCTACTGCTAGAAATAGTTCTACCACTACTCAGTGTGCTGTATATGTTACAGCACCATCCTGTATTCATGCATTATTCAGTTATTTGGACAGTACATTTCATAGAGAAAATTGGGAGAACAATAATACTGTATGTACCCCTCTGTCAGGAAGGGAAAGCACATTTGCCATTCAACTTCCAAATACAATTATTTTAAAAACTGCCATCCAAAAACGTTACATGTTTAAGGGCATCTGGAGTTGGGATCCTGAACGCAGCCCTAATCCATAGTAGTGTGCAGCCGCTGAGTGTGGCTCAGAGCTGGCAAAGTGACAATACACTCATCCAATTAATCAATGCTAGCAAGGGCCACTTTAATCAGCTAAAGCCTGGCGCCACATGGCCTCCCGAGCTAAAAGAACGAGAGCAGACATGTAGGGGGGGAAACAACAAGGAAATGGTGAAGGAGAACGGGGTCAGACGAAGAGAGGACGGTCGGAGGAGAAAGACACAGAGGCGACGTTGTGCCTGTAAGACGACTAGGAAGGGGAATACATCCCTTTTTGTCAGCTACGTAAACCTACCTAAATCTAGGCATGTCCAACTATCAGTCAAAGAAAGAGAAAGCGAGCAGTATAGATGGAAGTAAGAGAAAGAGCCGGAAGGAGGGAGCAGGACAGAGAGAAAGACGGTGATGGGGGGAGGGGAAGGGTGGGCGTCACGTGGTAGACATACATAGACATACCCTACACATGTCCTGCACGACCACTGGATAAATGGATGGATAGATGGATCTCTACATTTAATACAACTGACCTGTATTTCCAAACAAAGCACGTTAACGTCTCCTTCAGTTCAGCCACTTGAGTAATGGATCATTTTTACAAGTGAAGATAGGAGAAATGTGACAGGATGGGGAAAGAGACAGATGGTAAAAAATGATGGTATGGGGCACAGGGAGAGTGGTTGTCAGAAAGTGAGGAAGCGAGAGAGATCATGAAAGAGGAAGAGAGGAGTGGTGATGAGTAAGGGGACAGAATGGAATCCTGGGAGAGGCTAGCTGACAGAGTAGTCGCCTGTCACTAATACAGCCCACAGACACAAAGGGCTAATGGGACACTCTAACAGGCACACATACTCATAAACACAGGCGCAAGCACCCACTGCACATTCACAGTCAGATGGGAACAGGTAACAGGTGCCTTCTTCAGGGAACTGTAAGTGTGATTGTGTCCCAGTCATCGCAACTCCTAATGCCCTAGAAACACAGCACAAGCACCGGAGAGAGTGTCAAGGTAAAAAAGGAGGAAGAGTGATGGAGGTGAGATTATATATGTATATATTCGTAAGGAGATGAAGAGACAAAAACAGTTATACAAAAAACTGAAGTCGTAAGAAAAGCACGTATTTGAAAAATGACTAATAACTTCATCACGTAATCACTACAATTACTGTATATAGTACATTGTCTGGAGAGGTCATGAAAGATAATGTACATCATGAAACAAATGGAGAAATTGAATGGGAATAGAGCTGAGTGGGGAAATTCCTCCACAGGGAAACCAAAGGCTTTTCTCAGGAAAGGTGAAGAGTAATCAAACACGAGCAGGCGTATTCCCCAAACACGGTGTTGATATAGTGCCACAGTGCTGCCTAAGGAAAATGTTTGGACCAGGCCATGTTTTTCTTGGAGTCCATCCCACATCACAGCAGAGGACCAACCCATTTGCATTGTAGACCTCTTCCAACCACCTGTTCATGGCAATTATCACAGAGAATACTTACTGGCTCACGGACGTTGGTGTGTATCATCCGTCTGAATCATCCTTCTTTTGAGAAGCATGAACAAGCGATAGAAAACAACTACGCAGAGAGGGAGCACTCACGTGTTCCAGATCAAAGTGCTTTGTTTACCTATCTTTTCTGCTTGACTGTCCTTCTTCAACCATCGCTCCCTCTGCTCCTCTACCCCCCCATCTCTCCTCACTCCCCTGACATAACCAGGCATCAACTCCTCAAAGAAGAAACCTCATCAACAAGAGGAGCAGTTGCCATGTCAACCGTTTTCTCTCATCTTTTTCGTGTTTTACGACAGAACACAACAGAACCTGACCTTTGTTATGGGGACGTGGAGTGGCTTGTTTGACACAAGTGAGCTGATCCACTGTGGATCTGGGAAGAAAGGTGAGCAATGTGGGTGAGGATCTATGGTGGTGTTAATGTTGGTGTGGCTGTGTACTGTACACACAAACACCCAAATACATTTAGCACTTTCTAATCCCTTTTAAACAGTGCCACACTGCCAGCAAACAACTAAAGGATATGTGAGGGGATTAGGTATAATCTGCCCAATTACAAGATGAACAGAGAGAGCGGTGAGCGAGAGCATGAAACAGAGAGGTAGAGAGCGAGGGTAGGACCGGTACGGAACTCTGCGGTATGGATGAATCAGACAGATGCAAACGATGAGACAAAGAGAGAAAAAGAGGACGTAGGGGAAGGAGCAAGACAGAGGGAGGGACTAAGGCCTTGTCTCACTCCCCCCAAAACCACTCCCTCCACATCAACCTCTCTACGAAGATAAAACCGCATCACTTTCCCGCATGCACAGACAGTAAGGAGTTTAAACGTCAGCATGTCTCTCAGACTTCCACGCTCTGACAAGAGGACATCAGGCCGACTGACTGGGGCAGCTAAGAGGCTGGCATGCTGTCAGTGACTCACATACCGATTTCACACACCAAACTGGCAAACAAATCATTCCCTTTCAGACAAAGTCATCTGAAGCCGTGCATTGATTTCCTAATAAGCATAATGAGCTCCATGCTGGGTGAGGAGAGGAGGGGTGGGGTCTTGAGTCTTCTATTCCACACTGGGGAACAGATTGAGGGAGCTAAATCACTCAGGGCTTGGCCTAGTTTGCAGTTCTCTATGGATATGACTGCGTATGTTACAATAGACCACATAAACTTGTTGCATAGGTCTGCCATGCAAAAGACGCACACACCTACACACACAAGGAAATGTAGCCAAACTTGCTTTGCGCTTGTATGAGTTTTTCTTGGGATTATCATTATGATTAATTCCTTTTGTGTATCTGTGTGCTTTAAGCCAATCTTCAGAATTTTCTCCAATAGGACGTGCATGTCCCTCAACTTTTCATGTTCAGACAGAGAGGCTATGTAAAAAACATACTCTGATAAAATATTGAGTGTTGGCAGTTTAGTTAACATGTATAGCATTGTGGCATTGTATGGTATGGTATAAAATAATACTTATTACATTATATTCATTAAGGAAACGTAAGACTGCTTTTCTGCTAACTAGATCTAGGGGTTGTAATTAATATATAGGTAGTAGATACTGTCTGGAGGCAGTCCATAAACATAAACAAGCACACACACACAAACACTGTCAGGAGAAAGCTTCTTTCACTCAGGGAAGCAAATGAATAGGTCTGTGAACAAATATTCACAAACATACACCGAGGGTCAGAGGCAGTGACAAAGACAATCGGGTCCACAACACCTGCAGCCCGTTGTCATAGTGACAGTTGAGTGGGAGGCCCGAAGAGAGAAGACTTTTTTCTCCTGCATGGGGGCAGGTGTGGATTACATGTATACGACCGAACATGTGTGTCTGCACGCGTGGATCAGTCCTACCAGGAGTGGGCTATTCAACACAGGCTCCCCACACACACCCTCGGCCCTGCCCAGAACAGTACAGGAGCTGGCTACACAGAACACATCCCAACCAGAAGAGCCTGGACAGGGCTGCGTGCTGAGTCAGGCCGTTAGAGATGGCTGGCCAGACGGCTTCAAGCCCTGTTTCTCTACACCTGGACAGACCCTGCACTGCAGATCATCCTAAAGCACAACCTGTGTCAATCCCCCCCCCCCCCCCCCACACACACACACACACACAGACACCTACATGCAGACACAGAAAGACACACATGCAAGCAGCACATGTTGTGGGTTATCTTGAGTCTGTATGGCACACACTAAGCTGGGTTCATTAGCCATAGATTGATCACCGTGCTGTTGCTGATTAGAGGAGGGCCAAAGTGATAGCAGCAGTTCTCTGAAGAGGAGTTTTATATCCAACAACGATAATTCGTTCAGGCTGCCAGCTGTCCCTGTTTGCTTAAAATCACTGCATTAGTTATCTAAATGAACTTCTCTTAGTGTCCTATCATCTTTCGGTATTTTAGAGAGAAAATCAGAAGAACAAGACTCATTGTTGTGATGCAAATTAAATTGTGTCTTTGTTGAAAAAAACACAAGAATCTACGATTGCCAGGAAGGGGACTGTAACATAGGAGTCTAGTCTGGGAAGGCATGAAAGTGGATGAAGTGGATGGAGAGTTAGAGGGGACGCAAGGGGGGGGGGGGGGGGGGGGGGGGGGGGGGGTCAAGGCCATGGATGAATTGTGTGTGGCCTAGCCCTTCTGTCCCCTATTTCCAGCCATGTCACCATGGCCTAGATCAATAATGGGAGACTGTGCAAGAAAGAGACAGACAGACAGACAGACAGACAGCGAGAGCGAGAGACAGAAATAAAGAGGGAGCCAGAGACAGAGAAAGGTGGAAAGAGCTTACCTTGAAAACTCGGCGTCATTCAGGCTCAGCCTGCAATACAGTCTGCATGGACACACACTGCCAGCACATTGATCATGGTGCAAACTGGCTGGGGAAAAGAGAGACAGTGACAAGGGTGACACACACGTTCCTTGGTAGTTGGGGTGAACCCCAGTTCTCAGACCCAGGAAATGACGATGACTCTGGGGAAAGGGTTTTCTCTATGTTTGCCCTCTGGGCTTTCTGATCTTTTCTTGCTCTTTTCTGTTAAATGTATATAAAGATAAATGTGTGAAATGTGTATTTATTGTGTGAAATATTTATTCATTGTGTTATTTTAGCAACAACAATGTTCCATGGTAATAACATCATGTCACTATAAATGTATCAAGGCAACTTGTATCTGAGCAACAATGCGTAGTGAGAATGTTCTTCCGAAAATTAATCGGTAAATGTTTACGTAATCGACTGGCTGGTTGTGTCCTAAATTCACGTTATTGAAGAGAGCTATTTGATTTACTGTGTTACAGTATGGTTGTAGGATCGACCACGTAACTATGTATGCTGGACCACACCATCATCAGGCAAGGGATACACTTACATTACAGTTCAGAGACTGAAAAAATGCTCCGTGGAATTATCTGCTCATCGATGCTGCTCAGTATAACCTATTAAAGCCGGTATAGCCTACTAAGCCATTAGCTACTGTAGGCAGATTGTCTTCAACCCGTCTAAAGAGCGACAGATGCATTTACCGAGAGAAAGACAATACTGTACGTGCAGTCCCATAATATTGTATATAGCATGCCAAAGTCATTTAGTGAAGGCTACCCTCTGATGTAATGTAATGGTAAATAGACTACACCTTACATTATAACATTTTGGTCAGGGTTACACGTAGCATTTGTAATACTTGTCTGGCTCCCATCGTCTCTTTGTCCACAATAAGTCTTAATATCCCTGCTGATTGGGAGTAGAATGAAAAAGATGATACAGCCCTTGACAGTTTTACGCCTAGAACGAATAGTCTAAATATAGAAATCTCACCGTATTAAGTCTTCATTTGCTCCACTTTGGGTGGGCTGGGCTGCTAAAGCCAAAGCACACCGTTATCAATACCACGTATCCAGGTCCAATATGTGCGTAGTACGGTTCAGACTAGACAGTGACAGCAAATAGGATACGTACTGTAGCCCATAGCCTTTGCTTCAGCCTACCACAGCGAAGATAGAGAAACGTGTCAGTTATTCTAGGCTTGATCAGTCAAATCATATCCGATGGCATAACGCCCATGTCTGTATTTACACTCTCTGAGATTCATTGTAAGGTTGGAGTGTCGGGTGCAAGGGCGTGTTTGTTTAGTGAATGAAATGTCTCATGACGACACACCCCCCATTGTTGAAAATGTCTGCATTCAGAATATAGTCTACCACGGCAAACCTTGAGGCAGGCTTAAGCACAAAAAGCGGGTAGGTTAATAACACCACATTAATGGATTACGTTCTGAAAAACAACTCTAATAACGAGCCGAGTTATTTTTAGATCGCGGCAGTTAATTTGAGCTCTAAACATAACTATAGAAAAGTCAAAATCAATGCAAAACAGATTGCATGCTAACGCCTCGGTCCATAAAAAGAACTCGTTGAAATCAATACACCGATCTGGTATCAATACACAACTCAAATGTCCCCTTTATCTTAGACTGCCATCTACTGGACACTGTTGTGTATTACCGTGAGAGGCATCCGGCCTCACTGATCACGTAGCGGTAAACACTAGAGAGCGTCAGGAGTCACAATGATAAACCTCAATGTAAAACAAGATTCATTCAAATCATGTCACCGATAGAACCGTTACTGCTTTTAGGGAAGAATGTTTGAAACAAACACAGGACGATATGTGGGTCTCTTCTGGGCCTTGGCGAATTTATTATCGCCGCACAGTAATCATTTTGGAGAGACAAAGTTGGGATGTTGCGTAAAATAAAATAAAAAACAATACAATAATTTACGAATCTAAAACCCATTTAATTCACAACAGATCATAGAAAACACATGAAATGCTTAAAATGATCAAATGTACATCTTGGCGGGGGGGGGGAGGTCATTTTCAGTCATTTTGAATTTCATGGCAGCAACACGTCTCAAAAAAGTTGGCACAAGACCATGCCTTCATCATGTTTCATTGATTTGCAGTGCTACTAAATACGTATTTCATTTTAACCTTACTTTGACCATTCTTTCTCTGACTTAACCCCTAGAGTCAAATACCTGTAATTCTGTTCGTATTGGAATTATTTGGTTCATGCTGATGCACTGTTCGAATTCCCAGTGAATTGGACGATGGGAAACTGGGAATTCGTTTCGGTTGTTTTGGCCTATATTTAACCCTTACAGCACCCAGCCTCTTCTACTACAAAGCTATGCTGTTGTAACAGATGCAGTATGTGGTTTAGCATTGTGCTGCTGAAATACACGAGGCCTTCCCTGAAAAGACGTAGTCTGGATGGAAGCAAATGTTGCTTTAAAACCTGTATATACTTTTCAGCTTTGATGGTGCCTTTCCAGATGTGCAAGCTGCCCATTCTATAGGCACTAATGCACCTCCATGCCATCAGTAATGCAGAATGGCGCTTCATCTCTTTAGTCCAGAGGATGCAGCATCCATGGTTTCCAAACATACTTTCAAATGGCAATTTTTCTGACAACAGAACAATGTTCCCACTTTGACTCAGTCAATTTTGCGCTTTGAGCTTTAGCCCAAAGTAGATGGCAGTGTTTTTGGATCAAGTTCACATGTGGCTTCTTCTTTGCATGAAAGAGCGTTAACCTGCATTTAGGCGATGGAATGGGAGACTGTTTACAAACAACGAGCGCTGGAGGTGTTTCTGAGCCCATGCGTTGATTTCCATTACGAAATCGAATCCTGCCTGTTTATTATGCAGTGTCGAATACGTACCTGAATATTACAGGCATGCAGTATTCATTTCCTCCGTTTTCCCCGATTTCTCCAGATACTCAGAATTATTTCGATATATTATGCACGGTAGATGGTAAGATATTCACTGTCTTCACAATTTGATTTTGAGGGTCATTATTCTGAGGCGGTTCCATAATATGTAAATGCGGCTTTTCGCAGACTGGTGAACCTCTGCCCTTCTTTCCTTCTGTGAGACTTTATGTCTCTAAGATTCTCTTTTTAAACCCGATTATGGTCCTAACCTGTTTGAAATTAACCTAGTTTGTTGCATAATGTTCATCTAGCGGTTTATTTTTTAGTAGCACCTACTTTTCCAGTCTTTTATTGTCCCTGTCTCAAATCTTTTGAGCCATGGTGGAGCCATCACATTCTGAATAACTAATTATTTTCTTAAAACGGTATATTGCCTCATTCAAAACATTTGAATTATCCACTGTGAATGATATAGTTCTTTATGAGAAGTCATTGTGTTCTGTTTTCGTTCCATTTTACACAACGTTACAACTTATTTGGAATCGGGGTTGTACTTTGATTCAAGTGGTTATGAGGCCATCTAGCGGAAAGATGTTGAGGTCAAACAGAAGCACGAGAGCAGATGACAGCGGACAAAAAGTGTTTTATTTGCGTGCATGTGTGTGTGCGTGCGTTCATGTGAATGTGTGTGGGATAAATAATATAATTAATTGATGCAATTCTTGCTACCCGGATTGTTTTGAACGTCTCTCTTTGTTTCTTTAAAGCCTTTTTGCAGCGTTTCTCATGGAAGCTCCTCAGGCCCCTTTTCCTCAACATAATAACCTTACCTGCACTTTTGTCTCCACTGCTACCACAGCAACACAAACAGCAACACATTTGTTTGCATGGACTTCACGGTGTACAAACTCCGGTTGAACAGCTTCGCAGCTGTCAAATCAATAGACTAGCTCCTACAGTAGGTTCAATCTCTTGAGCGCTAAAATAGGTGTTGTGTGTGCACACGTGAAACCTATGGAGGAGTTTGTGTAGACCCCATGAAACCTAAAGAGGAGTTTATGTGTGTGCGGTGTCAAAACAAATCGAAACGTATGTGTGTCGCCCTTTTGCAAGCAATGTCATAGAGAGCTTCACGCACACCCACTGCCCTTCAACCAACTGAAACCCTCAAGGAAGACAAGGAAAAACTCCCAGAAAGCTGAATGGTCTAGGTAAGTACAGATACCATAGGACAGATTCTACCCACAGTCTAGCTTTGTTTAACTGCCTAGGTAAAGTCATTCCTAATCCAGCCAGTTTGTGGCCTATGCTCTGGCTTAATGTAAGCCTTTTGACAACTGAGTTATGTTTCCCAGCATGTTTATGTCCATGTGCCCCATGATTGTGGCAAGACATCAAAGTTTTGTCACTGCGTTTTTAAATCGCAAGGCTCTCCACCCTGCGCCTGACTCACTGCAGCCTTACTAACATTGCAGACGTCTGAGTCAGATGTCTTATCAGGAAACCTATGGACACCAATACCTCCTTTCTCCCTCAAACACATACACACACACACACACACACACACACACACTGTTTGCAGCCTTAGGAGTAAGCTGACCAATCAATAGCATATGTTCTGTAGAAGAACACAGGAGGGTGTGCTGGGTGCCTTCTTTCTAGTCCTTTCTTTGTACTCTGGTTTGATCTTAAAAGGGGGGAAGGGGGTGAGACGGGTCAGTGTGCTTTACGTTTTTGAAGTAGGGAAGGTTGTTAATGCTAAACGCGTGTGCGTGTGCGTGTGTGGGGGAGGGAGGGGGGGAGGGAGGGAGGGAAGTGGGAGTTGGTACCTTTTCATGTTACCTTTGCGCCGCTCAGCTTTTCTAACTAATGTCAGCGGCGATAACAAAGGACCATTTGCATATCATAATCCGCATCTCCCTGCCTTCTGATCAGAGGCACATGGCAGCATGCCTCTGTTCTATTCTTTTTTTTAAAGAGAGAGTCAGAAAGAGCCAGAGAAAGAGAGAGAGAGTTCCCTTTGGAAAGCTGTTTGAAGCTTACTGCTGGAGTTCAAATAACAGAAAATGTGGGCACGCCACTGAGCTGCTGATTTGGGTTAAAAGAGAAGGGGAAGATGGAAGGATGAAAAGAGGCGAATAAGGGAGGTTATAAGAACAGGCGTGAACTTGTCGTTTTGTGGCACAAGTTTGAGGAACTTGTGTGACCTTCCACTATAACGTTAGCACACTTCCGAAAGAGGGTTAACGTTTTCTGGACATTTGCTGCCAATGCTGGCCTATCAGATGGGAGCGCTGTGTGTCTGATGTGATAAGCCTTTTAGCCCATTTCTTGTCTGAGTGACCGAATCCTGATCTCCACACCGTGGTCGTTACATGACTCAGAGGCGCAAGCTGAGTGGCCGATGCCAGGCTCCATCTGAGGATCATGGGCTTCGCTCAGTCGTAATCTGAACAGTTTACACACTGACCACCATGGTCCTCTCTGATGGTCGTATCGCTCAGACAGCTATGATAATATAATTCTCAGTCCGACGCAATCAGACTTTTCCAGAGGTAGATCAAATGTTCCAAACGATCGTGTAAAAACCTTTCAGATAACTTCTATGCTGGCTAAAGCCCGCGTACCAAAACCGGTCACCAATCAGTTCTTGGTTGTAAATGCCACATTCACACTCATTCAATGTCACGAGTTGCCTGATTTTATTTCTTCCAACACAGGTCAGACTGCACTCTCATAACATCGATTAGGAAGCTCCATAATCTGGACAGATGTTTTGGAAAGGTAGCTCTTTTGACTGTCTCTAAGACTGTAAATGGAAGATGAGATAGGAACTGGGTGCAGAGTGCTTGATACGAGCCCTGGTTGATTCAGGGAAGGGAATCAGGTGAGGGTTGGCTGGTATCAAAGATTCTCTCACACGCAAGCAGACAGTCGAGCAAAACTGCTCTGCAGAGCTTCAAAGAGACTGTTGCTCTGACGGCCGGGAGCGGGTGAGAGGCGTGGAATCAAGCAACATGCACTAGAGAAGTGGAGCTGTGTGTTTAGCGTGTCTGTGTGTGTGTGTATGTGAGAGAGTTGGTTAAAAGAGAGGGAGAGAGAAAGAAGGACAGAAATAAAGAGAGCGAGAAAGAGATCATATTAAAAGAGATCAGGCTTATTTTGAGTGGGATTCAGATAGGTACAGTTGGTTCCCAAATGTATGCATGTGCACGCGCATGCAGGCTGTAGCGTTCTACAACCGCTGGTGGGATAGCATGAGCCGGGGTCACGGACCACCCCGATTGTGTGTTCACACACAGACTCAATCTCAGACTGGAACACACATCAACAGTGGTGTGTTTGTTCTCACAGGGGCGGGCTTGGACTGCTATCAACATAATGCAGCATCAGCCTGGTCCACATAAAGCACAGTCAGAAACTCTCTTGCTGCTTTGGCAAAACCACCTCTCTGCTGCTTAGCATGTGAATCCCTCCTTCTGAAGTCCAGATTTCTTTTCCCATGTGTGAAGACAAACTCCAGCCGGGATTGGCCATGATTGGCCTGTTTGGCCAGTGATGTAAAGATGGGCCCTGGGAGCCGCGGCCTCCCTTCCCCTCTGATCTGATCCTCCACTTCCATCTCTAGAGACCGGAGGAGAGGCTGGCCAGCCAGCTCCTTTATCCCAGCTCCATCACACACTGGGCGGGCCGAGCCAGACAGACAGTCCCCCGCAGCCTTCAGGACCTCCGTCTCATTTACACAGTCACCTCCCCCTCTGCTTTTCAATCTCAGAGGCAATTAGAGAGAGATCCCTCTTTTTGTGTGTGTATGTGTCTGTGTGTGGGAGAGAAAGAGGGAGAGAAAGAAGAAGAAGAAAAGAGGGAACAAAATAAGTAAAGGTGGGTAAGATAGTTGGCACAAGACTCTTTCTCCACCAGTCGGGGGATTCCAACAGGTTTGTTTGGGAGAGTGGGATCCTCCTGAGGCTAATGCAGGGCTTTACATTGCCTGTTGTGAGTTCACGTGGACTCATTTTACACTGAAGGAGGTTAGTGCAGGTTCAGGGTAAGCAATAGAGGGGTCCTTTATGAGTTTGGGGGTCTGCCTGAATGAAAATGCCATGGGCCCAGCATGGTAGCCCCTGTCAGGAATGACACAGAGGGGCTATTGAGGATCCTAGACGTCCCTCTTTCTCTTTCCCTTTCTCTCTCTTTCTTCTCTCTCTCTCTCTTTCTCTCTCTTTCTCTCTTGATCTCTCCACCAATGTATCTCCCCCTTATTACATCCTCTTTTCCTCTCTTTCCCTCCCACGCTCTCTCTCCCTCTCCCTCTCTCCCCTTAAGCTAGGCGATGAGCAGAAGAGACCATGCTCATCTGTTGTCTTCTCTTTCATAAAAATGGTCAGGACAAAGAAGAAGGAGGAAGAGAGACATAAGAGAGTCATGGATATAAAGAACAGAGAGGGGAACCCAGCAGGGTCCTGGTTGTTGTCTCTGATTCAGCTCTTGATCAGCTCTGTGAGCATGAGCTTGTTTGTTCACATGTTCAATTAATTGAAAGGATGCTGTGGATTAAAACACAATTTAGAGAACATGAGAGCCCCTGTGGAGAGACCAGCGCCAAGGTCTTTGAAGGTTTGGGAGGAGAAGAACTTGGCCGCTTTGTCAGTACCAAGTGTGAGCTCACGATGAGCTTTCTACAGCAATACTGTGACACACGCACACATGCACACATAAACTGTAGATCTGGAAGTTCAAGTGAAATTTCTGATTGTAGTGAAGATCTCACAGCATGGCCTGTGAGATCATCTGTAAAGAGCTGCACTTGTCTTCCCTCTAGTGTCAGGATGGAGCATTGTAACGTTGCTAACGGCCGAAAGATCAGTAGCAGTGGAGTTCAGCTGGCTGAGCAAGCGATCATCTAGGTTCTGGAATAGTCCAACCTGCTGAAGGCCTCTGAATTTTATACATAACATTTCTACATGTGACAGGGCATCCAGACACAACATAATCTAACTGTCAGATTCCCAAATTATTTGGCAGACATTTCTAACGCGCACTTCAAAGAGCTGGATGATACAGACTGTTCCTAACTGAAAAGAGCCTCATGAAATTATGATGGGAGCTTTTATATTCTTCTGTTGCTTCTGTCTGTTCAGTCTCACGCTGCTCCGTTGGGTATCCGCACAAGAAGGTTCACTGTGTATGTGAGTGTGTGTCTGTCAGAAAGAGAGACAGAAAGGGAGAGAGAGAGAGAGCGTGAGATGGATCGAGATCTGTTTATCTTTTATGCGTAATCTGTCACTCAGGCTGTGAGTGTGGTAAAACAATAACTTCAGAATGCCCCATGTCTTTATGGGCCAAAGGCTTTTTAGCTACCGACAAACAACAAAAACCAACCCTGTTGGTAGGGCTGGAAGGGGAAGGGCTCGGACAACCCCATGAATCACTATCACTCTCCAGCTGTCCCCAACGTCACCCCTGCACCCCACTCCACCTTCAATCATCCCCTGTCGCCTAACCCTCCCCTTACCCCAAACTCCATCAATTCCTGTCCTGCCACCCCCTTCGCTCATATATCCCTTGAGCTCTTCCGACGACGTGCATGAAATGAAGGGGGTGGGTATGATGTGTGAGAGAGTGCGCGTGTGTGTGTTACCACTGTACTACGCACTGGGGAACGTCAGCTCCCACAGGCACTCACGGACCCTTTTATGTGACACCAGATCACAGACGCCCACCACTGCTGTTGTCACAAACCCAGACCAGAGAAATCTCCCCCGCCCCCCCGCCCACCACCCTCTGCTGACACAGACGGGTCCCCAGAAACCCATCACCCAAGCTGGGATGGGGGGGGAAAAGGAAGGGGGAAGAGGGGGGGAGGGGGGGGGGGGGGGGGGGGGGAGGGACTCACGACAGAGCTGGGCCCACCTGGAGGTGGTTGGTGCCAGACTGACTCTCAGATGTGGCCGCTGGATGAATGGCCTGGACTGGCAACAAAGTTAAAGGTGAAAGGTCATCTTTTTTGTTAGTTAGTATCTGAGCCTGCTGTAGGTTGGCAAACATTGAACACAATGAAATGCATTGTGTGCAAATTGGGAAATGTTGCACAACGATACACAAACATTCATCATGGATTAGAACATGTTTTTTCATCACGTGTTTACCAAGGCAGTTTTTTAATGAACTTTAGTAATGCATGAAGATAAAATCTCTCTTGTCTACAGATTTGTGCTGGCATACCATGAACCTGAACATTTTGAGCGCTCTCGTTCGGAGGTAAGTAAAGGCACAGCACTCTGTGGAAGAGAAGGAGCAAACAACAAAGAAAGTGGAAGAAAGTATTTTTCATGCTGCTGTGGTAAATTGGGTGTGACTCTGAAAGGTTCAGATGGCCCAACATGAAGAAAACACACACCACACTCAAATCACACAAACACACACAATTGCACAACAAAAACAAATTAACATCTAAAATGTGCTGGTTGCTTTCAACGCTTCGTTTCAAACCGTCATCAGAGCTTTTAATAGGGGCTAAGTTCAAAGCTCCACTAGACTCCTGCTGTTTCTGAGTGACAGAGCCACCGTACTTCCTCCTCTGCTTCCTGCCCCCTCTCACTCACTCTTTCTCAATCTCTATTGATTTATTTCTCTCCAGTGTTCTTTTTCTTTCTCCCTCTTTCCTTCTTGCTCTTTCTCTCCCTCCCTCTGTCTCTCCCTCCATCCGTTCGTTTATCTGTCTCCGCCTTCCCAGCCCATCTGTCTGTCTGTCTTCTGTTTGTCTGTCTGTCTGTCTGTCAGTCTGTCTGTCTGTCTGTCTGTCTGTCTGTTTGTCTGTCTGTCTGTCTGTCTGTCTGTCTGTCTGTTTGTTTGTTTGTCTGTCTCTCTGTCTCTGTCTCTGTCTCTGTCTCTTTCTCCACCAAAGTTGGCCAAACTATTTCCCTCCACTGAATGGCAGAATTTGAGCAGGTCCAGCTTGTGTTGTGTGTGAGCTGCTTGGAGCAGCCAAGCCCCCCTAGTTCTCCTGCTTCCTTTGCGCTGCCCTGCAGATATCTACCAGCATCAAAGCACCACGCAACCCATTTTTTCTATTTTTTTTGCTCCCCTCTTTCTCAAGCGGTGGTGCTTCCACCCTGTTCTAAATGTTTAACTCAAGCTATCTTGCTCATTAAAAGGTCTTCAAAGCTCTCCATTGATGCAAAGGCATCCATTTGAATTTGTAATCACCCTCTTCTGCATGGGTGCTGTGCTCAGCGTAAATTTTGAGGATTTTTCCGATAGCTGAAAGTGCTAACAACCCTGTTTCTGTGTTCAAAGATGGAGAAAAGGGGTTTTATCAACGTTTTTAAGCACAGAGGTGTATTTATGGAGGCCCAGAGATGTTTATATATGCTGACAAAGAACATATAATGAAATACTCTCTGCTGAATGTGAACATTCTGCGATAAAGAAAAGAGAGATGTGCCAACTCTTCTGTTAAACGTGATAATGTTTAGCAAAAGTGCAGTTCTATTTTTACAGGTGACTAAAATGAAAATCGCGATTGACGCATATCTTTTTATATCTATCAGTGTGAAAATGTGGGTGCTTTATCATATAAGAAAATATGGGTCACAGTGTTTAGGGACAGAATGCTTTAGTGCCATAACTAAAATTACCAACAAATTCTAAGGTTAGTGTCATATGCAGGGAGCAAAAAAATGACAGCCAGTCTGGATGAGTTGCCTAGACCGATGCATATTTAAGTCTTTACCTTGTTGAAACTGATGCAAAGTCAAGCTACGTCGTTGTGCGAGAACGACGGCAAAAAAGTGATGTATTCCTTTAGATCCCTCTGGCACAGAGCTGCACCTTTTAAATCTGGATTTGCTTGCTGGAAGGAAACCTGATGCATAAACATCATCCCCTGAGTCTCCCCTCACCTCCAGACAGGTTGCTCAGTGCTCAGCCTCTAAGCCACTTTAGGAACTTCTCTTGAACGCAGCTCCACTTCTTGAAGTTCAATAGGAGTGTGACTGGGATTTGGCTGCTGCTGCCATGTCGCATCACAGTCACCCCCGGCAAAGCCTTTTCTGTCCATCAGGTGCTCAGTCTCTCAGAAATTATGATTTCAGAAAGCCTCCCTAGCTGTTTGAAGACAAGGGCAGAGATAAAGAGTTTGTTTTGAAGTCAACGTAGGTAGAAGCCACGTTGACTCAGGTTTAATTGAAGTTGTTAAACGGAAGCGAGAAAAGAGTTTCAGACTTCCACTACTGACATTAACATTGCACTTTTATAAACAGCACATGTTTATGTATTGTGTGTGAATGCCCTCTGCTTGTGTTGTACCTCTACTGTCTGTGTGTAGTACCTGTGTATGTAGACATTGTGTGTGCGTGTGAATGGCATCTGTGTGTGTAGGCCCTTGACTCTTGCGCAAGCCCTTCCCGATGGCCTTTGCTCAGAGACAGATGGTGACTGGAACTGTCGACCTTTGACCTCCCAGTAAATCTGATCAGACTGTGTCTGAGAGCCCCACGAGACTACAGCCACCCACTATCCACCTCCCACATCTGCCTCCAATACATTACTGAAGACACGCATGCACACACACACTCACTTACACTTAGAATCATGCTTGGGTAGACACGTTCAAAGAGCCACATACACATGTAGTCTCACACCATCACATCACCTAAACGTTTAGCATTGAAAACAACTCATGGGTCTTGAAAACAAGCATCCACTCCCACTCAAATGAGCTCACAATCCCCGACAGGACAATGACGTGTTTATATATGTTTTTTGAACGTTCCCATGATGTTGCCGCAGGGGTAGTCCATACAGCTTGTATCATTAGGGGCCTGGTGTTGAGCTTTGCATGAGAACTGTCTGCAGGGGGGCAGGAGGGAGGAGGTGCGTTCGCCCTGGACGTGTTGCTCGCCCACACATCTCTCCTACCAAGGTCCACTTCACTTTGTTGTCCTCACAGCAGGCACCTGCATTCCTGGAATAGCTGCCTCCAAAGTTTCAAGCGCACGTCTCTCTCGCTCCTTCTCTCCCGCTCTCTCCCACTCCCTCCCTCCCCCTCCCCCTCCCTTCCTCCCTGTCTCTCGCCCCTTCCTATACCCTGTTGCCTAGAGACGTGGCAGAGAGATCGGGGACAATGGAGAGAGAGATCTTGTGAAAGGGGGATGAAAGGAGGTGAGATCAGAGGGAAGGACGGAGCAACAGAGATTGTTGGGATTTTTTGGGCCATTGTTCAGTGCTTACTGATATTATTAGATAAAAAATCGACTCTATTATTACAAAATGTACTCCAACATAAAAGTGTTTAAACTCAGGATAAAAGGGGTTGTGTCTGTAGAGGTTGAAAAGGGGTTTCGTTGGCATCCTGAATGCTCTTCACAAAAAAGCAATATTAATGAGGGGTGTCGGCTGTTTTTCTGAAACGACACCATTATAAAATGGTAATCTGGCAGAGTAGTTGCCCGCTCACACACACACACACACATTCATGCACGCACATCCCCACAAACTCACACACCGCCCTGTTTACCTCTCTGTTTCGCAAGAAAACATATGCGTCTGATTTTCCGTTCAGAATCTCAACATTCCCGCTTCCCCCTCCCTCCTCTCCATGCTGTGCCGCCATCCCGCTTATTTATCTTTCCCTCCCAAACACGCTGCCCTGACCTCGCCTGGTGCTCGGTGAGCACACATCCACCCCTGTCAACTTCCCCGTTTTTCTTTCGCCTTCTCGTCTATCTCTTTAAATCTCTCCCTTCCGTCCTCCTCTGTCCTCCTTTCTCCCTTTTTCTCTTCGTTTTTTTGTGGTGCTTTTCTCATTTGTTTGTTTCTCACATGTTCCATGTTGGTTGTAGGTCTCCCACCCTTAGACCATGATGCTCTAGAAATGAAAGCAGCGAGAGCACACCATCTGGACCCTGTGACAACAGGGTCCTCTGTGACATCATCAGTGTGTGACGGAAGGTGTTTGAGGTTGCCGACCACAGAGCCTGAGGTTGGTCTTTGAAGTTCCTCTCTGAGACACATCTGCTGGCTCTGAATCTCTCTCTCACTCCTCTCTCTCTCCCTCTCCATCTATCTATCTCTCTCTCTTGCTCTCCCACCCTCCTCTCGCTTGCTCGCTCTCTCACTCACTCGCTCACTCCTCTCTCTCTCCCTCTCCATCTATCCATCTCTCTCTCTCGCTCTCCCACCCTCGTCTCGCTCTCTCCCTCTCTCTATGTATATATATAGGAAAATCATCCTCTCTCTCGTTCTCTTTTGCCATTCCCTCCCATTCCTCACTTTCATCTCTTCAGAGAACGACAGACTTCAGAAGGAGATTCCAGGCAAACATGTCATTTCACCATGCAATCATGGTGGCGAGCATGCTGAACAGGGATCAGTGGTCTGCAGCCTCCCAAATATACCGCAAAACAACTTCAGACTTTCTCATAGACGACTGTGATATACACACTCTGTCTCATGGAACACGGTCATAATCCCCCACACACACTGCAGCTCCCGCTCTCTCGTTCTCTGTCTCTTTCTATCCCTCACCCCTCCTTGCTTTCTACAGTATCTCCTTTCTTTCTGTTCGTATACACACCACAGAGTTTCAACACTGTTGTATGTTAAAGCAAAGGGCAGCAAGTCAAGCTGACATTTGGCTGTAAAGGCTCGATTATTCCACCAAATCATCAAGTATTTTTCACCCAGTAAACTATCTTGTGCAAATATAGAAATTGTACCTCATCTCCCAGATGCTCTAGTCTGCCTGCAGTCCTGTACTTAGCTGCATGACTGGCTAAGGTTTTTGGCATACCTACTGCTCCTGTAGCAGCAGATCAGCTATGCTGAGCAAGGAATCCGTTGTTGGCTGCAGGTGTGTACCTGTGCCAGTCGCCTTTGGTGCAGGGTAGAAATACAAAGCAGGCTGGTAAGGGGACACCCTGAGCCTCCACACTGAGATGAGAGGAGCGGCCAGGAGGGAGTATAATACCCCAGGGAAGCCCCAGCTGGGGTGCTGGCCCAGGGTGGAGGGGATCTGGACGTGGGGGGGGGGGTGATAAGGTGCTGGGGTGGGGTGGAGTCATGATCAGACACCAGTGAGACATTGTGATGATCGTCAGAATGCTGAATTTCTCAAAGTTTCGGAATTGACGTCGTCCCGTCTTCTGTCCAACTCTGCCCTCTGTTTGTGTGTACCTGAGGGTTCAACACGCGTGTACGTCTGCCCTTCGTGGCGTAATTGAATGTAAACTTGTGGATGGGAGCTCTAGAATAGGCGTGGCACGTAGACAGAGAGCAGAGAGAGAGAGAACACGGCATCTCCCCCAGCGCAACACCGCACCCAAAGAAATGATGGCTCTGAAAACAACACCAAAAACATTAGCTTGGAGGTTGCCGAATGCTGAAACCGGCTCTTCATTGCCCCTGAGGAGCCAAAGCAAACGAGAGGGAGCTCATTTGAGAGGTGACAGTCGTCTCATATGGACAAGCAGGTTTGGGCAGACAGAGAGAGGGTCATTAAGATATATGGTGTCACTCTGTGGCTTCTGCTGGCTCCTCTAAGATCTATACTTGGGCACCGTTCTGTCTCTCATCTGTGGTCGTGTGTGTGTGTGTGCACGTCTGTATGTGTACATGTGGATTCAAGCAAGTAAATTGTGTGTGTGTACTCGGAGGTGTATGTACAAAGCTCCAGGTTTCAAGGTGGAACCTGACCCTGTCAGACAGCTCCAGGGAGAGAGAGACTCTCTGTTGTTGTTTCCCCTCGCCTGCATTCCTTCTTCCTCCACTTGACATGTGGCGCTCCGAGAGGTGGAGGGGAGAGGGATAGGAGACAGAGGAGACAGAGAGAGGGGGGGGGGAAGAGAGAGAGAAGGGGAGAGAAAGAGGGAGACAGACAAAAACAGAGAGAGAGAGAGAGAGAGAGAGAGAGAGAGAGAGAGAGAGACTGAATTTCATCAAACTGACAGCCGACATGCTCTCTTGCTCCCATGGCCCAATCAGTATCAATCCTAGTTGATTGTGACTGCACCTAGCACCTTGCACATAGCTGCAGAGACTAAGCCACCTGTTCACATCTGATACAGACACAAATACACACAAACTTTTGTAGAAGTTCTGCAAGGGGGCAAAGACTGGGTTGAAGTCAAGCCCAGAGTTGCAATCGCGTACAGAATAGTTGCTGTAGGTGCAGGAGAAATATCATGGAATCCAACTGTGGCCTTCAGGCTGTGGCCAGAATCAAATCCATCCAGGGCCCTTCGCTGCACGTCATCCCCTCTCAATATATTTCAGATACCTCTATACCAGCTCTATGAAAACAGTAAAGGCACAAGTAGCCCATTTTTATAAAGGTTTTTGGTTAAAAAAGAATTAATATCGGGCATTCATGTCATTGTAATGTATGTGTGTGTGTTTAAGTATGTGCTCACACGCGTGTGTATTTGCATTTCTGTGTGTGGCTGCGTGTGTGTGGAATAACTGGCATGCGGAGTCTCTGCCTGTGTTTGCATCCAAGTGTTGTTGTTGTCTTTCTGATGGAGGAGATCTTTGCACGCTCCGCAAATAAAACGGCTTCTCTCACCCAGACTCACATCTGGGGGTTAAACAGGCTTTGTTAACATGATGTCAGACAGCTTCATAACAAAACCCAACTCTGAATGAAAGACTTTTTCCATCACAGGGAAAAGAAAAAAGCAAACGAGATTGGCACTGTTGAGACAGAGAGGACTGGGACCAAACTGTGGAACAAACACACACACACAATAATAAGCATATGAATTGAAGTGGTCTTAACTGTAAAGTCTGCAGAGTATCTGATGTTCAGGTCATTGCCAAGGTATAAACGGAGGGTTCAAAGGAAAATGTAGGTTGAGATTATTTGGGTTTTAGGTTGGAGTTGGATTATGGATAATCTCCATAGACACCCCCCCCCTCCCCCCCCCTCCCCCTTCCCCATTCTCTCCCGGCTTCAGCCACGCTAGGCTGGCTAATTAAAAGCGGAGCGTGGTAGCAGGGGGTCCCCCCCAGTCTGCGTGATGTGGCCCTGACATGATTGATGGTGACTGTCAGAGCGCTCAGCTGGGTGTCCCCCCGCCCCGGCCCCACATAAAGGATTACACGGGCCCGGCCTAACCTTGGCTGGCATTGTGAGGCCGGGGCCCCCACATCAAAGACCCGGCGGGACGCATTAGCATTTTTAATCAGCAGCTGGGGGAGGGGGGCCCCATGCTGGCACAGGATGCCCCATCACTTTCATCAGCAGTGTGTGTGTGTGAGAGAGAGGATGTGTCTGTGTGTTTGTGAAAGAGTGAGAGAGCGAAAAAGGAGAGTGCCGGGCGTAATGTACACGCCTGCTAACAACCCAAACTGCAATTGCTCCTCTTCTCTGCACATCATTATAGACACATCGCACCAAACACCAGCAGAGAGGAGCCAAACAAATCAGCCCCTTTTTTAGCTGGCACGGTGACCTGTCAGTGGGAATTAGTGAGACCCCTCTCTGTGTATCGTTCTCCATCGCGGGAGCCCAACTTCTTCCCTCTTCCGTCCTCAGCCCCTCCGGGCCCTCCTCTCATCCCCCTCGATCCGTTTCTTTCCTTTTACGAATGAAAAAAGGCGAAAGACGCAGTCGGTTTTCAATTCTCCCTTTTTTACACCCGCTCCTTCTCTCCCTCATTCCGCAACCACATAACACAGAGCAAAGGATTTCAGCGGACTGGATGAGAACCTCAGAGAGACGGTGGTTCGACGAAACAAACAGAAGTGCGTCTCTTTTCTCCTCCTCCATTCTTCTGGAGATTGAGCATGAAAGCATCTGAAGCTGAATAAAGGCCCGCCGCAGCCTGTGGAGGCTGGAGCGGAAAAGCACACGCACAGAGACACACTCACACACACTTGCACGTGCTCGTGTACACACTTTCAAGCACACATTGTCACTTGCACCCGGTCACGCACCAATCGTTGCACACCAATATCGAGACTTATTTTTTTCTTTTGCATCCATCTGCCAGACAGTTAAGCATAGCTAGCGATCAGAATTGACACCAACACAGTGTTCTTGATTCATATACTATTCTGACATCTATACCTGCAGTCGAAGTATTTTGAGCATTTTGAATCAGAAGTGTGGACAACTTCATATGTAAATTCTGTTTGGTCGAAGAACTGTGGAAGAAAGAGGGGGAGACAAAGAGAGAAAGGAAAGACAGACTGACAAAGAGAGAAAAAGTAGGAGGGAAAGAAAGCCAACACAGGCCATCTGCCACATAATGACGGCTCCATTAAAACTTCATCAGAAGAAAGGCGTCTTCCTAACAGACAGCTGAAGATTCAACAAGCTGCAGCGAACAACACAACACAAGACAGAATATGGAAGAAGGAGAAAGAACCAGAAGAGGGATGAAGACAATTTGAAAATCAAGGGAGAGAGACTAAAATGAGAGGAAAAGAATTATCGTGAAAAATTGGAATAAAGGGAAACCTTTTAAATACATTCAGTGTAATATTGCAAATCTGTTTATCTGTTTTTAATGTATCATTCTACAACGCGGTAGCATGTGATTTCCTGTCTGTTTTCTCACTCTTGAAAGGGCAGGATTAGCTTCAGTCTCTAAATAAAATAATGAATAACATAACAGTCTTCGATGAACGATGCAAATTCACCATGCTAGTTTGACTAGCATCCAATCTCTGCTTATGAATAGCCCAGAGACGTCTCTCTGAAGTGTGTTATCTCCACAACCCAAACCTGCATCTTAAAGAAATTCCGGAAAACACACACGTTCGTGACGCACACGCTTGCGCGTGCACACACACCCCCACACACACAAACAGCAGCTTGGTTGCCCTTTCAAAACATGGTTTGGCCAAGCTTATCTATGCTTTGCATGTAAAACAAAGAGGTGTGTGCGTACTGTTATTTTATCTACATTTTCCTTGCCTTTTCACCCACTTTTTTCTCTCTGAACATGTTGTTTAGATATGCACTGTTTGAAGTCGCTCATCAAAGCGAGATCTGGGGTGTGACGCGGCGTGGCGCGGTGGCCTCCCGATGTTCTCTCTCTTCCCCGCTGTCAGCGGGCTCAGGCCGAGATGTGAGGTGACCACTGGAAATGTTCCATTTGATCAACAGATATACTCATATACATACACACTGGGCCTCACCCGCTACGTTCAAAACAGGCTCAGCAGAGAGGACTCTGACAAAGCCGCTGTGTATTTTTCCTTGATGGACCCCTGTGAGTATGACACGTACATTACATCCACCCTGTATCATAAAGTTGTAGATGGCAGCACACTGTGAGGACTTTTCCTGCTTCGGACAACTTTTTTACATTTAGATTCTGTCCTTCACAGGCTGTTGGCCTTGCCCGTTCTCTCTTCGCCTACCTCCACTGAGGGGACCCTGGCTCAAGAGGCATGGAAAGAGAGGGAGTGAGCGAGCGAGGGAGAGTAAGAGAGAAAGGAAGAAAGAGAGAGAGGGAGGGCAAGAAATACAGGGAACGGGAGGGGACGAGAGAGAGAGATGAAGAGAACAAACGAGGGAGAGGTAGCTCTCAGCAGTGTGCTGCCTGTCTGACTTAAAAGAACCGGAAGGAGACTGTTCTCTCTTTATGGCCTGCTAGAGATAAGAAGAGAGGAAATGAGAGGAAAAAAAGACAGAGAGACACAAATAGGAAATCAGGGTTGGTCTAAATAATCAGAGGAGAAGTCGAATATGTAGAGACACCAAAATATCAGTTTCGTTAAGACATACGCATTTTGACATGTAACATGAAAGGCGCTGATCAATATCAACACTCTAAGGTGTCGGGTTTTTTTGGACAGGCAAGTCTTTCAAAGTATTTCTCAGAAAGTAAGTTGTTTACAAGGCCATACATGAAAGATTCACTGTTCCTGCAAGGGGAAAAGTTGAGCTCAAAGACATCATGTTCTGACCAGTTGTCTATAAGCCCACATAAAAGGATTATCTATGCTTTCATGACCAGTGATGTCCGCCCGCGCACACTGCCATGGAGCTTGTGTGGCTAGTGTGATGGTTTTTAATGGCTGGGGTTAGCATTGCTAGACGGCCTGACTCTGGCCAGTGGAACCACAGTGCTTGGATAACTGCAGAGGTGCAGATGTAGTTCAAAGCAGGATGGCGTTCCAGTCTTAACAAGAGGAGGAAGGTCATGGAGGTTGTAGCATTGCTGCATCTGCCACCCAGATTCACCAGACTCAAGCACACAATAACCTGTAACCTTAACCATTGTCCAACCTGTGTTCAAACTCAACTGTGTGATTTTGTATAATAATGTTTTTTTTATTTTTTTTTATTGTTTGGTTTTAAGCATTAATTAAGAAGATATTTCGATTTCATTTGTTCAATCTATCGTATTGTTTCTTCATCAAGTGGTCCTAAACACTGGATCCACCCCACATCAAGAAGTCTTCCTCTCACTGACTAGCTCACTCACACAAACATCCACCACGTACACACACAAACACACACACATAGTCCTCCGTCCCTTGTCCCCCTGCGGTCAGAAGTGACACAAGCACAACAGGCATCCTATCAGCCCAGTATTAGCCCCTTTCTACAGGCAAAAACCCTTTGAAGTGACACCAAAGTTAGACACTAGCGTCTCTCATCTAGCATCTCTCTTTTAACGTTACAGCAGCACCGACATTTCAGGCTTTCTTTTTACCCTTTTCATGCTCCCTTGCTTTGAATTGGGTTATTTAAGGACTAATTTTAACTCCAAGGCAGAGAAAAAATCTTGTTAACATTCTTCCACTCAACATCTTCCTTTTCTGTGGAGAAACTGTTCAAAGGTAGCAGGGGTCTACCAAAGCCAAAGGCAGCTTCTGATGTAAAACGTCAGAGTGATTCTAAATGCTGTATTGTGCTTTGATGAGGCCCGGCAGTTATCATCTAGTTGATAACATTTAAAGGGTGTGTATTTGCTTAAGATGCAAGGTGATCGGATGTTTTGAAGAGCCGTGCAGTCAGGATAACGCTATCTAATGTCGTTGTCTAAGGAATGTAAATGCTAGGCTACAATCAGTTAGCATTAGCCTTTTGCAAGAGCTTTCAAATGGAAAGTTCTGCAAACAAGCTAAGTGTTTTCAATTGTGGACAAATGTCTGTCTGTTTAACCTACTATTCCTATCTAGCAGTGAACACTAATTTCATTTTTTCTCAACACTGTTTCACGTTATCAACCGCTGTGGGTTTGTTTACACCGCCACACAACTAGTTGATCACAAACACACATGCGTACACACAAACACATACACAATGCAAAACACATTTTCCATTTTTTCAATTTGAATCGTCTCGAATGGAGCTCTAACTAATTCCCCTAATACACTTATGGTGTATGCACCCTTCTTTCCTTGCTCTGTGTGTGAGGTCAACTTCCCAAAGTGTTTACTCTTCCAGTATCTCCTCTACAGTCTTTTTATTTTCTTCTGTCTCTCCTGTCCAATGAGATATAATTAACAGTTTAAATTTACATTTTATCACACCTGAAGCGTTGAAAACACAGTCAATAACATAAGAGTGTTGTCCCAGTAACCTCCCAGAGGGCATTGCAACTGTGAGGATGTAGACCTTGTCTCTGTACAGACATATGGACAGATGGGATAGGTTGCAGTTTGGTTTTCTGAGAGATTATAGAGATGGACTTGATTACATACAGCGCACAAGAAGCCCACAGGCTAACTAAAACTGTTACATTTTGTGCCTGAACTCTGAGAGCAGACCATATGGCATGCTGACACGTGAAAATGTGAAATGACGTATGTCAGACAGTATGGTGCGGTGTCCGTAAGTATGTTGGTGTTCATCGAAAGTTATGTTCATCCTGATGAAAATCAGTCACAGATTTAAGAAGCATACGTCTAAGGTTTCCATTTACATGCACACATCGCACCCAAGCTGTTTAATAGACAAGAAGATATAAAGATTGCAGTTTTACAATGAAGCTAACCTAGCCCAGTCATCTGTATCAACTGCAACCCTCAAACAAGAACCACATGCTTCTCTGTCTTCTTTCTAACCCTAAAACCCTGGCTGCTCTTCCATGACCCGCCTATGGTCCACCCCCACCCTGGCCAAAAAAAACTTGTGGTTTGCCATAAAACTTCACATGCACTTTTTTCATCCTCCCCAATATCCTCCTTCCTCCTGAAGTCCCCCAGCCCCTTACCCACCTGAACCTCAGCCCCTTACCCACTAGTAGAGGACTGAGGCAGGAACAAGGAGAGGAGACGGTGAAACAATGACAAGGTAGGGAATGAAATAATAGGAGCTGTCTGTGTGGGAAGGGAGATACAAAGAGGTGGAGGGTGAAGAAAAGAGGGAAAGAGGAATGACAATGGAGGACTGCTACAGAAAAGGTGAAGACCGCAGGCTGCCATTCCAGCGTGGGCCCGGAACAATGGCGTTCCTGTCGCTGTGTGTGGGGCATCACTGTAGCATAACTAGCTAGCTAGAAGCGGTGAAACGTGAGACCAGCGTAAACACGCGGGAGGACAATGGTCTTTGGTCTCTTACTAAAGATGCTTTTCCTTTGGCTGCAGGGAGGACGGCTGCACAGAAATCCCCGTCATGACCAGATGAGCCTGCTGCCTAATCCAGCCTGCTGTCCTTACTACACCCACAGTGTGAATCCGACACTGACTCCGTGCACCTACATAGGATCACGTTTCAGGCCTGCAAATGTTCTCCTCCGTTTACGAAAGCGTTTAGGAGGCACAATCTCTTTAGCTCCTTCAAAGTACGATATAGATGCGAAACACAATCCCTCTTTCCCCCCCAAGTGCTGAAGAATAAAGCGTACATTTGAAATATGGATTTCAATCCTCAGATTGCTTCATAGTACATGTTAAGTCATTACCAAACAAGGGGGAAAGCCTCCAGTTCAGAAACTGTTTAAGATTGTCTGCAAACCGTAGAACCGTAGGACCACAGCAAGACTGATTTAATGTAAAGGCCTCTTATTTATTTCTTATTTATTGTGCACATCATCAGTAAGTGGCAGGCCACTTATAGTAACCCCAAAATAAAGGAGTCCTACAAATTGGTCTGATAAAACGCCCCTAATTTGATTTTGATTGACGGGTTCTTATTCCTTGTATCCAAACCTAGCAGCTGCCATTCACCCAGGAATGTTGCCACATACAGTCATGTGACTGGTTACAGGAGCGTCTGTTCCCACCGCAGCACCTGGCTGGGATCCAGACAAGGCCCCCTGGTTGACCACAGTCCCAGAGCCGTCTAAGGAGTGTAACTGCTGCGCTGCTCAGACAGACTCCAAATGAGGGGGTTCCAGTCTTGTTCCCTCCAATCCAACCCCAGTTTGTGTGTGTGTGCGTGTGTGTATGATTGGTTCTCATGGCTACTGGTGAAAACTATAGAGGGATGTTTTGAGGAACTGAAACAAGAGCTCAATCTTACATTGTAATAGTTTTGTATTGAGATGTGTGTGGAGGTTTTCCTCTTGAGAAAAATGTTCCTCGATGATTTTCACACATCCAGCAATTTTTTTCCATACATGCACTGCTGCCTATCACTAGGGTTGCAATGGTGCCAGCACCATTCATGAGCTAGTCACAACACGCAGCAGTCATTCTGCCTTCACTTCCTCTTCTGTGCCATTGTGGTGCGTTTGCCAGTCTTTGATCTCACCTCTGGCAGGCAACATAGGCAACAGATGCTGGGCATCGCTAGGGAGATGGAAGGGATGTGCAGAGATGCCAGGCACAAAGGCAGACCCAGGCTTCACACACTGGTCAACGTTGATGTGCATTAGTGTGAACCGCTCAACAGCAATGATCACTGTCATTAGTCATTCGCATAGACAAGGCTTGGGGATTTGTATAAATGAAAAGGAAATGGTACAAGCATTTAGATGTTGGCATGCGGGGAGCCATGACCATTAACAGCACAGTGTATCACAGAGGAACTGAAGACCTTTTGAACCATAAAATAATTAATGTCTGAAATGCTTCAGCATTTCCTACATTTACGAAACCCTGTTACCACACCAGATCCATGAAATATGGCAACCTTCCGTTAGTCTTTACCAAAAAAAATAATTATGAAAACGACCAAACACGCTGGTAGATTTGGTGGATCATGAATAGCAACCACCATTTTGAATAACGTTTCGGAAGCCACCCAGCCAACAAAAGGATGACCCTCTCTGAAATAGCCCTCGCCACAAAGAGCAGTTCAACAAGCCTTTGAATCCTGACAGACAGTGGATACTGCTCCTTAACTCTGAAGACCACAAGGGCCATTTAAGTGTATTCACTGACCTTTGCTGATGAAAAGGGTGAAAATGGTATTTTAACAATATCGCGATGCCCTTTCAATTTGAAAGGTGGCATGAGAAACGCTCGCAGCCATTGCATCCTCAGAGAGAGAGCGCGATAGAGAGGGAAAGCCAGAGGATGGAGGGTAGCATGGGAGGGCCGTGCAAAGGTACGCTTCCAGAGTATTCCGTCTGTCGTCTTCAAAGAAAGGCTTCATATCAACAAGGCTAGTGGATAAAGTCCATACAACATCATCATTAGTCTCAAAGGGTTCCTGGTTGGTTTGATTTATAGTCGCCTGCTCACACACATAAACTCAAACGTGCATGCTAGGAACAAAAAAAACTAAATCGCAATTACTTTGATAACTTGCGTCAGTTTGGGGGCAGACCGCATGAGGGACATGTCTCCACCCATGCTAAAAAGCTAATAACGTTTGTGTGGTGTTAGCACATAGGGTAATAATATTTGTCCCTAATAATGTTCAAACTAAACTATGCCCTTGATATACTCATAAGCTACATATTCATAGCTATGGTTTATTTTTAAGAGATGTTTTTGTCCAGGAGTCAACGGTAGGAAGGTTATCAAGATGTCAGTTAAAAGAAGAATGACTGCGAAACCTTTCATCCCCATCTATCTTTTGTTCTACTTACATTTTTCCCTTTTGTCTTCAGGTTGCCAGTTTCTTTCATAAAATAAGCTGGCGATGTTGCAGAGGAGGGCAGGGCTAGAAAGCCTTTATTTCCGTCTATGCAACCTTGTCTTTTGAGACCCTTTTCAGCCATTCAAAACAAACATCAAGGCCTATCTTGATGCATCTTGAGGCTACGGCTCATCTTAGCTTCTCTCTCTCTACACCCCATTTTTCATATTTCATCCATTTTTCATCATCCCCTTTAAATTCCTGTTCTCTCATTCTATAATCTCTTCCATAGAGCCATGGAGCCCATAGACCTCTACAGCAGGTCTACTTATAACTTTCTTTGGAGAACACACGCAACAAGCACGACTGGTTGAAAAACAACTCAAGATAACAAGGTGTCAGTACACTGGATATGACCATAGCGAGCGGCCAACCCATCGACAAATTTCACACAATCGCACAACAAGCACGTCTCGATTTTCATCTGGCTAAAATGTGCATTGAGCATCCAAGGCTAAAAGAACTAACTCCGAACATCTAGTACAGACAGACACAGCAGCAGACAGGTCTGTCTACCCTTGAAAGGCACTTGCTCCTAGCTCTTCCATGTGGTTCACAGGCACACTCTAGGCCAATCGCACGGACATATGATATTGTAAGTCTTGGCTGAGTGGAAACCACTTGACTTGCTAGTGGAAAAAGCTGAAATGATGTTTCCCCCTTAAAGGTGCACGATGTAGTAAAATCCCAAATTACAGAGAAATAATATTGATTATTTGGGGGTGGAGTGGTGGAGAAGGGCTGAGTCAGACAGTGAACCAATGGGGCGATCAGCTGCTTATGCAACACAATCCCACACCCACATTACTAACTTACAGGCTCAGTAGCTTAATAGGTCGACAATAAGAAAGTGAATTGTTGAACTATTTATTGTAAAAATGGAGAAGCATCCGAGATAGATTAAAAATGACATGCTCACTGAATCTGCATAGATGAGCCCCATTAAACCACAACAGCAAAGCTCAAAGTGAAATGAATTCAACCTCATCAACACCAGCAGTACACAGGCAGATGTTTACAGTCCCTTTCCTCCTAGCTCTCTCATACATACAGTACATACTCACTCACACACACAGGCTCTGGTGGCCAAATTAATTCTGCATTCATTAATTTCCAACCGGGAGTGAATTAATAGCAGATAATGGGAACAAATTTGGCAGATGATTTTCAGTATCAAGGGGCCACAGTTTATTGTGTGCATATGGAGTGTGTATGCACATGTCGAAGCGAGCATGTTGAATATGAGCGTGTAAATGAACATGCCATCATACCTGGACATAAACGCAATAACATCCCTCCCACTACCCCATCAAGACAAAAAGCCCATGATAATTTGAAAAATATATTTTAATAAAGGTTTAACATCTCTTAATAATTACAGTACCGAGGGATATTTCCATTGGAGCTCTGTTAGATACATAATTTACAGTTGTGGGACCCAGATGCCATGAAAATATTATAAAACGTGATTACCGGATACTAAAAAGGCATAAAAATATATTTTTCCAACATAAAGCCCCTTGAGAAAACCAAGGGAGTAAAAGACCCTGGAAACAGGGCAGAACACGGCATGAAATCCATGTAGGCACAGCTACTGTACTCAGTTAAACACTACGGCCATTGTGTATCCTTATCAACCTCTTCCTCCTCTGCTGTGGACATTACAATTAGGTAGAAGTCAAGAGACTGTTAAATTGGACACGATCACAGACACACACACACACACACACACACACACAAGTTATCCATTTGGACATTGCAGAGCTATTGTTGCTAGTACACTATACAGTATGTGGCTTGGTTGCTAGTACACTATACAGTATGTGGTTTTGTGTATTTCCGCCGCCATTTCTAAGCCTTTTAAGGGACTGTATTTGGGCATGACTGAATGATCTTAAAATCCTTCTATGCAAAGCCAGGGCCACATAAACAAAGGCACTAGGACACAACGTTTTGGCGGCTTTGAGAAACTTGGGAAGGGTCCCACATGTTGAGGAGTGTCCACTTCCTTGAAGTACACTCCTCACACTATGGACTCATCTGGATAAGTACACATACATAGCACCTTGGTAGGAAAGACTTTTAGACATTTCAAGGGCATAACTTTAGAACCAGGAAGTCAATCTGATTGGCTAAATTCCTGGTAATGTATAAGAACATTGGGAGATTCTTAGCAGTGAGGAAGGCCATGAAGATGAATCTTGCCATTTTAATATTGGCGACACCTCCTTATTTTCCAAGCAGCTTGTCCAATCGCAGGACAGTGGGAGGCGGGAGTGAGGGGCTTATTAATAAATAGCAATATAGATCTTTATATATTGACATAAGCATCATAATATAAACAATGTACACATGTACATGTACACGTGCATATACATAATATATTCCACATTTCAGGGTGTTGGTATAGGCAGGGTCAGGCAGGACAGAACAGTCAGAAATGTTTATCCTAACCACCTGTTTAGCTTTCTTTTTGAAAGTGGTCATTCACCTAGACTGTAGAATGGCCTCTCCTGGAAGCTTGCAGTCAACTTTCTACACTTCAAGGCTTCCTGTGTCCAACGAGGGATGTTTGTTAACAGCCCATCTTTCTCCTCTTAATCTGTGCATTTTCTCTCTTCCTTAGACCAGGGTTCCTTCACTAGACCAGTCCCATAGTTGTAGCCAGCTATATAGGTAGAGAGACGTAGAGAGAGGTGGTGGTGGGGGCATCTTCAGTCCATCCTCTCCACCTTGCCCAGGATCTTGCCTTCATAGGTAGGCAGGATGCAGCTGTCGTCTGACACCTCCTCGAACACAGCACCGCACTCAAACTCGTTACTGGCCTTCTTGAAGTAGTACCTGCAACACAGATAAGGTGGGTGGGGGGAAGGGGTTAGGGCCTGCAACGCCAACCATCCATACCAGTTTATAGTAGGGATGTTGTTTACAGGTTGAATCATATTCATGACACATACACTGAAACCACTTGGGGGGAAAAAAGACATTTGCTTTGTTTTTGCACATATATTGGCTAGAGCTAATTGGAATGGAGCGTGTGCGCACAAGTGTGTTTCTCAGCTTCCTTGGGGCCGTGGGTTAAGGAAGGCCAAAATGGTCTGCTTCCGGTGACTTCCAAAGGTCAGGGGGCTTCTAGCCTTTGACATGCTGGAGGGGGAACCTCTGATCTTTATACTGCTTCAACACCCACTTTACACACACACAACCCAGCCACTGGCTGGGCCACAGACTGCTACTTAGCAAGGAGTGTTCTATGCTCCAAAGGGGCTTGTTTTAAATAAGGGTCTGTCTTTCTGAACCCTCCCTCTCTCTCCTTCCCTCCTCCAATCTTCCCTGGCTAACAGGGGCCAATTAGGCCCCAGCTCAAATGAAGGGCTCCTTTCACAAAGGCTGAAATTTTGGGTGCCTGCGAGTCTGTCTGTCATAACCCCGAGTCACAAGAACACACCCATGCACGCCTACATAAGCACACACACACACACACACGTCTCGTGGTCTGTGTTTTACTACAAGCAGAGGAGGGAACCCAGGCAACAGACCATTGATGAACAGAGTGACTAAGAGAGAGTCTTGCCGATCAAATGAGTCAAGGCTCCATCCTAAACTATAGGAAGGGCCCCAGACAACGCTAGAGGGGTGGGGGTCCTCTTGTCAGCCATGACTTCACTAGCTCAGTAATGAAGCCCCCCATCTCAGAGGAAGGGGACCCAGCAGGGGGGTACTTGAGTCATTAACTCTGTAATGGAAAAATGCCTTGTTTTAGTCCATGTGTGGTGTGAGTGTGTGTGTGTGTATAAATTCCAACATCTTGTCCATGTGTTTGTGTCAGTATTTTATGAGAGGAGGCTGACGGAGTCATACAAAACAATGCTCATAAAAGAGAGCCCCAGTCTTGAAAAACAAACTCCTCGCAGTATGTGCCACACACACACACACACACACACACACACACACACACACACACACACACACACACGGTCACTTTTAAAGACAATCCATTTGAACACTTCACTTAACAAAGAACAGAACGTCCCCCAACTATCCTTATACGATGGTCAAAATAAAATAATTTGTCCTTTCCTTGAATACAACAAAAATAACGAGACTGTAGACAAGAACCCCCGAACCCCCAAGATGAGAGCCAGCTTTTTGGGGTCACCCTACTGCAAAGATCGCTGATGGGGGGACAGATCAAATGAGCTGGGGGCGTGTGGAAGAGAGATGGAGAGGAGAGCGAGCACAAGAGCAGTCTTTCCATTGGAACATGTTTTATGTGGCAGTCTTGTAAGCGCGGCTCTGTGCAGCAGCGGCGGCAGCAGCAGCAGCAACATCTGGCACCAATACTGTCTGGCAGGGCCTCGCTGTACTGTTCTTTGTTGAACGGCTGCCATGTTTGAAAGACCCGACTCCGCACACTCCCTCTGACTGCAAGCTGAGGCCTACTGCACCTCCCCAACATGGGGGAAGGAGGAGAGAGGGAGAAGCTGGGGAAGGGGGGAGGGGAGGAACTAGGGGAGAAGGAAACATATACCTCAACAAGGGGGGTCTTTGCCTTCTCACTCAAAGGTCTAGGGGTGAAGTACACAGTCAGCAAATGGAAGCAATGTGTGCCAAATCCTGTCCTTCTTGGCTTTGAGGGAAAAGCCCATTGGTCTACAGTGTCCGCAAACTTGTTCTGAGGAGACACTGCCCATTATAGGCCTGCCGGCAGAGTTTACTACACTCACCAACACAACAGGTTTGGCTGCATATGAGCTACTAGTCAGTAGCTTTATAAACAAGACTGGTAGGTCCAAATCAAATGTGGCTAAAATTCAACTACGGGGCTGAAATGGTACCGACTGAAATGCGAGTTCACTCAAAGTCTCCCTCAAAGAGACGACTCCCGATACTGGCGGTAAAGAATTAGCACGCTGGCCATTTGTGTGAGTGTTTGTTGGTGAAATGAAAGGACCAGAGCTTCAAAGCCATGCGTATTAAGTGTATCCATGGAAATCAATACCAGATGTGACCAAATCGCCCCAGTTCTAACTCTGCTCCTCCCCCTTCCCCTTTCCAGCACTCCCATCCCCCTCGGCCTGCCCTCTCTGCTCAGCGACGAACAGAGGAAGGTGCACGCACCGGTGCACACAGTTGATGCTGCGGCTCCAGCTGTCCATGTTTGCTGTCAAACTGGTCTTCACGTGAGCTTTTGTGGACCTGTGCGCGAGTTTTCGTTTGCGTTACGTGGGCGGCTTGCGTGCGCGTCTGGTGCCTACCTGTAGTTGCCCTTCTTGCGCAGCTGTTCCTTGAAGTGTCCCAGGGTGAGGCAGTGGGTCTTCATGCTCCTGCGGTACGGGATCTCCTCGCCACAGAAGAAGTACGTCACCACCGTCTCGCCTCCTGCCAAGCCTGCTGACCGCCGTGATTCCCTGACTCTGGAAAAAGAGGGAGGGAGAGAGACAGTGAACACCGATGAGCGCGCACACACATCTGTCTGACAGTGCAAAGCCTAATAAAGGGAATCAGTGACCAGGGTAATACTAAAGACAGACTTGAGGGAGAGCAGGCCTCGACTTGACCTCAACCAGTACACGCTGACAGGAGAGGTAGATGATGTGCCTGGCATTCCTACTAATAGGTCATATTTCAGCCAGAGTGTGAGACAGACGAAGAACTACAGCCTTGCTGTCCACTACTTTGTAGTGAGTGACCCAGTGTTTTGTGTGTGTGTGTGTGTGTAGAAATGGAAGGTGGTGGTGGTGGGGGGGTTAGTATATAATCCATTCCCCTTTAGCGGTGTCCAAGGCTTTGTAGCACTGCTTCAGAGCAGCACTAGAACTAGCCAGCTGGCAGGACTGAAGGTCAGCCAATTAAAAAATGAAAGAGGGGCTACAGTCAGGTGGCTTCGGCCACACTTCACTCACACACACTTTTAAAGTCCAAAAAAAGACCACCCTTCTCAACTGCGCTAGCGTGTGTGTATGTGTGTGTGTGTCTAAGTGGTAAGAGAAGTTTAAAAAGAGTGAAGTACACTGATAAGATGGAATTAGGGCTGAGAGGAGGAGGAGGAGCAGAGAAGAGGACAGGAGAGGAAGCGCGGGGCGTACTCTTCTGATTGGAGGCTGGGGCTGAGGGCAGGGCCAGGTTGGTGGTGTGCCAGTGGGGTGAGGCCCCCGCTCTGGACAGGCACTAGGTGGCTCCTCTCTCTCTGAAGGTTTGACGCTGCATGCCTGAGGCAAAGGGAGGGTGGGGGGGAGAAAACATTCAGGTTAGTTAAGTCTCTCTGGATGTCAACATTGCACATTTAACACTTGTAACCAACCACTGACCCTGAACTACACTACCCACAAAGCTTAGCACGGATACTCTTCAAACTGAAGAGTGTTCACGCTTCCAGATAAAATACGAAAGTAGATCATTATTGGAAAAAAACGAAGGCTTTGACAGCAATACTAGGATGCGTATGACATTGACCACAGGGGACAGGGACCATAGTGGATCACAATGTAGATGTTGGTACAGTGCATTAGTCCAACACAAAGATCACTCAAGTGAGTGTATTCCTACCTTTGCTTGGAGGGCTTGGAGACCTCTTCCAGGCGGCGCCGCGCTTCCTCCAGCTGGGCCAGGGTGTTGGGTGGGGGCAGGGGAGGCATGGCTGGGTCCTGGACAAATGGGTGGGCAGGCTGGTGGCTCCTCAAGTGGGCACAGTTACCCCCACCGCCCCACGTATGGGTCTGTGAAGAGGAGGCGCCAATGCCGTATGACTTCTTAGTGCTCTGGGTGCTGCAGGGGTGGTGGTAGTGGGGGTGGGAGCAAAAACAGCCAATGGGGTTAGAAATACAAGCACGGGACAATGGGAAATGTAGTTCACAATGAGGGTAGCAGTAACAGGGGTTGGGTATTTGTAGTTCAAGGTATTTTGAAAGCTCTTGAGGAACATCTTTTTGCAAGTGAGGAGACAGTCAGGGAATACGAGACAGTCAGCCCACAGCCAGACAAACATGGAATCGAGGACAGGTGGAACTTGACATTCAGACAGGACTTGACGTTCAGACAGCCGAAGGGACAGGCCTGGTCTCACCTGTGGGACTTGTGCTTGCCCTGGCGCTCGCTCTCCAGGATCCACTGCCACACATTCTGGGAGCGGTCAGCGCTGTCTGTGGGCAGCAGCAGGAGAGGGGGCCCCCCGTCGCCTCCGCACCCCGGCACCACGTCCTCCCCGGCCCCCGAGAAGCACGCTCGTCTGGACAGAGAACTAGACCGCCTAGAGCTGAGGAGAAAGAGACATGGTAGTTTGTGAGTCTGTGGGCCGTGGGAAACACTGACTGTCCTTCCAGAAGCTTCTTTAGAGGAGAAAGGGTAACATGGTGGTAGCGGTGAGGTGAAAGAGAAAAAGTGGAAGGAAAGGTGAAAGGACTGACTTAGATGAAAAGAACTTAAAAATGTCCAGCAAGAAGCCATTTGGCATGGCACAGAACAGTAGACATGGTAAATGGGTAAAACACATCAGACAAATATGTCAACTGCAATCCAAGGTCATCTACAGAAGCCGTTATAAATATTATTGTAATCCAGGCAGGACATTCAAGGTGGTCAGTAATAGTAAATAAGAACTCACCTTGCACTATCGGCGCTGCTCCCGCCACACATCTCTCGCCCAAGACTGCGGCTGCGCTGACATGACTGACCCTCGCCCCCCGCGGGGCCCAGGCACTGCACCCGGAGTGCCGCCTCCCTTTCGATCTGCTCTTGGCTCTTGGGCCCAGCGTGGTGGTGGATGTAGTGGTGATGGATGTGCTTGGTGCTCTGCCTGCTAACCAAGGCCCTTCCTGGGCCCAAGGCTGATGGGAAGGCCCCTAGGCCAGGGCTGGAGCAGGCCCCGAGAGAAGCCTGGGCTTTGATTCCCGGCTCTCCCCGGATAGGAGGCCTGTGCTCTGGGGAACGGGAACGGGGGGAGTGGCGGGCGGGGGCCACCGGGGATTGGCAGCCAGGGGTTTTGAGGACGCGGGAAAGGTGCTCGTCCAGGATGGCCTGAGCGTCCTCATCCGCATGGCCTGGAGGGAGGAGAGCCAGGGGGTGGGGAGAGAGAAGCAGGGGGATGCTGCCAGATGACAGCTCGGCTTCATCCCTCTCCTCCTCCTAAACAGAGACAGACATCATGAGACCGGTCAGTGAAGACACCTCCCTAAATGGCACAGGAAGAAAATCAGAAAGAAGTAATCTCCGGATGTGACACACACCTCCTGAATCTGCTGCAGCCTCTCTTCCAGGGAGCTCATGGTCTCCTGTTCTCTCTTCAGCTTCTCCAGACGGGCGATGAGCTGGGCAGCAAAGACCACAGGCTGCACGGGAGACATCTCTTGAGGAGCCCGCCTTGTGCGCTATGAAGAGATCGAGCGAGTAGCAGGGAGAGATGGACAGAGAGAGGTAGGTGGAAGAGAGGGAGGGGAAGAAAACGTGAGTTGATGCGAAACGGACATGGGTGCATGCTTCGTTTTCCACCTATGCCCCTGCTCTTGAGCATTCTCTCTCTCTCTCCCTTTGCCATCTCTTTCTCTTGTTTCTTGCTCTTGTTGCCCGCACTGCCACCGTCCTGGAGGTGTCCCTTTGTCCGCCTCCCCTCCGCTGGCAGTCGGTCACCTTCTGAGGTGCCTCGGCGGGAGGGGGGCCACCGCGGACACTCCACCCTCCTCCTCCTCCTACCCTCTCTGCAACGCCACTGAGCTGTCGGCGGGCCGCCTCTGAAGTCTGCTCACTTCAAAGGGACCCCCTCGTCAAATATCAAACACTCGCTAGGGAGCAAGGGAGGATGGCAGGGGGGAGGGAGGGGAGGGGGGAGGGAGGGACACTGTGGCTTTACATCTAGGAATAAAAGTCACATATTGATGGGAGGGGGAGGGGGGATTAAAAGAGGGGAGAAGTTAAGATGAGGAGATGCTGCACAAGCAGCAGGAGAAAAAAAAAGAGAGGGTGGGGTACAGAGAGAAGTGGAATAGGGGAGATCAGAGGAACTGAGGTAATTTATTTGCTCCTTTGCATGCTGGGCACCTTTGAGGTACAGTGGTGACACTATCCCCCTGTGCGCACGCACGTGTGTATCCTTTTACCATTAGCATTTTTTTGTGCTGAGCCCTTCTTGATTTAGCTTCGTTTTTTGGGGTGGAGGGGGGAGGGAATCCCTTTGTAGGAGGGATGAAGGGAAGAAAATAGATACAGAGGAAAGAAAGAGGGGCTGACTGACGCGGCCTGGGGCTGGTGCACCATGGGAATGGCAGCCATTGCCAAACCATGGGAGGGAGGACAACAAGGGGTGAGAGAAAGGAGGGGGGAAGAGAGTGAGAGAGAGACTGTCATGGAGACACAGTGACTGGAGAGATGGAGAGAATATGGAGCGCCAGGATCAGACAGCTACAGCGTTGAAATGAAAGTCGAGAAGAACGACGAGAAAGTTGCCTTTCCCCTCTCGTTCCTGACGTTTCATCCGTCTCTCAAACTGAAGTTCGCTGTTTCTGAAGCCCTTGGCTCCCCCCCCCCCCCCCCCTCCCAACAAGAGCACACATGACATGCTCAAACTCTTCCCTCTTTTTGGGGGGCCTAGGGTGAGAGCGGGTAGGAGAGCAAGAGGATGGATGGGGGGGGCGTGGTGTATAAAAAAGGGGCCAGCGCTGTTGGAAGTTGTCACTTCCGTGTGCTCTGCCTCCATTCATCCTCTGATCAAAGCAGTGTGTGTGTGTGTGTGTGTGTGTGTTTGAGCGTGTGCATGTGGTTGATTTCCAGGAGCCCCCAGGATAAAGCAGTAAGAGATCTCCCCCATCTCTCCCCATTCTCTGTATTTGCTTCATCAGTGTGGAGAAAGTCTGGTGTGTTTAGAACACAGAGTGATAAACAGCTTAGAAGCCTAGCTCCCGCAGACATCAAGGAACCTTGTGGGGGGTGTTGGTGACACCAAAGGTAACAAGGGGTGGTATGTCTAGGATGTGTGTGTGTGTGAGTGTGTATGTGGCCTGTGTGTAGCAGGGTCTTTGACATCTGCTTTGCTGTCTGATCTTTGTTGTTCAGTGTATTGAATGGAGGAGCTGGAATACAGTTGGTGGCACTATACTTAGAAGAAGCATAACACTTGGAAGAGTCTAAGGAAATAATTATGTTCTCGGTTCCCAGATTTGTTTTAAGTTGTGTGTCTGTGTGTGTGTGTGTGTGTCTGTGTGCACTTACAGGAAATGCAGGCAAGGAGACTTGGCTGTTCATCCTCATGTTACGCTGCATCTCTCTCTGGAGATGTTTCTTAGAGGCCAGCTTGTATGGAGGGATGCCATCTCTGGGGAAGGGGGGGAAAGACCACACAAGTCACTCCGTCAATCAAATACACAAATTAAACCCACATAACCAATCAGGATGCGTCATATTAGCTGCCCAGTAGGCAAACTATATTACACTGAAACGCATTCAAACCAGAACATCACATTAGATTAATAAACGTTTAAAGTTGTGCGCCAAAGAATTACAGTTCTTTATACAAAACCATATTCGCATTTTAGCATAAGTCTAGAAGTCACATATGAATAGGATTCTAACCGTACAATATATATACCCAAGTCTTATATCTTTCTTCCAAGCCACATTGCTGTGTTTCTGGTGACCCAGTCCAGCCCAAAGTGCACTCTGGCAGGTTATACATGTACATCTCTACATACACACATATGTATATATTTTACTGTTGCTTTGAAATCTCACAGTCATATGCCCTCACCCCCCCCCCCCTCCAATCTTCATTTGGCAAGCTGCACTAGTCATCCTCTGATCTCTACACATCAAAAGGCTGGTTTGTAAGATAAGGTAATGTTTGAAGTTGGCAGCTGCATTCCCCAGCGTCCAAGCAAATCCATAAATAAGATACAAGTCAAATCTTAACACCCACCCCTCCCTTCCCTATTCTATTCTTTTCTGTTCTTTATCTCTGTAAATGAGATTCACATTTCTTTTTGGCGGTGTGTGTGTGCGTGTGTCTGGGGCCCTTTTAACCATCCCTAGAAGATGAGGAAATATTCTAATCAAATGGAGGGAGCCGACATAACCAGGAAACGCTTTACCGACTGTTTAACGTTGCTTTTGTCTCGGTGCGTGCAAAGTACAGTGTGTGCATGAGAGTCTGTGGCCCAGGAACAGTGAAGGCCCCGAAGCTATCTCAATTCCCTGGGTTCTTTGATGTGGGCCGTCTACAGATATGCCCCAGCACTGTGACTCCACATCATAAAACTGTTTATGGCGGCCATATTATGCTGTCTCTGCTCCTATGGCTGTAAAGATATTCCTTCCTTTCAGTGTTCCGGACACTCTGACTAGGGTTTTCTTTCCCGTATGCTCATGCTTCCCTCGCCATTGGGATGACATCATTGCACTGTGACCACCAGGGACCTTGACCTCAGATTGTCATGTTCCGTTTACAGCATTGGGTGGCCCTAAACTGGGACGGCTCCAGGAGAATTATCGCAAGGGTAACAAATAACTTTTTATGAAGGCTGAACTACGCTTTATCGAATCAGTGAGGACTGATGAGTCTGTAGTCGAGCCCCACAGTTCAAACCTCAGCTTTGAAATCCGCAAACAGCTGAAAAGGAACCAGATCCTAAGTGAACATGGGTTTTCTTCTCGCCTACACCTGTGCTGGTTGCCTCGTCATGTTCTTTTTTTGTCAGCAGCCATGTCAGCCCCCAGTTCACAGCTGAGTTTGGAGACCATATCCCACTTTTCTCCGAGAACAACTTCTTAAAACCCCATTTAAACTGTGAAAACTGTTCCGCATGCAGACCCACGGAGTGACAAGGTGAACTTACATGCTGCTGTCGGTCATCGACATGGAGTCGTCAGTCATGGCGTCGCTCGACGCTTCGCTGTCATTGGTGCTGGTGGCGGGAGCGAAGGAACCTACATGGTAGGGGTTCCCAGCATCCCCTCGTCTGTACGATCTGTTAGGCAATGCAGGATACACTAGCTTATTTACAATGAAGTGACACTCTTCCATCCGATTTTCTACTCACGATTGGTCGATATGCATTTGGGACTGTGTGTGTGCGCGTGTTTAATGACTGTTGCCACCGTGCCCCAGGGCTTGAGGAATGCAACAGGCCCCCAATTTGGAGTTTTCACCTCCTTCTGACTACCAAGAGGACGACAGCTCTGAGCGTGTGCGCTGGCCCATGACACTTCTCTGACAACCTCAAAGCCTTCAAACTTGGTTTCAACTGTTTACAGCTTCCCTTGCTTGCCTAAAACATACACTTCCTCAGCAAACTCTCCATGCACCTCCTAACACCCTCACTCTTTCAAGTTGGCTGTTATGCATTCTTTCCGTGGCGAGATAGAGAGACAGACAGTCGGGGAATGACAGAAAAAAGCAAGTGTGAGAGTGTGACAGAATAGAAAAAGGGGAGAGGGGGCCTCTTTATGAACAAGAGAGAGAGAGGCCCAGCATGACTAAATCTCTAGGCCCCAACTTCAACTTGACCTTCAGAGGGATTCGCAGAGCCAGGTATTTTGCACAGCTGGCCCTCACATTCTTCCCTTCATCCGTCTTCCCCTAACCTCCAATTCATTCTTTCTTTCCGTCTCTTTCTTTCGCTTTCCCTTTCCCTCTCTTTCTTTCTTGAGGAACCTCCCCACTTTTCATTCTACATCAGCCACCCAATTTCTTTCTGCCTTCACCCTCCATCTCTTCATAAGTCAACTTAAAACATGCCTGAGTCAACGAAAGAGACACAAAAATGGACTGGTAATTTACAGTGGGGAAAGAGCCGTTTCAGGATGAAAAAGAAAATTGTTAGGGGGAGAGAGACAGGTTCTTTGTTGTAGCTGCTGCTGTTAGTGAGAATAAGTTGATTCAGATGAGGGAGCAGGAGGAGACAGAACAGAGAAATGAGTTCCACATGCCTGGGTTGAAAACACTCAAAAAGGAGGAAGAGGTTCTGAAATTGTAAAGAATGCATGCATGAAAGAGAAATCCAAACTAAATCCATCCCTCCAACTGAATAGAACCAGCACCACGAAAGTACACAACATGACAAAAATCAGGGCTGAAGCATTAAGTAGCAACAGTGTCATCTATTATTCTTCTGGCTGGCGCTGAGGCCAGGGCCGCTTAGTGAACTTCCCTTGGAAGACGATCCCTCTATCTCCAGAACTATTTCAAAGCTCCGGAAACTGAAGCAAGCCAGTGGAGTGTGCGCCAGCAGAGGGCTGCTCTACACAGTAATACTCATGTCAATGTGTGTGTGTGTGTGTGTGTGCGTGTGAGTGTGAGTGAGAGAGAGAAGGAGGTAGAGGGAGAGAGGGAGTGAGTAGGAGAGAGGGGGGGATCCCCTCTCCCACCAAGTTAACGCAATCCATGTGAGAGGAAAACGCATTGATATGGAAACGAGCTCACTGGTATTTTAAGCATTCAGACCAATTCATTCTAGCGTGCTCTTCAGTGGTTACTTTTGATTCTTCAAACAAATTCATTTTTATTTTCATTTACTATGAACAGCTATCATTGATGAAAGACGTGAGACAGGCTTACCTGTACCCCTTTTCCATCACCTCCACTGTTCGTAGTGCGACTGTCGCCCTTAGCGCTTTTGCGGATAGTCCAACCACGGAAGCCAGTGCTTTGCCTTTGAAGTCATTACAACTCCACTCCTCTTCCTCGTTCAGTGTGGGAAGGTAGCCACACACCAGTTTCAAACTGCCAAGTCCGTTGGGGTTAGCGTGACTTGGATTCTCGGCCCCGGTCCTCACGTACTCGACATATATGTCAGAGGTCAAAAACATCTGGTACGCATTCTCCTCCATGGTTGCTTGGATCTCGGTCTGCGCCTGGTCAAACATAGCCGAGTCTATTTGTTGCTTCTTTATATTATCCCGAATGAAAGTTTTCGTCGCAGGCTTAAGCTGCTTGGCGACTATACTGCTGTTTTCGATGTATCGCTTGTAAATTGCTTTGGCGACGCGCTGCGTTTTGGTATCCTTGAGGTCCATTTGCCTGAAACCGTTGCAGGCAAACCAAAAGTCTAAAGTGTCAACACATTTCTCCCGCTCCAGGAATGTCCTAAACAGGTGAGCTCCGTCTTGATCCCCAAGTAGAGAATGCAAAGACTTTGTCCACCGGGCAAGCGGCGAATCCGGGGAGGCACTCCCCTCGGGCTCCCCAAGTCCATCCTCGTTTCTCCTCGCACTGGAACCGGGAGAATCAAGCAGAACGGATTTGGTCGTACCCTGGGGTCTCATCATTGCGAATTTACCAGGATAGCAGGGCGCCTCGCCCTCCTCCCCCGGGACCGGAGGACGAGGAGCATCCTCTCTAAAACTAGTGGCAATGTGGTCCGTAAGCGCCCGGCTCATGGCTCCGGAGGCAGCAGAAAAAAAGCTTGTGTTGTTCCTCCTTGGAGCTCTACTGTATTATCTCCTCACTCTCTTATGTCAGCGGGGGAGCTTCTCTGCCCGTCTCTGTCTCTGAAACATAAAGTATTGATCTAGTCAAAATCAGAACCGCCCAATCTTCAAAGGGAAACAAGCAACAGCAAGTATTATAGGGCCCCAAATGTGACTTTCAAAAATGTCGACTCGGTAGATAAGAGGAATAGTGGGCAACCCAGTTTTACACACCAGCTAAATAACAAGTCGAGTCTTCTCCAAGCTGTCTAATGTCATACCTTATACAAATGTTAATTAAGATCAAATTTGGTTAAACCTGAATTCGCAAACATACAGGACCAAAATCGTTATCATGAAAATAGTTGTGTTTGACTTTCATTTGAAACAAAGTAGCCTACACGGATAGGACGGCCATCAAGGAAAGAACCGTTTGAATTTAATTCAAGAATCAATGAGTAACACTACACATGTATGCATTCCAGCAGAGATCGATAAAGCCCTTGCACAGTCAAAAGATCAACTACACAAAATATTTTGCGACAGCATGTAACGGGGAACATCGAGATAAACCCACCAGTAGGCAGCTTGAACCGACCTTGAGTCACTTTGCTATACATTAGGGTAAGTGACTATACTTGCACGTCAAATAAAAACACCACCAGAACAAGTCTCCAGGCTTTGAAAACGTGTCCAAACACACACACACTACAAATCTATAAAGGACCCATAGAACAGCTCAGTTATCACAAGAATAACGGACATCCATGTGGCCATCGTATAAACAAGATGATATATTCAATGCTAGTCCACATTAGAGAATGAATCACGCAAACTGTGTAGCCTTCTTCCATTGATTTTAAGATACATTTGCCCATCAGGAAATCCATTAGTTAAGCTAGACTACTTTTAACTAGCCAACGTTCTAATCGAAGACAGATAAGTTGTGCAACTTACACAATTTAAATTACAACGACGTCTTTTCATGTTCAATTCATAACTCAAGACAGTATAACCAAAGCCTTTGTATTGTTCCGTGCACCGAGAGTTATAATAACCACAAAGTTCGGTCGAAATTCTCAGATCTCTTGGAGAAAAGCATTCCGCACATGTAGCCAACTGTAGTGATGAATACCTACACTTTTTCAACGCTTTAACTCAAAAAGCAGTGAAGCGAACACATAAGCGTGTTCTCAAACTACTAAACAGTCTGTTTCTGTTGTACGTATAACAAGCGAAGTTGATCATATGAAGCTAAAATACTTCAAAGCAAATCAACAGCACATCAAAGGAACTTCAATTGGACCAGAGCGCGAGGAGCACAATCTTATAACATACCATCGATCCATGAGTTCGGTCCTCAAGTCTCTAGTTTCTCATCACCACAAAAATATCCCGATTTTTGTCCCACGACATGTTGCTTTACACTCCGATTTGTTTCGAGTTAGTTACAGAAAGAAAAATAATAGGGACTTGCGAAAGGAAAAAACGTCTGTTTTCCCCTTTTCTGCCCAAACGTTTTCAGGCTGCCATGCTATATGGTGGGTTTCTCCTGTAGGCTATTCCAATACGTACTGAGCTCAGGGTATACCAGCGTACTTCAAAGTAGGGAACCGACAGCCTAGTCCCGAAAGCTACATAAAAAACAAATCCTCTCTGTACGCCTCTTTAAAAACAGCACCGCAGGATCTGATCGGTTGATAGTCAGTCTTGAGTCAAAATCGTGTTTGTTAAAGGGGCGAGGTTGCTTGACGACAGAGTATAAATTTAAAAATAAATTGTAGATCTTCACCAATGATTTTACACATCACAAAGTTATTACAAAGTTGCAAGGACCTTATCAAAGACAAGCAATCTTGAGCCAACTCCCCGAGGCTTTGGAACGTCAGAAGTAACTGATCTGCCGCCCCAATAGCATTATCCCTGCAATCCCTCTGTTGCTACATAAACTTTAAAGACACAGGCGTCTTTTTTCTTTTAAGATTCACATAGTTTCAAGATTAACCCTTTCGCGTCCCTAGGATGCGCCAAAGATGCACCACCGTGTAACAAATTCTGCATGAATGCTCCTATATAGAAATAAAAACATGCCAAATAAACGTGTATGCTAAATTCTACAAAAGTTGAAGTGTATTCTTTTAAATAGAAATACCAACATAGGCACACACATTTCACAGCTCAGTTATCGACACCTTTTGATACTGGAGTAGGCTATTACACACATATAAAAGTAATTTTCTCAACCCAACAATAGGGACATTTTCTCCTGAAAGACAGCCATGTTAAGGGGAACAGCCAACCATAGACTTCCTCTCCTCCCCTTTAGTATTAATGTTCTGCTTTGTAAAGCACAGTGGAAGAATAGAAGATGAGATAACGGGGAGTTAAAAGTCTGTGAACGTTCAGCCATTTAAACAACATCCACTCCAACAACAAGTCATCTGTGGAGTATTGTTTTAACCTACATGGTAGACACTGGTGTCAAAGACACCTGGATGTTGAAACTGACTCATTTGATCTCTCCAGGGCTCAATAAGCAATTGAGTTGCTAAGTACACGGTCAAATAAGGAGTGAAGGATAGTCCCAGTGTGTCTGAATGAATCTAGTTATCACTTCGGTGAACCTTACATTCCAAACAGAATAAACTAAATTTGCCCTTGTTGCTTGATTTGAGTTTCTCTCATGCTCTATCATTTTGCCTGTGTTAATGATGTGCTTGCTCAGTACCCCAGAGAGTGAAACATACCTGAGCCTGGTAATCATTTATTACATATAAATTAACTACTACCCATTAATGTCAGCACTCAACAAGCATGAACACCATGTCATGACTTCCATCAGCCCAATATTTTTGAAAGTGATATGATCCCAGTGCTACCAGGCTATATAATGTCAACCAAACAATGTTATCCTTTGTTTATATTAGTGGGAGGGGATGACCTCTGACAGTAAACACAGAGGTAAAACCATCTCTATGGATACGCTCAGGCCCCCTGCCGTTACTGGGGGCCAGTTGGGCCCTTGTGTCCATCTCAGGGTCTTTGATATGGCAGGGGGGCTCCTAGGAGGGGTCCTCCTTCTGGAAAACTTCAGAGGCTGACCCCAGACCGTGACCTGGCCAGGAGCAGGGGTGTTCAGCCCTATAAAAGAAGCCATGCAGGAGTGTGTGTGTGTGTGTGCATTTGTGTGTAGGAAGATCAGGGCTTTATGGTTGGAGGGAGAGGATAAGGGGCATAAGTGTGTGCCTGTTTGTGAATATATTATTACAGGGACATATTACATCCAGTCAGCTGCCAGTGGACAACATAAACACAAAGACTGTACATCGTTTCTAGTTAGTTTCCTCCCTGAATGCTGTTTGCGCCAGTGTTCTGACTATGTCTGTGCTTGCATACAATTCAAACTATTCCCCAAATCACAGTCTGATATTGAACATGGATAATACATTCATTTCAGATGTAAAAAAGGGGTGCAGTGCTTGAAAGAGATTTTACAGCAGTGGTATATTACATCCTGAGCAGCCTTGACCCTGTCATAACCCACACTACTGACCACCGTACCAACATCATAAACACTCTTTAGGAGAGAGTAAGTGAATGTGTGTGTGTCTGCGCTTCTTTCTCCACAGTGCTGTAGCCCTGTGATCAGTAACTGCTCTCAATTACCGTATTGTCTGCTGCTCCTTTCAGCTTGGGGTTAAGCTCTTAGCAGCGCCCCTTTGAAGTGCTCATCCCTTTATCTGCAGCCAGAGCCAAGAATTTTGGGGGGAGGACAATGGAAAATGAAACCAAGGGGGAAGCTTATGACAATTATCAACCAAGGAGGGGAAGTGCGAATGTCCGTTTGGAGAGAGGGATCAGAGAGAGAACGCATGAGACAGAGAGGGACAGTGGAAAGGCTCCAGACACAGTTTTTCCCCATTTGTTTGGTGTGAGACAACCACTCTATAGAGCAAATTGAGTCTCTGTCTGTGAAAGGTAACAAGATCAGGACAATTACCCACCCCCCATCCCCCAACCCGCCCCCACCCATGAAGTATCTGATGAGGGGGACACGTGTGGATGACAGGCGGCTATAGGAGGGAGGAACGAGAAGAAGAGGGACAGAACAGGAGAGAAAGGAGGAGAGGAAAAGTGTAGTTGTCAGCAGAATCAGATGTCATGCAGAGAAGCTTGGAGAAGATACAATTAGAGTGTAGCGTTAAGACGGTCTTTGAAGTCGGACATGGTGTATAATACCCTTAAAGTTAAAGAGGAGCAACAATTCAGCGGCTTGTTATGGAGCTGTTGTGGAAGGGGAGGAGGAAGAGGAGGTAAGGGACGTTTTTTTTAAAGGTTCAATTTATGGGAAACAATCGTAATGAATAATGACATTTTTGAGATTTGCCTCTGAAGGATTGCCTCCATCCAAGCCGATGTAGAGTGGGAGTTCAACTACTAGCTGGGTATTCGGATGTTTAAGAAAAGGCTAGTGAGAGGACAGAGATGGAGAGGACAGAGAGAAAACTAGTTTGAAAAATATTGTCTGGGGTTGGGGGGAACCGAGGAGCTAGAAAAACAGTGCAGGGGAAGGAAAGCGAGAAATATAAAAAGAAGTGGAAGAGAAGAAAGACAGACATAAAAGTGGAAGGGGGGTGAGTTGGGTTGTTGAAGGTTATTTACTGGTCTTTTTTACCCCTTTAATCCCATTTTGCGCTTGACTTTTAAGTCTATCAATGTATAGAAACAATGTCGGATGCACATCCTAATCCCTTTTGGGCCATGAAACTCTCTCCTCTCCCACAGTAATGACTCTCATTTCCTCAGCTACAGTCTGACAAAGACAGAGACCATACTGGGCCAGTACGTCTCCAAGAGGACGTGCTAGAAAGGACAGTTATGGAGCAGTCTGGTATGTGGCTTTCAGAGCACAAAGATATATACAAAACCTTCACTTGCATCTGGAGACTGAGGGGTGGAAGCCAGTGACAGAGGCTACTGAATGGCCTATCAGTCTTTACAGTTGTCACTATATGTCACTACAATTTCCTGTTGTGACAGGATTGTGGTGGAAAGCACTGATGCTCTGATCACTGTAGGTATAAAGAGGAACATCAGACCAAGGTGTAGAGAAGAGGATGAGGGGGGTGGAATCCACAGGAATTCAGAGAGAGAAAACAGGGTATTTGAATAATGAAGCACAATGGACTGATCTACATCACACCCCATCCACTCCTATATATCCTACTACACCGCAACTTGTATCTTCTGACGGTGATTGTAGCGGGAAGTGTTGGAGGACAACCCCTAGTTCTCCTTGTGTTCCGGCCTTTAGTTCACCCACCGACTATCAGTCCTGATGGAAAATCCATGTGGCAATCATTCAAACGAGCAGAGCACATTAATCTACCGTCACTCACATACCCGTGCAGATCTCCCTGCCTAACTCTCCTTCCACTCACAGTTAGGCTGAGCATTGTTGCTCGGAGGAGCCAATGAGTGACTGACAGCCTAGAAAAAACCCCTCAGCTACATTGCTGTCAACATCAGCGTCACATCAACAAGAAACGGAGGCGAGAAAAAACATGACGGGAAACACTAAATAAATAGAGCAGTGAGTGAGACATGGCATGTCGGCGATAAACAGGTTTATTTATGCAGTCGGAGAACAGCAGCCAAACACTGGGCCTCCCAGGGACTGACTCAGAAAATAGCTCTATAAAAAGATTCACCGACTCTTGAACATGCACATAAGCACATGCTGCAAATACGTAGCAAATCATGAATAGACACCAATACACTCATGCAGCAAGTGCTTCATCCAGTCCATCACAGACATGAATAATCAGGCAGTCACTAATGGACACATGCCCTCAGTGAAGGTTGATGATACACAGTAGATACAAAAAGTGACTCCATACAACCCAACATAGAGTTTTAGAAGAGCAGAAGAAAACACCCTAAATGCATCCCAAGCAAACATCCCAGCCACCTGCAAGGGTGGTATCCTGCGCTACCATACTGAACACTGATGAAGGGAGCTGACCAGTCACATCCCCAAATGGCCTTTTCAACGTCCCATTGCCCATTGCAACCGCCCCCCCCCTCCACCCTCCAGACCTTTGATGTAGAGATAAAACATAGAGGAAGTAGAGGAGTCCTTTAATCCCTAATGGGAATAAATTATATTACCTTTAATCTCTCATTCAGACAGGAATGTGTCTGTGGCATTCTCATTTGATGTATAGAACTACATTGTCCCTGTTCTGATAATAGTGCAACTGTTAAGACAAACATTATGACTGTGAATTACACAATGAGTTGCCTGGGTAATACAGGAAGGACAGAAGCTGACTTCCTGGTTTGACCTTTAGTTGTACACTGGACCTGGTGCAGAATCTGATAAACAAACCCTAACAACTTTTGTGAACATAAACACACATACGAGCGCGCACACACACACACAGCCAAGATATTCCGAAATGTTCACCCTCACATGTCAAACACAAGCCCTCCCACCAACTCCTCAAATGACTACCAAATTAAGCAATGAGAATCACTAGTTAAAAAAACTTGTGGAACAATATTAGGTTGTAATCCCTTTAGTTGGTACAAGTTCTCTGCATGCCCTTTCCATATACAACAGACACTACAAAGACTTTCTGCCGAAAGACTAAATTCCAGGTTCTGGGCAGCAGAATCAGAACATCAAATAAATACAGGCATTGGTGTAGCATTACATTTGGAAACAGTCAGGCAGGTCATGGACAATGGGAAATCGAGGAAGTGAGCAAAGGCATGCATAAACGCCAGCAATTCCAATGCAAATGCCTGCAAGCTATGCACTAATCTGATTTTCAACATTAGGTCTGAAACTGTAAAAACAAGGATTCCCTTGAAGTTATGAAAATATAACCTATCATAGACATTAAGCACGACTGGAAAACAATAGTGGCTCTTACTTGGACCATCAACAGGAATAACTATCAAACAGCCCCTTTGTCTGCGAAAGCCTAGACACAGGGTGTTGTGTGAACTGAAGTATGGGTCATGGAGACGGTTTTGAGTGGAGCCACTGGTAAAACACAAAGTCATGGCATGGCACTGAGGAATCAGAGTCTTTGGACCAAACTGTTGTAGTATTTGGCTGAAGGTTCAAACAATATTTCCAGAGCTCTTTATCTGTACTGACCACAAACCCCCCAATTGAATAGCCCTAGATTCTTTTGAGAGTCCCAAAAAGGATAGACTTGGAAAGAAAGAGAACACCAAATACCACTAAAAGTAATGGAGGATTCAAGTTCTTTGACATAAGATCAAAGGGTTTGACTGTCTTAATCTCGGTGTGATACAGCGCACATGTAAAATGGGTATGAATATATTACAGATGGTGTGAACCTAAATTTAGATTAAGTGAATTCAGAACAAAACAAATGTTTAAGATGAAAAATACTTTAATTAAAATAATACAATTTGATATGATGATTTACTGTCAAACCTGATTTTGATGTTGACCTGCCACACGAATCAGTAAAAACATGCAGTGCATTCAATATTACACATCAGGCTATGTAGAAACAAACAAATAAAAAAATCCAACAGTGAACAAATACTATTCAAAAAAATAACATCACAATATGTAAAACATCAGGAGGCACAACAGACAGAACTGGCTTAGATGATTAGGAGTTGTATGGCATGACAGGCGTTGGTATGTTTGTTTTATATGGCAACCATGTCAGAGAGGCACATATCATCTGCCTTATCCTTCATGTTCTTGGATGGAGAGAGTGGATGGAGTCCATGGTTACCTGTATTAAAGGAAGTGGGGTGTTTGGAGATAAACACAGGTTTAGCAATAATCTGACCGACACAAAAAGAAATCTTGTTCTTTTCTAGCGGGACAAGAGGCCAGCTTGTCAGGGATCTTCCAGTTGGAGAACACAACATGACTCAGGGGCCTGGGAAAAATCTGGCCCTGATATGTGAGAAGCATCATGGGGCCAGAGCCCATTTGACTAGGCTTCTTATCAATGGGTATGTATAGATGCTTTACATAAATCCATCGCTGCATTTTGACAATGTGATGGATCACTAGAACATCAAAGGCTTCCTGAGTAACACTTCTCCCAGTCACATGGACCTATTTAAACCACCTTGGGTCTGATGTTGCAGGAACCTTTATGGCAGTCAATGGTACACGCAAGTGTATATTGTGTGTACATGCAACTGTCAATGTAGTATGCTTACAAGCATGTATGAACACACTCAACAAGAGAGATATAAACACACTGACCTTCTACTGCGACAGGAATCCAGGTCATCCTGGAGCACGGCGGCTCTCTTCTGAAGGAAGTTCACCTGTGGAAGACAGGAAGCACATGGAATAGAGAGACATTTTCACAGCAACAACTAGTACTTGGAATAAGTGGAGTTGGGAAGAAATATCTTGAATGGTAAGGTTAGAGTAACTGGGTGGAAAAGGGGGTTTAACTTAGGATTGAGGAAGAAAATATTTTGTGAGCTGGCGTCAGGCAAGCAGGGGGGTTTGGGTTGGTGGATTACAAAGTTAGGACACGGAGATATTGGTGGAGTTTAGTGGGGCACATGTCAGGAACACTGGATTTGGAAGCACACAGCCTGCTCGGGGAGAGAAGTTTGAGTGTTTTGTTTGTTTTACTGTGGTTAGAGACACAGGCTCATTTTCTATCCATCCCATTTTTCATCCTCAAAAATAATGCATCGTAATGTGCAAAAGCCAAGACATCCTCAATGAGAGGGGAGGCTGTTCTGGTCACGAATTACATCGTATAAACATATCCGATCACAGGACTGCGGTCACAGGCTGAAAAGGGATCTGGGTTGAGCTATTCGAAGCAGGATGGGCATTGGTGCTGTTCAGAGGCTCCCTCTAACAACCGCTGATGGTGCGGGTAGCTGACAAAGAAAAAGCCCTATTGTTCAGATTGAGAATGTTGGACGGTTGAAAGCCCCACTCCACCACAGTCTCATGTCAGACAAGGCTCTACAAAATTATTAAGAGCAGGCCCAGAACACTGTTGGTTGTATTAATGTGGTTTCAAAGTATAATAGTGTACTCCCTCCCATACCTTTGTCTTTAGTGCCAAATATATGAGACAAGAAGTTCAAAGTAAACATGTGGGTTGAGTTACTGGTGGTTTCCATCAATTTGCAGAAGGAGGGGAAGGAAAACATTTCTGGGAGGAAGGTACAAACTTCCATATTTATGATTCAAAGTTACCAAAGGAAAATTGTCAGCTCAGCTGAGACTCTGACCAACGACATGGCCGACTGGGAGTTGCTTCTCACCTGGGACTTGAGAAAGGTGATGGGGCTTCTTACCTGGGACTTGAGAGAGGTGATGGTGTCTTCCAGTTCTTGGCGTAGCTCAGCTGGCATTAACCCTTTAATCTTTAACTCGCAGTCCTGACGTACCGCAGTCACCTGGGGGTGTAGAGAGGGTGAGAAGGTCGGATCAAGTCACATTTGCAGCTGAGTGACAATCAAACAGCACGTGAAACTGTGAGAAAAAAAAACTGATTCAAAAGATAAATCTGAGTCGATTCAAACTGTGTCTGTGTTCGCACACTCAGGGGCAGCAAGAAGCCAGTGGGCCTTCCCTCTCCTCAGATAGCTTCACATCACCACAGGGGGTCCAGAAGATGTAAGACTCATCACATTGCCCCCTACTGGCCATCATGGGTTCTACACTGTGGGCTACCACAGCTAGAGCACTGGGTAGGAGCGGCTAAACATCGCCAGCAGCGGGTAAAACACATCAAACACAGAAGCTCTCGCTACCTCAACAGGGAGGAGGAAGTCTGTCTGGGGCCAAATTACACTGTAGAAACCATAGTCTGATTACAAAGTTTAAAAAGTTGAGCTTAAAAAAAGTCCTGCCCACACGCACAGACTGGTGTTCGCTATGCACACACTGATTGTAGAGTCTATGGGAGTTGTTTGCGGTCATTTGAAAAGACAGATTCATGAAAATATCTCATTTTTTTCAAAAGGCTATTACAGCAAGAGCCTGCAACACCAGCTACTGTTAAGATACGACCAACAGTCCAGCTAGCACCAACATTGCTGCCCTCTTCCTTTCAGATATTTCCCAGTTTCAAGATAAACGTGCAGGGGGCGGGGGTACTGCTTTTCCTAAAATAATTTTCCTGTTGTGAATTTAGCTGATTGTTCTGGTTTTTAGTAATTAATCTTTCTGGGCACAATGAAAGGATTGGGAAGCACTTCAAAGTGGTGGAGTATAAATGATCTCTACACACTGGAGCTCCCCTGTTTTGTCCCAGCACAGTGTGCAGTAAATTAGGCCTCTGCCACTATGCCAAATTCTGTTCCCTGACTTCTCTACCCATTTAAAAATGGCAGGGCAATAATGTCAGAAAGAAAGTCCATCAATTAACATTTTTTTCTCTGTGAAAAAGTAAGTTTTAAGTAATTTGAGAGGATTCTATTCAAACGAATGTGAAAAATGGCTTTGCAGGCTGTAATTTAGGATTCCAAGGAGTTCAGAATAGAGGTGAAGACACGAGCATATTTTAAAACTTCTTTCTATGTATAGACATGGCTACAGTCATAACAATTCAGTGGCCCAGACAAAACAGTTGACCACCTCAAACCAAAACTACAAACACTGGGTAAAAAAAAACATATCCTTGATAAACGGCTTTTGAAATCGAAATGTTCCCATTTCATTGCAGCATGTGTAGACTGTTAAGCAACAACTCATGGGATGTCTGCTCTGATAAGCCTCAAAGTTGTGCACACAGTATCCAGTCTTCTTTTGGCCTAAAGTCTTGTTTAATGTATTGGAGCTAAATGTGGTGTATGATCTGAAAGATAGAGATGGAATCACCACAAGTATTTTTTATTGTGGTAACTGTTTAAGTAACTACATTCAGGGAGATGGGGGGGAAGGGGCCTGGGATGAACCCCCCTTTGGTAGAGAGGAACAGTATTATAAAATGGCATTGTCAACGTGGCTCCCGGCCTAATGATTTCACAAGCAGCTGTGTTACATTATTAAATGTGGGTGTGGGAAGGACTGAGACAACTAAAAACATTTCTCTGCAGTAGCTGCAGGTGAAGTTTTTTGTAATACTGAAATGCTTACATAATTCCTGTAAAAAATGCAAGTTCTTAGTTTGAAGACCAGTCTATGGATACACTGGTCAGCCTCAATAAAGCAGTCTGCCTTTCAAGCATAAGCTTTGATTTTTACACTTCACATTCTGTGTATCAATAACATTGTTGTGGTCAACTGGGTAATATATGTTTGTGGATTCAGCTAACAGACCAAACTGCCACTATACAGTAGGTCAGAGAGCACTGAACCCAGTAACCTCTCATGGCTATACACACCTACCAGCAGATAAATAAATAAAAACAAACAAGCGAGAAACATCAAAAACAAAACAAAACATGGATGCCTTTTCCTCACACTTTCATTTCTGCATCTTCTAGCCAGTTTTCATCTCTCTTTCCACATCTTTTTCTCCCAGCATTTGTGTTTGTACTGTAAAGCCCTTCTTCTGACGGGTGGCGGAAGGGATGGGACAAGTCCTGAAAGAGACTGCTTACCAATCAGACAGCTGTTTGGGCCTTCTGAAGGTGCTCTGATGAAAAAACTCTGCTGCTAGGTTTAAGTCATTGACAGATTCTGGATGGGGGAGGGAGGGAGTAAAGCAAAAGAAAAGTGCAACTATTTTCCAAGGCTTTTGGTCATCTGAGAGAAGGAGGAAGAAATCAGAACTTCTGTGAAGTCAGTTTCATTCCGCTTTTCGAGTCCTTTTTTGGGCCAGTTTCTGATGGAGCCTGTTCTCCACACGTTCTCCAAGACGAAGAAGGAACAGGAGTTTCTTTTTCTCTCCATCCTCTCAAATGATCTCATCTATATATAGTCTTTAGATTATGCCGGTGGTTTCACTCCTCCTGCTGCTTGATACTGTGACACGTGGAGGTTTTTGACAGCTGCCAGCAGAAAAATACAAGGCCTTGACACTTTGAACGTTCAAATGAAGTTTGTCATGTCGTCAGGAAGCTTGATGTATGCTAATGAAGCAGGAAGTGGGGGTCGGGGAGGAGGGAGGAGGTTTGTGCTGCGGGAAGATTCCAAAGTGACAAAAACCTTGTCAGATACAAGAGGGTACATCAAAAACAATGCCACTCACAAAGTTTGCACCGCCACATCTATGAGTTTGCACTCAGAGTTCATCAAGGAGCGGTTTGAACTCAAAAACGCTTCGCTGAGGAGGAATAAACAAAGTGCTTCACAGAACTGCGCAACTCAATGAGGCAGAACGGATTAGGAACTAGGAACAGATCTTCTGCAGTTCTGAGAAAAGGGATGGGTTAGCTCAGCTGTTGCTGATTGATTGTGAAACTACAAAAACTGTGCTGGGGACAGATGAGACTGCAGCCTGCAGAACCAGTCCTCCTTCATTTAGATCTGCACAGTACATCTCACCTAAAACACCCGTCTGTTCACATGATACGCTTCTAGGATATTGTTATTGCATTCATTTGAACTTCGCAAAGCACTACTTCGTGACTCGTTATAATGTATCGAAAAGGCCTCAACTTTTGTACTTTTTGAGAATCTGAACCTTACAACGAGAAGCGGATCCGCCATTTTAGAGGTAGAAAGCCTGCAAGGGCTCTGGAACAAACAGCCAGCCAACATCTGTGTGAAGTCTGGGCAAAAAGCTGTTATGGTGTGTGAGGGCTCAGATTACAAAGACACATCTTGGCAGATAAACTAGGGCAATATCACTGTGAGGAAGGCGAGAGTCTGCCCCAGGTTTTCTTACCACACACACATACACAAAATCAAACACACACACATTCATGTGCTTATATATGCACGAAAAATTACAGTCTTGCATACACACGCACACAAACTCCATTGCAGCGTGAGGCCTGATCTTAGGTGAACGAGGACAGAGAAAGCTAGGCTAGTATGAGCTAGGCTGGTATGTGGGTTTATGAGGTGGAAGAAGATATGTGACTCACAGGCAGCCTCTGTCCTTCATTGCTCAGACGGCAGCCTACGACTATCACCAGAAAGCAGTAGAGGCGCAAGCTTCTCTCACACAAACTAGCATGTACACAACATGATGGAGCACAATTCAAAAGTCTGATGGCAGAGGGTGCCATAATTACTCACAGTAACACATGTTCCAGGCATAATAGTGTTTTCCTAATACATGCTATTCCTAATGTGTTTAGAAAAACTCCACATGCTGAGGTATGGAATTCAAGGGGGCACAATAATGAGAGGCTGAATCACTGCAGTGTTGATTAAAGATACAACTTTGGGATGAACTCTGAAAGGGGTCAGTGGCTGACAGCCCACTAAAACACCAACCCCTCCTGTAGATTTATGCAACCCAGACCCGGTGGATCCTCACAGGGGTGTGTGAAGTGTGTGTTACGGTCAGTGGTCTGGTCTGGGCGGGGGTGGGGGATGACGACGACAAACAGTCTGTCTCTGTTGTACATACCAAGTTCCAGAATGCTAAGACACAACCTGGTCATTACCCTTTTCTTCTGCGTGTGTCAAGGTCATGGAAATTCCTGATTACAGGGTAGACAAGGGCAGTGTGTGTGTGTGTGTGTGTGTAGGATTTTCCTCTGAACCTTAGTGGCTGTGGTATTCCTGGCCCCCAGCACTGGCTCTTGGAAGCCGGATCTCAAGGAATTTGGGAAATGTTCAAGGATGCATATCTCTCTGACTCTCTGAACTAAGGAGGAGGGGTGAATGAGGAAAGGGGGGAGGGAGAAGGATAGAGGAAAGTAGAGAAGGTGTCCTGCTCCTACCCATTTGGTGAGTGTGATGGGAATTGGTCATGGACTTGAGTCTGGAGGACTGTGAAACACTGTGTGTGTAGGGGGGGCGGGAGGGTAAGTAGAGCGAGAGGGTATGTGAGAAACTCAAAGAGGGAAGGTGAGGAGAGGTAAGGTGTGAGACGGAGAGAAGGAAGTGGATGAATGATGTTAGGAGGGGTCAGGACTTGATGGACACAAGGGGCGAGAGCGACAGGAGTGAGGGCTCCTGTTTTGGGACGTTAGGGTGATTGTGGTGTAGACTGTGGTGTAGTCTATGGGGCGGAGCTGAAAGACAGAAAGAGAGACTAAGAGTGTGTTAAGGGGGGGATTGAGATGGGAAGGCGAGGGGAGGTGAGGAGAGTGGGGGTGGGGTGTGTGTGCGTATGTGTTTGCGTGTGTGGTGTGAGGAGGATGGGGAGCACTGGTTACCTGTTCCTGATTCTCAAGTTCTTTGTTAAGTAGCTTCTTCTCTGAGGCATGCAGCTGTCTCTGCAGACTCTCCACCTTCTCCTGCAGAGCCTGGAGGGAGAACGAGAGAGGAGAACATGGATGGAGGGATAGGAAGAGAGATAATGAGAAAGAGACAGAGGGAGAGAGATGGATGGTTAAAGCAATAGATATATAGATGCACAGAGGAGGCACAAAGGGAAAGTTGAAAAACAGAGACAGTGACATGAGAACAAGAGAGAAAAGGAGAGAAAGACAGAGAGAGGGAAAGGGAGAGCGAGAGAATGAGTGAGATGCAGTGTTAGATTAGCCAAGTTAAAAGGCTAATGATAAGTCCTGACTGTAATTACTGGAAAGCTGTGCTCATTACAGAAAGTCATTTCAGAGAAGGACAGATAGAGACTCATACAGGGAATACGCTCTCAGTATAGGGGTTTACAAGTCAGACGCACACAGTCTATACAATACTCACTTCATGTAGAGACGATTCTCTTGGTGTCTTAAATACTAATGCCAGCTACACCGTATAGGTGATTAATTTGATAATATCCATACTGTTGTGTAACATCCCTTATTTCCTTAACGGGCATTGAGTACAATTTAGTTTTTAATCGGGATGACTCAACGTGTGTGTGAGATCTAGACTATGTAGACACAGAGTCAAAAGAGTACCGCAGTTCTCCCCTCATTCTGTAACTGATAGCAGTGGAAAGAAAGGCACAGTTCCTGCATGTGACTTGGAACCAGATGTCTAACACACACACACACACACACACACAAACACACACACACACACACGCATACGGTTGCACACATGCCAGCTTCGATTAGTCCTCACGAAAGGCAGAACACACATGCTTGCTCACACACTGAAAACATCATGCAAATAACATATACAGAGCCACTGCATGTGGCATGTGCACACACAAAATCCCTGGTAATTATCAATACATAAGAAGTTCCCTCTGGCGTGAGAGAGTTAGTAATAAGTGTTCTCTCCTTATTTCCAGGGAAACACAGTTCAGGTGGTTACCATGACCACTGTGCTCTTCACGTCCAGTTCCTGGATAGGGAAGCATCGTCCACAAAGTAACATAAACGTCTGTAAAACAAAACGTCTGAAATGACATAATCCTGTCAAGTTCAAAACAAACACATTTGAATTTGTTGATAAAATAATCCATTTTTTGGGATGCATGAGTCATCAGCAGGTATTCTGCCTGACTGACTCAGCTTCCAAGTTGTTTGCTGTTGATGATCGATGGCTTTTCTTCAAAACAGACCTTACTGCCCCTTTTCCAACAAGCTATGTATTGGACTGAAAACATGTAATCCAACCAGTTGTTGGCTGAGTGTACTAGCCTATGGTTATGTGCCTCTTGATGATATTAATCAGTGTTTTCATCTCTAGCTCAGTTGTCTGGATCCAAGCCAGCCCATGGTCCAACTTTGTTATTCACCATCCTCCGCCTTTCCTTTGGTTTCGTCATGCGACGTTGTTCCATGCTGAAACAGAACAGCTTTGTGGATCGTGTCTGGAAAGGTCTTAAGAGGTTTTTGCTGTGTGCTGGATTTTGTTAACCGACAGAACGCACACTCGTGACTCAAATTGCTCCCCTGAGAAGTAGGATTACCCGGGGTGCGAAAACACCCGCCTGCCTGCCTGATGACCCCGTTCTAACCTTGCGTCAACTCTCTGGGGTCTCCCAGGCGCATCTCCAGGGGGAGTGGGACAGACTTCAGAAGGAGGGTTCCAGGAAAAGAGGGCCTAGATGGCAGGACGGCCTTCTCATGTGGTTCCCTTATCTGATCACGAAGAGACCACTGCGCCACCACTTTAAAGCCATTAAAAAAGATGACTCAGTGGAACTACTGTGTATAAATGAGAGAAGCCCTCCAGGTTTAGAGTCACTGCTAGTCATCTCATTACCCCTCTCAGACAGACGCCTAGCCCACATTTGGCCAGGGCCTTTATAGACCATTCTGATAAAAGAAGGTCTAGATAGTCTAGAGATAGTGTAATAGGAACATATTTCCAGTGCACTTAACCTGCAAGTTACATCTGAGTGAAATGTTGTGAGATCAAAGTAAACAGATATCTCCTTGTCTGGGCGTGCTAACCCCAGCCAATTTAAATCACACCTCGTGACATTCTGCTGTACAAAACATAAATCTTGTTTTTGCACTTAAATACACAACCATCACGATATGTGATGGTTGTGATGATAACTGTTTCTATATGTCCTCCCTACAAACCCCTTTCATACAAACCTTCCAAACAGGGCTGAAGGACCACCAGGGGCAGTGTTAGAGTGGATAACCCCTGGATCGAGTATCTCTGTGGGCATCCATCTCCAGCCTGAGCCCCTCTCTCGGAACTTAGAGGAATAGGATCGAGATCAAGCGTCTGATCCTCCAACGATAAAGCCCATTCTCATCCCAACAGATCTAAGCAGGGGTCCTGGCACAGATTCCTGCTGATCTCTGACTCACTCTGGACACCACATATACTACATGACTTTGAAGGGCTCATCTTTCCCAGGTGGCCCATCTGTGATCTATAGTTCTCTCTTTATATCTTGTTCTATCTATCCATCCCCCTTCCTTCCTCCATCCATCTTTCATGTTCTCGCATACTTATGGACGCATGGAGACACCTCACGCACATGTATATACATGCTTGCGCGCACGCATGCAGACGCATACAGCAACACACACGTGAACACTAACTAACACACTGTGGATGCAAGTGTGAGGTATTCTATGGAAGGTCCACTAAACAGAGTCCAAATGGGTAGGGTGATATGGTCTTCTTCATGCCTGCAGAGTGGGATCAATCTGAAGAGACCAGAAAGAGGTGGAAAATCAGATTTCCTGTAGGAGAGGGCTACAGAAGGAGGAGGCCCAGTCATGGTGATGGAAGTTTAGGAGGAGGAGAAGAGAGGCAGAACATGGGGGATTCAATAAAAAGATGTATAGGAGGAAAGAGAGAAAGGTCCAGTATTCAGCGTAAATAACTGGAAGGAAAGTGGAGTAAGAAAAAAAAGAGGAGAAAGAGAGAGGGTTGCTCCCCAACTTATTTTCTTTAACATCCGTATCAGCACTCCTTATTGCTCTCTATAGTTTAACGTCACAGATTACTCACAATACACAAATACACACACAAGCTGTGTTATCACAACAAACACATTGAACTGAGCGCTGTATGCAGGTGTAGGCATGCATTGATATTAACGTTCAGGTTCGAAAAGGTGAGTGTTTCACTAAATTAAACAAGTGTGCATAGCGCACACACATACACACATACACATGCACACACATACACACACTCACAGCAGTGTGTGTGCAAGACCTGAGTCATCTTTCCTGGGTGGTCCTTCTGCAAAGATAAGGCAAGAATGTTTCCCTCGGGTGAAGTAAAAGAAACAGAGAAATAGAGGAGAGAAAAAAAGGAGAACGGGAGGGAGGATAAAAAAGGCCCGGGGCCCCTTTAAACTCCAGGCCATGTTTTGTTAGCCGAGGCAGGCAGCGCTCTCTTCATGTGGAAGCTGCTTCTATTTGCAGTATGCTGTCAGAAGATTCTCCCAGACACAGATTAAAGAGATCCTCTAATGACACTGAGGCAGGACAGCTTCAGACAGGAGAAAACCTCTGCCTGCAGTGCCTGCAGCACTGCCTGCACACACAGAATGTACTTCTATACACACACACACACACACACACACACACACACACACACACACACACACACACGGTCTGTGCATGCGCACACACAGAGAATACAACTACACAGTTCTATGCTCATACATACGACTACACAGTTTGAGTAGGACTACCATGTAGGTGTGTGTTTCTGTGTTTGATTCTTCTCTAAATTATGTATGGTTGTCATGGTACAGGACAGTTGGCAGAATGAGCACACACACACCTTCTAGTGTGTGAGGGTGCCATGCTGATGATGGACAGTAAGGGGCTATCCTGTTATCCATACATGGTCTGCGGACCAGTTCCTGTAATGTATGTGTGTTTCTCACGCAGCATCCTGGAATGTTATCTCCTTCCACTTCCTCTGATAAAAGGATCAAACACTGCTGGGAATCTGCCCGCAGCCAGAAAACTCTCCAGTCAGCTAACACCATACAGACACTTTATTTATATATATGTGTGTGCATATATAAATATATATGCGTGTGTGTGTATATCGGTATATATATATACACATATATACATGTATATGTGTATATATATATTTAGATACACACATTCACACACACGCGATTGAGGAAACTCTTTGCCTGTGCAGCAGAAGGTACCCTCACTCACTTGCTCTTGATCCTGTACCACCAGTTCTTCCCACAGGCAAAGTCATCTTTTAAACCAGCACAAGAACCAATGCATCCATAGCTACAGTCTAGCCTACTGCTGCTGCTTGATGTCAGTACAGCACTGAAGGGGGAGTGTGTGTCTTTTTCACTGTATAACAATACAGCAGTCAGTGTGTGTGTGTGTGTGTGTGTGTGTGTGAGAATTTGAGATGTCACGCAGAGGATGCGACTGAAGGACCTTCACAGTGTGTCAACAACACGCTACTGATACAATAACAGATACCGAGGCTACAAGCAGAGGTGTGTGAGTGTGTGTGTGGTGTGAGGTATGTGTGTGTGTGGTGTGAGGTATGTGTGTGTGTGTGTGTGGTGTGAGGTATGTGTGTGCGTGTGTGTCAGGGAGAGCAGGCGAGGGGAGAGGGAGAGACAGGAAGTGTTGCTGTGGGGAGCAGGAACAGTGGTACTGATCAAAGCCAGGCTGGGTGACACCATGGGCGGGGTGCCATTGTTTATTCACCAGCCACCTCTCCCCCCTTGGCAGGCCGAGGTGTGTGTGAGAGAGTGTATGTGTGTGTGAGGGTGGGGGTGGGTGGGGTTGAGAGACACAGAAAGGGAGACACACGGTGTCAGAAAGGAATAACAGCAGGATAAAGAGAGCGAGGGAGAGAAAGAGTTAGAGAGAGAAATCCCAAGGGAGGGAAAACATGGACTTGAGTTCTGTCAGATCTGGCAGCTGCAGAGTTGATACTGGCACAGATACACACAAACACACACACAAGTCTGCACCCCAACCTTTTCAAAAAAGCAACCTTTCTTACTTCCGTAAAACCTGGATGAAACAGGGAACCCCCAAAGTAGAGAAAATATCAAAGGAAGAACAGAAGAGGAGATGTCTAATTTTTGGTGTCTTGGCGACAAGGCCGTTGCCTCATACCCCTTCCCAGCAACATGTGGGCACTGTGGGGTGTGACACAGTCCCTTTTCCACCATCATGCAATGGGTTTTGTTCCCATTTGCGCACCTAATTTTGGACCGTTTGTAGCCTCATGACCACAAAGCAATTAGTTCTGAACCGCAAACGTGGTTTCAATCAGTAACCAAAAACAAGCTGGTTGTCCTTGGCCTCAAGTGCACCAGTGAGTGTGGGTGTGTCCTATTCTACAGGTCGATAAGAGAGGATAGAGAAGGCAACAATGGAGGTGTCAAGCAATTAAATTGTCTGAAAAAAGAGCGCATGCTGGTCCTCTGATGAAGCCCAATGCTTTGTGGCTACTAGGTCATCTCCTGGATTTCAGAGGAAGCTAAAAAGTGCCACAAGACATAGTCAGCTGTTTGCCAAACATATTGAAGAGTGCCAAAAGACGGGGTCACTCAGACACAAGAACAAATAATAAACAACCCTCCAAAAAAGCGCCCACCGTTGAAGGATGCATCCTTGATTACGATACTACTGGTCAAAATGGAAGGGAAACACAGACTGGTTCTCTATACAGCACCAAAGTTCCCTGAACCATAAAAAGAACCAGTTCAAAACCCTGTGTTTCACCTATGGTGTGTGAATATGTGCGTATATGTAGGCTGTGTATGAGTTTGTGTGTGTGTGTGTGTGTGTGTGTGTGTTTGTGTTAGTAGAGCACAGGAGAGTTCCAGGGCTAAATCTAATTTACATGCTTCTTCAGTACGACCTATATAACAAGATGACTTCAGAAATCCCGCACACAAACACACACACCTTGCTGAGACAAGACTAGAAACCTGATGATGACATGAACACTTTTTCTACATTGTGTTACCCCTCTGTATAAAGTGAGTGTAGGAGAACCAAATCGAAGTTGGTTATTTGCACACAAAAAACGGTCACCGCCTAAGCCCAGCAGGTCTAATACTCCTGTCTTCTCATGAAGCATCCTCTGGGCCACGTCCGCCAGTTTGCATCAAAGCTTTTGATGTGTGATATTCAAACTAACAGGGGGGTTATGCAAAAGTGGCATGATACGATTCCTGCCCAATCTTGCCCACAGAAGGCCTCGGTCGCTGACATCTAACACACAAATGTCATCGCACACACGTTTACACACACATTCAATCCCGTACACAAATATATTCAATCCCACACACGTACACTCGCATACATACACACACAGTCCCTAGCTACAATCCTTTGTTTTGTTTTCAAAAGGTCAAAAGAAGAGACTACCTGGGACTTTTTAAAGCTGTCCATAAGCGGTTTAACACAGACGGCCAGCAGAACAAGGGACATCTGATAGTGTCTAGCTCCAGTATTCACAACAACTGTTTTGGGATTATTACATTCAAATGGCGCAGCCAACTTTGATGTTATTTTCTTCTCTCCCATTGTCTGAAGCCCTTCTGCTTTCAAAAGCCACCTTTGAAGTGAGCGGCGTGGAAACAATGTCGGCCAGCGACACGCTTCCAACCACGGGCCAAACCCTCGCCAGCCTGTTCTCCCTCTCTCCTCAGTTCAGTCTCTTTCTTCTCTTCTGCCTTCTGTTTCCTGTCTGCCCCCCCCCTTCTTCCTCCACCCTTTTTCCCCCGCTCCCTGCTAGCCCCCCCCCCCTCTTTCTTTCTCCTCTCTCTCTGATCACATCCCCCCTTGGCCCCCCTTCTGTCTTGTGGCTGGACTTTAATCAACAAGTCATCATTTAATTGGAGGCTCATTAGAGAGCTGTCACCACTGGGGGATGGTGATAATGAGGACACCAGACAAATAACAGACAGAGGGAGGGAAAGATCGAGGGAAAGAGAGGGGGTTCTCCCTCCATCGGAGGTACATGAGAGTGTAACAGGACATGGAGTCTAGTCTGTAGGTGAAAACTAAATTCTGTATGGCCCATGGAAGATACAGGATACACTACACATCCTGCCAAATTCACAGATGCGGTAACTGGACTGAGCTGTACAGAAGTGTGTTACATTCCTGATTCATGACAGAACGACAGCTGATTGGAAAAGTAATGGAGCTCGAACAGAACAGAGATGGTCTTTTGACACACTTGACAAACAAGTTCGATTTTTCAATTTGTAGTATTTTTCCTGACTTCCTCTCTCTGATGTATTGCCATCATTGATTGTGCCGCACAATCCTCCCCCCTAAAGCATCTGAAAGAGAAGATTGAAAACAGTCTCGAAGGCCTTGACATGGCCCACGTAGGCTCAATCCGCAACACCTCCCTGAACAAACTCCCGAACAAGTGAAACGAAAAGGTGCAAAGTGCACGGAGCAGGACGCAAAGAAGTACAGAGAGGGAGTAGAAATAACATCAAAGGATGGAGGGAGAGGAGGGAAGGGTAAAGAGGAGGGCTGCCTGGCGAGCTAAATAAAGTAGCAGACAGGCAGAGTTAAGAGCATCGCCCAGACGCGAGACACTTAAAGACAGTCACTGTGACAAGGTGGAGAAGTTGAGTGCGACTGCAGGGATGAGTTAGAGGTTGTAAAACCGTCATAAAAAGGGCCACAACTGTGACCCTGTTTAAAGTGCTGACAAAAGAAAAGATGACCCGTGTCCAGTGTACGAGTGTTGCCCAGACAGGGAAGACTTGTCTACGGTGGAGGGTTTAATGCAGCTCCCCTCCCTGTGTGGAGACAGATCAGATAAGCCTGGCTCATTGTGCTAAAGAACGGGCCCTGGCGAGTGGCTTTTTGTCAAACAGTGCAAAAACCGTACATCTAACCGAGTGTAATAATCTTGCTTTTTAAAATCTAGTTAGACTTGTTTCTAGTAGAAATGGCTCATTTAGTAACTTTATTTCAGCAAAAGCAACTGTATGAAATCTTGGTCTCTTAAATCCACTTACATAGCTTGTAACCATAGTTAATTACACAGCCTTCACACTACTGTACAAAATCCTCCCACCATTGCTGGTTGACAACTGTACACTAGCCTCCCACCATTGCTGGTTGACTACTGTACACTACCTCCCTATTCTTGGAGGCTGTCTACTGTACACTAGCCTCCTAACCTAGTGGTTGACTAACACCCTATTGCCTCTTCACCTTAGTGTTTGAGTTGGCATGTTTGGTCATGGTCCTCCTCTCCTGATCCCAGTGTGACGACGCCTCCTCCAGCCGTCTCTCCAGCTCCTGACGACGTCTCAGCCCCTCCTCCTTGGCAGCACATGCCGATGTCTGGAGCTCCGCGATCCACTAGCAAGTGAGGTAGGGAGAGAGATGGAGTGGTGACACAGGGTACTGAATATACTCTCTGTGACAGACCAACTTATGCAGGTGAGGATAACATTTGAGCCATGAGGAGTATATGGCTAGAGGTCGTATGTGGCATGAACTCAGTCCTGGGTGTTGTGATGCAGAGTGAGGAGGCAGCAAGGAGTGCTTCCCTAACCTTGTTAAATTCATTCTGGTATTCTTTGGCTTCAATGAACGTGTTTGCTGTAAGCGGGAAGTCGGAAAACAGGAGTTTTGACGCTAATGCAAGCTAGTGTGAGAGTGGGTGGCAAACAAAATGCAACATTAACATCAAAAAACAAACTGAACGGCTGCCAGATGCAAAATAAAAAACCCTCCCTCCCTTTCTACCCCAACACTCTGCTATGACATGCCTGGTTTCATTGGCTTTCAACGACAACACAGCTGACCAAGAGAGAAAGAGAGGGAAACACTTTTTGTTTGTGAAGCAGAGAGACTTTCATCGAAAAAAAAGGATCTGGAGGAGCTTTGAAATCCTACAGTCATCAATGAACATTCTATTTAAGCCGCAGCTGGGGAAAGGGCAACAATCTGTAGGAGAGGAAGGGAAGGAAGGGACGAGATTGGGAGAAGAGAAGGAGGAGAAGGAGTGAGAAACAGACAGAAGGGCTGTGGCGCAGCTTGCTCTGGGCGAGACAGATAATTGTTTGCTACGCATAAACTCGAACTAAACAGCAGCCTAACTGGAATCCCCTCATTGTGTAGGAGTACTGGCTGACCACAGAGGGAGACAGGGAGAGACAGAGGAGAAGATAGAGTGAGCGAGCAATAGAGAGAGACAGAGAGAGACAGAGAGAGAGAGAGAGAGAGAGAGAGAGAGAGAGAGAGAGAGAGAGGAGGTAGAGGATTGGGGGGTTAGCCACATGAAAGTAACAAATGGCTCCGTTATTATGGGAACAGCACTTCCCGGCATAATTATTATTTAGCTATATGGATTCCACTCTGCATCTCTCCTGGCCCCAGGCGATAAAGGCCGTTGGTTTTCTTGCTCACCCCATCCCTTCTCACTCTCCCACCTTTTTCCCTGAAAGCTAGATCTTCATAAGACTATAATTGGACAAGGAGCTTTAATTTGACAGCCTGCTATCACCCCATTTAAGGCTTTCCACATTTTCCCTTCTACGAGCTGAGGAGAGCAAAAGTGGTAGTCAGGGACTGGTCGACACGATAGGTAAAACAACCCCATGCGGTCGACATACATCTATAAATATGCAGTCTATTTTATTTGTAGTTGCATTGTATAATTCAAAAAACTGTCTTCTTCCTCTCTCTACGTCAGTGTAGCGTCTAAAATTCTTTTGCGTGTGTCAGGTCCCATATTAGACCAGCACAGACATGAAGCGTACAGCTCCCCACTACCCCCAAAAGCACCTCCTTCGCAACCTCCCTCCCCAGGGCTCATCAGTACAAGAGGAGCAGAGGGAGACACCTCTCTTCCGTTCACAGGTCAATATGCACATTTACTCAAAGCCAGATGCTTAAGCAGTTGACTTCGAGAGATGCTAATTAGGAAAGCGTGCACGACTGTCACATGTTGTCTATGAGATCCGTGTGCGTAGAAAAGACTGGGTGCGGGGTGTTTACGTGTTCTTGGCTCTGCGTCTCCCCAGTCAAGATAGCATATGGTGTGGCACGTTTAATTGGGAATATTAACCATGCAGCTCAACTTGAAAAATGGTGCCCCCTGTCAGACACTAAGAGGTTAACAACAAGGGTTAGGCTTTGAGGTTCAAAGGGTTCTTGTTTACATGTGACAGAGCTGCCCCAAGGGGTACAGGCAGAAACCCTGAAACACAATCCCAGCCACTGAGAAACAAAGGCCAGGAAAGCACAGACAAATAGGGTGCTTTATCAGAATTTGCATCACAATGCGCTAGCGACAGTCCGAGTTCCCATAAAAATCTGCGTTAACACAACGATCTCAAGAAATGAACAATGTATTCTTCAAAGGTGTTCCACTGAAAACTAAAAGGCATCATTCTGTGTACAGGCTCTCTGATAAAGGGCAGAAGGAGAAGTTTGTAGACATTACGCCAAGAGGATTCCTCTTCAGTGTCTTTGTGGACAGCTAGGTCAGCACACGACTAAATGGGCTGAAAATGGGTGAACATCCGCACAGCATCCGTTGCCTTAGGATATCTTTGATTGCGTATCTTAATAAGATACTGTTTTCTCACAACATATGCTTGTCAACCAAGCTTTCAACTCCCATGGCCTCTGACAGAAGAGAAGAAAAGCGGGTGGCAGAAAGGAGAAATGTTGTCTTTTTAAAATCAGTTCTTATGCTAAAATGACAAATGACCGTGATAGTCTATTTGACGTGAAGCTGTTCTGTTTCTGTAAAATGTGAGCTAGCATGTTTTGTAGGTGCTTATACTGCTGAGCTAAAGGCTGTAGAAAAACCTAACGTGTGTAGTGAGCTGTGGGGGAGAGTGGGGGAAGTTTGATTCACGAGCAGAATCTCTCTGGCTTTCAGCTGAGCCCAGTCTGAGAAGATTAGCTGGTAATAGTAAACATATGGCTCAGCCACAGCAGAGCCTTCACACACACTATCAGAATGGGATGGGATGGAGGGGATGGGAGGGGGAGTGAAAAAGATGCAGGGAAGAAGTGTAAAAAGACAGAGAAACCCAGTAAAAGACAAGTAGAGGAGAAGATGGTTAGAATGAGAGAGAAATGGAACAAGACAAAGACAATACACAAGATAGACAATCTTCCAAATAAACTTCTACCAACTTCACCACTGTCCAGTAGAACAGACTTGCCTACGTATTGATGAAGAACAGGCGTATCTTAACACATACTGTTACTACACTACAAATTATCTATCGAACTGAAGAGCAAAAATATTTGCACTTCGCTCACTAATAACAAATAAATGTGTCTGTCAGTGCAGGGAGAACATTTGCCTTAATAAATTTGACAAAATAATAGTTGTTTACTTAATTTAGGTCCAACTTGATTCTAAAAAGCAAGAATATCACACTCAGATGGAGAGTTTTTAAAAGTTTGGTACTGACGTTCTTCTCCTGAAGTGTGGAACCTGTGAATTTCAACAGAACATGCCAATCACAGGGGGCAGAGGCCTCCCTGCTTCTGTGCCTCCCAAAACATGGTGACAGGGCAAGGAAAATAACAGAAAAGGACAAAAAAAACCCAGAGGTAAGGCTCAGAAAATGTTTTAACAATAATAGATTGCCTAAGCAATATGCAATTCTTGTGCCAGGTCTGGTGTGTTGCTTGTGCTTGTGTTGTGTGTGTTCTTTCTAGAGAAAAGGGAGGGAGAATGTGTTTTTTCCCCACACAGCTCCTATTGAAACATTTGCGTGGACTTTCAAACAATCCTCCCAAAAAGGGGGAATGGAAGTAGAAAAGGAAGAGGAAAAATGTTTACCTGGGCAGATTTGGCAAGCTTCTGACTGTACTCCTCCTCAATCTGCTTCAACCTGCTGTTGGTCTGAGGGAAGAAAGGAGAGAGTGTGAGAAGGAGATATGGAGACACACACAGGAGAGAGAGACACGGAGAGACATCTAGAGTTGTGAAATTGGATCTGCTCACAGGAAGCACAAACACACACAGCCGATGACCTCTGCTCTTGGCAGAATGTCTTCATGCCTGTCGCTTGGCGCCCCTGGGCGCAGTGCCAGGCCCGACGCCTCTGTGTGGCACGCAGCCCAACTCTGCCAGCCAGCGGACGCCGCTGCTCTCTGATCTTGTGCCAACTATTCATCACTTAACTGAAGGGGGGGGGGAATTAAGCAATGCTGCCAATTAGCTCTGGAGAAAAGAAAACTGGGATAGCAGGAGACTTGACATGGAAGTTATAGACTGTGTGTGTGTTTGAAGGCTACATTTCCTCAGAATTATTGAACTGCTGTCTGTGTTTGTACGAGTCCTCTATGGAAATCTAGCCAGCTGGAGATATAGTGGTGGGGATAGCTGTTTTGATATTGGTGTTGTAATGGGGAGAGGAGGAGAGTACAATGAGATGAGATGTCATCTTCATGTAGGCTGTCATAATTGCTGCCAACGTAAACACACACACCCACTTCCCTGAACCCCAGTAGTCACTGACAGACAGACGGATGGTGACAGTGAGGTGTTTGCAAACAGACCTCCACACACCCATCAAGACCTGACCTCGCTCCTGGCCCCCTGACACTTCCTGAAAACAGGCACACCTGTCACCATGGATGAAGACAGTCATCACCACGGATACAGGCTTGTCTTCCTGCCAGGGGCTTTGAGCGGCGATTCTCTTGTCTCTAAGGGGCCCTACCGGCTGATGAGAGAAAGAGAATACAGCCCACCATGAAAGAAGAGTGAAAGGAAAGGAGAGACTAGGGGATATTAAAGTAGTATCCGGCATTTGTTGCAGTAGAGGCTACAGTGCTTGGCTCTCGCTCCATGAAGCCCTCAGGTGGGACAGATGAGCAGGTTTTAGGCATTTTGGGATTATCTTGGTACATATGTGTTTGTGCAATTATTGATGTGTGTGGTTATGTGTCGGCATTTATGTATCTTGGTGTGTATGTGTGTGTTTGTGTACATGCATTCATACTGGTAAATGTGTGTGTGTTGACGTGAGTAAATGTGCATGTAAGACAAAAAGAGAGAGCATTGAGCAGTACAAAATACGAAGGTAAGAGCATGTCTGTGTAAAAGTGTGAGTGCGCATGCACGGACGTGCTTGATGTTGACACACCCTGAAAACCTTAGACATTATTCTTCTTATTCCCTTGACTGCACGTCCACCAACTTGGGAGATACAGGAGAAGCACAGTGGAGGCCTAAACACTAATGATGACAATGCAGCTGGATGAAGGTATGCAAATGCCATGGGAATCTGCCTGTGTGTGTGTGTTTGTGTGCGTGTATGATTGCACACTTAGATGCAGATTACCTGCGCCTTGCCACGGGCATCTTAGTGCTAAAGGCACTTTGAGGCTTTATCACTCTTCAATCACTTTGTAATCCTAGTTGTGTGGAGAGCGGGTGCTTTGAAGTGTGTAGGTGTGCCTGTACTGTATGTGTGTGTGTTTGAAGGAACAGTAGATGGCAAATGCATTCACCGCTTACCAGTACTAAATTAACAATCTGTATCTGAGGCCAGACCACTCTCACTCTTCTCTCTCTCTCTCTCTCTCTCTCTCTCTCTCTCTCTCTCTCTCTCACACACACACACACACACACACACACACACACTCACACACACGGAACAAGGGAAAAAATTATGTGCAGAGAAAATGGCAGAGTTAAACAGAAATGCATGTGCACCTGCTTACAGACAGGATGAGTAAAAACATGCACGCACGCGCACGCACATACACACACACACACAACCAACTTGTTATAAGGTGATTTGGCAGTACACATTTGCCAGGTCTACAACGTGTTGCATTATCCTCGGAGAAGAATGCTTACCTATAATATTTCTAAAGAGTTCTTGCCAGGATATGACCATTTCCTTGTGCTTTGGTCCAAAACAGTATACAAAATACATTACATCATCCTCTCGCAGGATATATCTTCCATATGGCCTTCTTCCCAGATATATTTGAGATGTTTGCCAATTCATCCCAAATGATTTGTTACCAACTGCATATGTAAGACAGTATTAGTGTGTGTGTGTGTGTGTGTGTGTGTGTGTGTGTGTGTGTGTGTGAGAGAGAGAGATAGTTAAAGAGTTTTAAGCGGTGAGAAAATACAAATTCCAATTCCTCTTGTGTACAATGATTTAGGCAGTTTAAAATGGGCCAACAACCATAACTATTCCCCTAGATTTAATGGCTAATACAGTAACAACTCTTTACAATATTAACATTTGAGTTTGAGAACATCTTTTAACAACACTTTGAAAAGAAGCAGGGAAGCACTACATTTAATGTGACCAGCAGATCAGACATGTTTGCCAGGTGAGGGGAACAGTGGGATTAGACTTATAAGGTTGTTTGGTTTGAAGCCTTATTCATTTACTTCAACAACATGCACAACACATCTAAAGGTAAGTTACAGAGAAGAAAAATGGTGGTTCCTTAAGGTGGTTCGAAGTTCAAGGTTTAAGTTTCCAACTTTGTAAGCAAACGGCCCTGATGAAGGAGCATTCGAGATTACTCTGTTCTAGACCCGTCACTCAATGGAACAGTTTCAGTTCAATTAGCAGAGAGGGGGATCAGAGCCATGTACTTCCATGTTTGTATCTAATTATTGTCACAGTGTGTGTGTTCCTGTCTAGAAGTGACACCTTTTACAGTCTCACGTCACCAGTCCTGTCAGATTACCATGTTCTTCTCTGTGAGTCCTTGCAAATGTCACATACCATCAAAAATGAAACACCACTCAAATGTCTTCCAAAGTCTGGGATCGAGTACCAGATCCAGACACTGACACCATCACCAATGCTGTCATAGACCTGGCTGTACAAACGGCTTCTTTTTAGGAATCTCTCCTTCTCTCTCTTTGTCCACCTCCCTCTCGTATTTACATAAGGTGTAGCTGGTGATAAAGGACTGTGGGGTGGAGTGTTGCGTTTTCATCTTGGCCTTTGAAATGTGTGTGTGTGAGTGGTGAGTGTGGTCCCCACTTCTATTAAGGGAGGATTGGTAGCTAGATGGGGGCAGGAAAGTGAGAGCACCATGAAAATAGTCTGTGTTGTGTGGGGGAGGATGGTCTTATCTGGCTCGCCATAGCAGAGGCTGATGTCTTCAGAAGGGTGAGACCACCTGCAGGTCATTTCATTGGGTGAACTAGGAGGTTTGGGGTGGGACTGGGAGCAGGGAATGGTGCTACAAAGGAAAATCAATTCGGCATTAGAGCTTGTGAAGTGAACATCAGAAAATGGACTGGCAGTCTAGGGGCCAAATGTACAAAGGCACGTGTGAAGCAAGGTGCGCAGAAACCTGCGTGCGGGTGCTTTATTAAAAACACTTGGTGTGAATATCTGCGTACTTCTGCGCACTTTAAAACCCGCGCGTACACTGTTTTAAGATTATACGGTGCCAGAGTGACTGAAAGGCATGTATGGAAAATGTTTAACTTGATCTAAAATGAGAGTAAATTGTATAGGATATCTACAAATTGTGCCCACTATCTCACTGAACCGATTTTGTCCGAAAGAAAATGCGTGAATTTGAGCAACAAATAATTTACACCAAATGTGGGATGTATATTTATCATATACAATCGGTGGGTAATGCTTATGCCCTTTTGGAGAACTATAGGCATTTCAGCAACCATGTATGGTCAAATATGGGAGTTGACGGGGTGTGGACAAGTTTGTTCACATGTGCATCACATATTAAGTGGAATCCATGAAGACAATCCTGTGATCGGTTGAATATGCAGTTTTCATAAACCTGAGAAAAGCTTTACATCAGGTTTTCCGATTCTCTCCTTAAGCATATTTTTATTGTTGAGTTTATATGGAGTTTGACGCATTTTACCCCAGGAGTGTCCATCGCTGTGATGATCAGTGGTTACCAATGCCAACCATCCATCCAAAAATTCACTGATAAATCCATCCATCCATGCATCAATGTACACAACTTACATCCATCTAAAATGGCTTCCTCTCTGAATGCATAAATACATTGCCGAATGAAAAACCTACAGAAGATGGAACAGTATCCTGGAACAGCATCCTGGAACAGTTCGTAAAATACAGAGGCTGCCATGTTCGACTGGGAGCACTTTTGGAACGTCTAGCCATGTCAGACGACAACTCTCAACCTTTCTTCTCTTTCATCCAGATGATTCATTCTCACTGCCGTCAGGCACACTCAGTTACACCAAATTCTACAGAGTCACACACACACAGACCAGCTTTCAGCACTAAATGCACCCACATGTCCTTATCCTCGCATTTCCACTGGCTACTAATAGAACTCCTCATCTTCAAAAGATATATAAATAAAAATATCACTATACAGTACCAACTGCGTGACCTTCACTATACAGTACTGGCTATATAACCTTCCCTATACAGCACTAACCATAAGAACCATCACTTTATTACACACCCACATTCTTAGAACGCACACTTAAACACACACATTCACACAAAATCAGATTTTCTGCTGTGGCAGGCCCTCACCCTTGGCTGTCTGTCTGTCTGTCTGTATGTCTATCTGTCTCTGAGGTGATTGTAGGGAGTCTTTGATCATTCCTGCTTGTGTTTTGCTCTATGTAATCCATGACTGAACTGTAACACGATTTGGTGTATCTCCAAATGGCAGAGGACCAGCAAACAGCTTTTTTTCAAGAGAAGGCTAATAAGTTAGCGACAAAGGGCTACGCAAAAGGGGGGAAACCAAGGAGAATAACAACCACAAAGTCCCAACAACACCCTTTTAATCTTCCTACTTTTCATCACAGAAACAAGAAGAGGCAGTGGTTGTAACGTAGCCATAGACCAAATGGTCTGACAGCTCGCTTTAGATCTGTATTAGCTATGACTCATAACCTACCTTCACTGAAGCCATGTCCTAATAAAGATGCACAGTATTATGAAATGTGAAACTGCTAGAGACTGTCAAAAGTTTCAGTTGACGTGACTGCTGGAATCTGGACTAGCCATATATTCCAGGTTTGTGTTTAGGCAGCTTTTCTGCTCACACAGAAATCCACACACACATATACACACTTAAGATTTGTTGGAGACTTAAGGCCCCTCAGCATTTTTAAAGAAAGAAAAGAGAGAGAGGAAGAGTAGAGAGGTAGAGAAACTCATCCATGTGTTCACACTTAAAAGACCCCCTCCCAGGTCTTCTCTTTTCTCTCCCTGCCTGTGTTTCTCTTTGTCATTCCAGAGGAAACTCAAAAATAACTGCCGCTGTTTGTGTACTACAAACCTTGTTACCATGGTGATCTCCGTGTGGAGACTGCGGCGGGGCAGGTGTCATTGCCGTGAGCAAGAGGAGCTCAGCGTATATATATATATATAGTATGTGTATATATACACACACACTCACACACACATATATATACACCGATCAGCCATTACATTATGACCCCTGACAGGTTGAGTGAACAACACAGATTATCTCCTTATCATGGCATCTGTACTACCAATATCAGTGGGGAGGGCCATGTTAGGCATGAAAGTGAAAATGTTATTCTCAAAGTTGTGTCAGAGGCAGGAAAAATAAAGCGTAACGATTCGCATAGTGCAACTTTGACGTGGGCAAACTGTGCTGGCTAGATGACTGGGTCTGAGCATCCCCAAAACTGCAGCTCTTGTGGAATGTCAGTCTTGGGAGGTCAGTACCTATCAAAGTGGTCCAGGAAGGAATAGCGGTGAACAGGTGACAGGATACTGGGCGGCCAAGGCTCATCAATGCTTGGGGGTGGTGGGGCATTGGCCTGTGTGGTCGGATCCAGCAGATGAGTTACTGTTGCTCAGATTGCGTGAAAGGTTCATGCTAGTTCTGATAGAATGGTTTCAGAAGACACAGTGCTTCCCAGTTTGTTGTGTGTGGGCCTGCGTTGCCGCAGACCAGTAAGGATGCTGATGCTGACCCATGTCCACTGCCGAAAGCACCTACAATGGGTACGTGAGCAACAGAACTGGACCATGGAGAAATGGAAGACGGTGGTGTAGTTTGGTGAATCGTGCTTTTTTTTTGTTGCATCGCATGGATGGCGAGGTGCGTGTGCATCGCTTCCCTGAGGAACATATGGAACCAGGATGCACTATGGAAAAAAATCTAAATAGTGGAGGCAGTGTAATGCTTTGGGCCATGTTCTTCTGGAACGCCTTGGGTCCTGCCATTCATGTGGATGTTACTTTGACATGTCCTGCCTACCTTAGCAGTGTTGCAGACCATGTTTGCACTTGGAAATGGTATTCCCTGATAGCAGTGGCATCTTGCTGCAAATTAATGCAACCTAACAGGTTGAAGCAAAAACAGTTAAGGAATGGTTTGAGAAATGAATGACTTCAAGGTGTTGACTTGGCCTCGGAATTTTCCCAGATCTGAATCCAGACAGACATCAGCGGGATGCGTTAGACAGAAATGTCTGCTATAAGCTGGCCCAACATCACAACTTATAGGATGGGATCTTCTGCTCACGTATTTAGGCCAGATACCACAGCACACCATTAGAGGTCTAGTGGAGTCCATGGCTAGACTGGTCTGGGTTGTTCTGATGGCAAAAGGGGGGTCTGCACATTAGGCAGGTGATCAAATGTTAAGGCCGATTGACGTGTGTGTGTGTGTGTAAACATATATATACACAAACACGTGTGTGTATACACACCTACCTCAGCAGAGCATTACTTGGTAGAACTAGAGAGCTTTAAAACATATTGTGCACTACAACTCCAGGCTGATGGTTGATGTAGCAGTCTGTTTTCTTGTGTGATATAAAAAAGAGATGGAGGGCTTGGGGAGAAGGAGTCTGTAGGTAGGAAAAGGAGGAATGTGGGATGGCTAAAAAGAGATGATAATGACCCTCGACTAACAGGATACCCCCCTCCTCTGTTGATGGTTTACAACAGGTCTTCTGTCACTGGCTCCTTGCTGATGTCTTGTCCTGCCAGGTTATCCTCTAGGTGACCTTTACTGTGATCTCTCAAAAACATCCACACATGCCAACACTTCATCCCAACCATTATGTTGGTTCATCGAGAGTGTGACTGTATAATGTAGAGAATGTGTGGAGTGGGTTCAAGTGTATGTGGGAGTGTGGACTTGAGTCTCTATGTTTGATGGTGTGTGGGTGTGGGTGTCAGATTAGGCTCTCGCACACCGTATTAAGAGCGTGTGATCAAACATGCTAATGTCTACTTTAGACATTAGTATGTTTAGACATTAGACATTAGTATGTCCATCTCTTTTCTACGCTTTACCTCAGTCTCAACCTAGTGACAACATCCAAAACCATCTTTCCAGTCTCTCTCTTACACAGACATGCACCAACCTACCCAACCACACATAAGAATACCATGCCAGTTACAGTACCTCTTAAACAAAACAGAAATCATAGGTATATTTGCACTGCTAATCTGTTTTGGCAGATCAAAGGGCTGCTTAGACCAGACTAAGTGCAAACACACTCAGGTAGCCAAAAACCTCCCACATGTTTGTTTAATGAGAAAGTGGTATGGCCTAGTAAGAAGTGAGTGAGGGAGGGCATGAGGGTGTCTAGTTGTGTATTAAAGGTGTGTGTTGTTTGGGCAGGGAGAAAGAGAAGGGCAAATAAAAGAAGGGTTATGAGATAAGAGTTCAGTTCAAATTACACACTCTTAAGCGGTATTGCTTTTAACAGTTACGCACTATCCAAATGCTTTGAATGCTTAAACAGAGGTTGGGAAACTGAACTATTTTCTTGTCCAATAAAGGATGATATCTTGTACACAGAATCGTTTGGATGTAGGTTAATGCCAATAGGCCAGTAGGCTAAGGACAATGTAAAAACCTTGGTGAGATGTAAGTACGTAGGGTTAACCCTAACCCTAACCCATCCAGTGAGAAGAGAAGTGTTTTCACTCACCAAACTACTTAATGCATCCCATGTGTGAGAATACAACTAGATCATGATTGTGTGAGTGAGTGTACCTTTTTGTCTCAAAACGTGTGCGTTTAGGTTTGCGGGTCTATGTGAGTTTCTCTATGCAGTCGTGTGTATGTGCGTCTGTGTATTTGTTTTCACATTAGTGTGTTTGTTTCAGTCTGAACATATATTTGTGTGCAGAAACGCATTTGTCACTGTGTGTACAGCCATTTCTGTGTATGTGTACATCTGTGTGTCACCTCAGACTCACCTTTGCCACATTTTCTCAAAGGCCAGACCTAGCACCCTCTTTCTAAGAAGCCCTAATTCAGTTTGCTTCACTGCAACTTGAAGGCGGACGGAGAAAGCTGCAAAAGGAGAAGGTAGAGAGATGGAGGTTGAGAAGAAATATGAGACCCAGATAAGGCCGTGAGTGAAAGCCGGGAATTGTGTTCAGTGGAGCCCAGAGACGGAGCATCTTTATCGGGCGCATAAACAGCTTTACAGGCCCTCAGTGGAGGAGAGAGATTGGAAGGCAGGGACTGCTTACACACACACACACACACACACACACACACACTCACTCACTCACTCACACTCACACTCACACTCACCCTCACACACACACACACACACACACACACACAAACCTCAAAAGCAAGTCAGACACAGAAATTGCCCCGTTCCCCCC